>VZQC01013897.1:1586171-1624918 GCA_009823505.1 Rhizomys pruinosus
GTTTTGTTTGAGATAGTCTTACTATGGTATACCTTTGGTTGGCTTTGAACTTTCCATCCTTCTGAGTGCTGGGATTATATTTTCAGGTTGCAGTGACTTTAATTTTAAAAATCTCAGCAATTAAAACTTGTTTAAAAAAACAAAAAAAAAAATAAATAAAAATCTCAGCAATTTATACACATTGAAAATTCATCCTTTGTAAGCCAGCAAGGGGGCTCCTCAGGTAAAGGTGCTTGTGCCAGACTTGACAGCATGAAGTAGATTCCATGGTGGAAGGGGGACAGCGGGTTCCCACTAGTTGTCCTTTGCTCTCCACACACTTCATTATGGCGCACATACCTGACATCCTTCACTGCACAAAGAAAGAAATGCAATGAACTTTAAAAATATTCATCCTTGCTGGGCGTGGTGACACATGCCTTTGATCCTAGCACTTGGGAGGCAGAGACAGGCAGATCTTTGTGAGTTCAAGGCCAGCGTGGTCTACAGAGCAAGTTGGGACTACAGGGAGACCCTTGTCTCAAAAAGACCAAAAAAAAAAATCATCCTTGGGGCTGGAGAGATGGCTCAGTGGTTAAGAGCTCCAACTGCTCTTGCAGAGGACCTGGGTTCAATTCCTAACACCCACATGGTGGCTAAGAACCGCCTTAAGCCCAGCATGGTGGCACACACCTTTAATTCTAGCACTCAGGAGGCAGAGGCAGGCAGATCTCTGAGTTCAAAGCCAGTCTGGTCTACTGAGTGAGTTCCAGAACAGCTGGTGCTATAGGGAGACCCTGTTTCCAAAAGACAAAAAAATAAATAAATGAAATAAGAAAGAAAGAAAGAAAGAAAGAAAGAAAGAAAGGAAGGAAGGAAGGAAGGAAGGAAGGAAGGAAGGAAGGAAGGAAGGAAGGAAGGAAGGAGAAAGAAAGAGAAAATCCCATACGGCTCAGCCCTCTGAGTGGCTTCCCGCTCCAGCCCAGGCTCCGGCTCCATCCCAGGCTCCAACATCCAGTGCTATCAACCTAAAGTGAGCTTTCAAAGTACAGCCTGTCCATTGCTCTGTGCCTCTACTTGGGCCCAGATGGGAACTGTAGGGTCTGGCCTCTGCCCACTACTCCTGCCAGTCTGGACAAACAGGATGGATGGCTCTCAAACATGGTTTGCAAAACAGCCACCTGAGGGCTTGTCTATACCACACATTCCTGGGCCTGGGCCTCAGACTGGAGAGTCTGGACCTTCGGAGGGGCCCAAGGATCTGTTTTTTTCCACGGCAGCTTAAGAGACTCAGATGGTGAACCTCTGATCCCCTTAAGAAGCACAGTGGCTTTTCTCTACCTTACCGCACCTGTGCTAACTGCCCAAACTCACCTGGACAGTTTCTTTTCCTGCCCCCCTCCCTTTCTGCCCCTTTCTGCACCTTCTCCCAGCCTGGAAGCTGAGCTCCTCGTTCCCATTCACCAGGCTTCTCTGTTCCATCTTCCCCTCCACAGAAAGGCATGTTTGTCACCTGTCATTTCTTTTCTTTTTGGAAAAGGTTAATCTTCTAAGTCTACATTTTTTGTATACATTTTGTATAAGATTATCAAATCTAGACCCCTGTCCCCAACACTATCCCCCTACCCCGCCAGAGCTCATGCATTCTGCCAAACATGCTTTTCATCTCTTTCTCAGTCTTTCTCAAAATTCTCCATGTGGAAGTTGATTGTTTTGAGCAGAAGTTCACTGTTTCAGTCAGTTCTTTGATGCAGTCCTTTCTGTTGTTGTTGTTTCCGATATGCATCACTCCCAACTGCTTGGACAAAAGCTCAAGGGGCCGTGCATAAGAAATACTTACAACTAGGTAATTGGCACTAGCATCCACAGATGAGGGATACCATTCGTCGTTTGTTTTTCTGGGACTGTGTTACTTCACTCAGCATGATGTCCTCTAGCTCCAGCCATTTTCCTGCAAAGCTCATCGCCTATCATTTCTTATTAGGTTGATTCTTTCAGGTCCTCTCCTTGACTGGGTTTGCAGCAGGCTCAGGGCGGGTCTGTTTTTTTTTTTTGGGTTGGTTCCTGTATTCCCAGCGCCAAGCTAGGTGCTTCCACTGTTGGACAAACGTGTAAACTGTCTTAGGCTGCTCCCCGGTCCAGGTAAGCTTGCCCTCTTGGCCACTTCTTTGGTCACTCACACTAGTTTTTCAAGGGAAAAAACTGAGCCTTGGATGGAGTCACTCACTTCTCAGCTTTCCCAGGATGGATTCCTTATCTACTCAAGCAAGGCTTGTTTGTTTTCTCAACTGTCGCCCCATGAGGCTGAGAGCAGCTGCCGCCGCCTTTGATCTCTGCCTCTCAACCTCTCCTCTTGGTCTCTGCTACTTGCTAAGGATGAACAGGAAAGCCGGAGTTTCTGCTGGAAACTCTTGTAGCAGGCCACAAGGTTCTGCCCTCCCCCTGGTGACCCTTCCTATCGATTTGAAAACGGGAAGGTGCGATCATGAACTTGGCTGGGAAGGTAGAGTGTTCCCTGAATGTCTCAGAGGGACCAGACTGTGGCTTGAGGCCAGGGAACCGGATAGGTTGTTGGACATCTCCTCAGCTGGCTTCCCTCCCTACGAAGAGTGTCCTTTGCCTAGAGGGGTGGTACCTGAGCTACAGACGGGCCCCCTAGCCGGGTCAATGAACTGGCCATCCTCCTCGGGGAGGACCGTGGAGAGGAGTGAGCAGGACAGTTTCTTATTTTCCATCCCTCAAAGCCTCCTTCCCAGGTAGTCAAGACTCTAGATCTTCCGCTTTCCAGGCTGTTCTATTCGGCTCTTCTCTGCCTCTCCCAGGGCACCTGCTGCGGGGTGGGAAGGTCAAAAGCAATCCCAGGCGCCTCACTGTGGGGAGTCTCCACCCCGCCCCCTGCGCTTCCCTCTTCCTAGCGCCTCCCAGGCCCCGCCCCCACCTGCCCAAGATAATTTTAGTTTCTCTGGGCCTGGAATCTGGACACGCAGGGTTCTCTGCATCTCCTCCCATCTCAGCATCCAAAGTTAGAATACCTTCCCCCCACCTGTAGAGACGAGGGAGTGGACTTGATATCAGATCCAGGTATCTGGGGTACCTGGACAGAGCCAGACTTTGGGCCCCGTATCCAGCTGCTTCTGCCCGGGGTTCCTCCAGGTAAGCGGACCCAGATCGGTCTCAGAGGACAATCCGCTCCGACCCCCAGCCTTCCCAGGGCCTCCGACCAGACGGTGCCCACCTCGGCCAGTTGCCCAGGTAGATGGCTGGGAGGCCGCCAGGCTCTCCTGCCTTTCCTGGCTCGGTGAGGTCAGGCTAGGGGCGGGGAAAAGAGGGGGCAGGTGGTGTAGACCTGTTGTCTCCCTCCCTAAACCGGTGGCCTCAGGTAGGTGTGCGGACGTCCAAGGTCCAGGTAAGGACCGTGGCGGGAACTCGTGGCGGGTGGATGCCAGGCCGGTCTGGGTCCAACAAGGAAAGAGTCCTTTTCTGCTGGTCGCTCTGGCGGCCTCACCGCCCGCCCCCCAGGCCTCCCGGGTTTTCATTTCATTTCCTGCCTTCTGCATTCCCTCTTTCTCTCCCTAACCTACGCACCTCCCCCAACACACGTAAACCTGCGGCTGCGGATGGGAGGAGAGGTCTCTGGGTCGTCTCCAGGAGCGCGGGGTTTCCCGCTGAAACTAGCCCTTCCCGCTTAGCACCCGCTCGGATTCCGAGGTTGCCCTCGCCGCCTGGCTGAGCCCACCCAACCCGGGGTTCCCAGGTCGCCACTAAGACGCTTTCTCAGGCACCCTCCAATAGAAGCAAGGCGGGAAGTCAAGGAAAGGGACTCCCCGCCTTGCATTCCCTGCTCGGCGACCCTGCGTCCAGCCCTCCCGAGGACGGTCGGGTGAGGCGGGCCGGGGATCCGTCCTGGCTGCTGGTGGAAACACAAAGAAGGCTGAAGGGGTGGGTGCTGGGCTCTACAGTGGCAGGGGCGTGTGGCTCTGAGGACGAGGACGAGAGAAAAACCCACATCCGGGGACAGAATGCATCTGTGACCTAGGTAGAAGTGTTAACCAACCTTCTTGCCGCCCAGGAATGCAGTGCCCTCTGGATTGTGGGTCTGCCTAGACTGGACTCTGATCTCCCCCTGATTTTGTGAGTGTGTGTGTGTGTGTGTGTGTGTGTGTGTGTGTGTGTATACACACACCACCCCGGAGGCAAAATAATGATTAACTTCACAGGGGACGCTCCTGCATTCTTCCAAAATTAAACTTTAAAAGAGCTGCCCGCCCCCCGTTCTCCTATTGGGTGTTTTTTTCTGACTGAGGGAGTGGGCGGAGCATCAACTTCGGGTCACTCAAGGGTTTCCCATCTCCTCACCTGGGCCCTGCACCCCCAAAAGTTAAGATTCTCTTCCCCGCAAGCTCTGATGGGGCTGGCCGGATATACTAGGCCAGACACAGACCTCTGGCCACCCAAGCTGGGTGCCCAGTGCTCTGACCCCAGGAACCTTCCCACAAACCTCCGAGAGGTCGATGGTGGCCTTGTTTTCTGTCGGCCCCAAACACTGGGCCTTGTCACTCACCTTTAGGGCCAGCCAGGTGAGGCAAGATTCAGGAAGTAAACAGGCAGCGGGGTGGGGCCCGAGCCTCTAAGTCTGGAGAGGCCTTGTTGAGAGGACAAGTTGACTGGGGGTGGGTGGGGGGGTGTTCCAACAGAAGCTTTGCGGGGATCCTAGTTTGAAAGTTTCAGACCTCTTGGGGTTGGGGAGTCTTCCAGGCCCACAGCCAGCTCCCCCCTTCTCTCACCTTCTGTCTTGGGGTTCTGACTGCCCCTCTCCTCCATCTGAAGGGTGGGGCGGAGAGATTGAGAAATTTAACCTCCTCTAGTCTACACCAGGGCCTCTGATGTCAGACTCTAATCTTGCTAGAATCCATTTCCTCCCCTTCCAAACCTGCCCTCCTGACTGTTCTTTCACTTTGAGGGAGGGGTGTCTCCTGCAAACCCTCCCCCAGCTCTACCTGAAACGAGAGGTGGGATGGGTGTGCCTGGCTGCTGTGGTGTCCCTGTGCTGACCTCTGCTGATGCTGGCTGGCCTACTTGGTTCTCCCTTGGGATTTGGGGGAGGTTTGGCCTTGCCTGCCAGCCCGTCTTTTTGCATGTTTTGACTCCATTCCTGCCGGTGGAACCTCTCAAGTCAAGACACCCCAGAGTGTGCTCAGAGATCCTCTTCCCCAGAGTGATATGCATGAGTGGGGGGCAGGGGTCAGATGTATCCTGGATGTAGCTAGCAGGACGCACAGCTAGCTGTTAGCCCCAGACAGGGTAACCCGAGCTGGATGCTGTGTGTACCTCACAGGGAGGTAGGTTCCACTCCAGACAGGCCTCTGGATCCGGCCCGGGATTTCCTCTCTCTTTCCTGGGCTGTGGGCAGGGTGGTGGCTTGGGACTAGAGGTGGGCAGATTTGGAGACCCACCTGGACTGGAGGCTGGCCAAGGGTGGGGAGGGTGACGTCAGAGGGGCCTCAGGCTGCTCCTCCTCCCCGGGTCCCCCAGTTGCTCCCCTGCTATGTGTGTTTGGGGGTGGGGGGTGGAGGGCAGAAGCAGGTTGTTTGTGTTCCTCCTCAGCCAGGAAGTCCTGTGGATGAGTCAAGGTTGACTGCAGAGCCTGAGGCAGCGCTGTCCCGCCCCGCCCTGACTCACCTGTCCCCCAGATCTCTTCTTGCCCTCAAAGAAGGGTCAGGTGCTTGCCCCATTCTGATTGGGGAACCCTTCCCAGATGTCCTGGGCGGCCTCACAGACCTGGCCCAGGGTCTGGAGAGCAGGCCGGGGTCTGGGGTTGGGTTGGCACTTTCTCCCGTCCGGCACAGCTTAGCACAGGGCCTACTGGTCCCGGCAGAGGAGGGCCAGCGCCGCCTCAACCCCGGGAAGGTTTCTTTACTTTCTCTCCTGCCCTTACTTGTTCTGGCCTCTCTGCACCCGTGGGTGCCAGGACATAGGTGAGACTAGCTTAGCCTGGGGGTACCAGGTGCTTTCAGACCAGAGAGGAGATAAGACAGGTGTGCAGTAATGGGGGCAGAGTCCCAGCACAAGGCAGAGAGTCCCCTGCACAAGGCAGAGTGAGCCAACTGGTTTGAGTGTCGCAAATCCAGGAAGACTTCTCAGAGGAGGAAGCTTTAGCATGGAGGTTTCAGGAACGAGACGGGCAGGGTGAGGGGCCTGGGGAGGCACACAAGGCTCAGCTCTTTTTTCATATCACTCACCCTGGGCCAGGGATTGCCACCCCAGGCTTGGTAACTACAACAAAGTGCTAGAACAACAAAGCACTGGAAAAACCTTGGGCACAGCCCGGAGGAATGAGCAGCCTCTGCCTGGACCCTATGGCTGCAAGCAGAGGCACATAGAGCGGAGTCTGCCTGATCTTCTCCTAAGCAGCTTTGGCTGGAGGCAGAGCACTGGACTTGGAGTCCAAGCCCCAGATTGGTTGTCATTGGGAATGTTTATGCTTCCTTCCCAGGGTCTCAGTGTTCCCATTTGTAAAATGGACACATTTTCACCTCTGAGGGCTCAGGGGAAACTTCAGTTTGAAGGGCTCAGTGGCAGCGTGAAGTCAGATGGGTAGGTTAATTGTGTTGTTGTCCCAGGACAGTATCCGTGAGAGAGTGTACACAGTACGCACCCCTCCTTCACAGATGTCATGGAGC
Organism: Rhizomys pruinosus; assembly: GCA_009823505.1. Classification (NCBI taxonomy): domain Eukaryota; kingdom Metazoa; phylum Chordata; class Mammalia; order Rodentia; family Spalacidae; genus Rhizomys; species Rhizomys pruinosus. The sequence continues at coordinate 1,592,831 of VZQC01013897.1, forward strand.
TGGACCTGAGCCCTCCTCACCTCAGCAGCTCCCCAGAAGACCTGTGCCCTGCCCCTGGAACCCCTCCTGAGACTCCCCCACCCTCTGAGAGTCCTCTGCCAGGGGAGGTGAAGCGGTCCCAGCCTCTGCCCATTCCGGCCAGCAGGTAGGATGGGGTAACCGGGCCTTGCGTATGTGTGGAGGCTCGGGTAGAGGAGCCAGGATAGCTCACACAGCACCTTCTGTCTTTCACCCTTCTCCACAGGAAACTCCGAGGGGAAGAGCTACAGGCAAGCTCTCTGCCCTCCATCCCCAACCCCTTCCCTGAGCTCTGCAGTCCACCTTCACAGACTCCCATTCGTGGGGGATCCTCCAGTACAAGGGGACTGCTTCCTCGGGACTCTAGCCGCCTCCATGTGAGTTGTCCTGGGAAACAGGAAGGCAAGCAGAGGGCTGCTTTGGGCCTAGGGTGGATCTGGAACCTCTTGGGTGCAGGTAGGGGGCATCTTGGTCCCTAAAGATCAAGCAAGTGGGATGTAGAATCACCCCTGCCTTACCCCAAGTCACCTCAAGTTCCTGGGGTGCAGGTGGTAAAGGTGTACAGCGAGGATGGCACCTGCCGGTCGGTGGAGGTGGCAGCGGGCGTCACAGTCCGCCATGTGTGTGAAATGCTGGTGCAGCGAGCTCATGCCCTGAGCGATGAGAGCTGGGGGCTGGTGGAGAGCCACCCCTATTTAGCACTGGGTGAGTTGAGATACAGGGATCTGTGGGGAGCAGTGTCTCACATCTTGGGGCAGACAGGGGGCTCCTCCATGAGGCCTAAATCCTGCTTTTTTGCCCTTGACGTCAGAACGGGGTTTGGAGGACCACGAGTGTGTGGTGGAAGTGCAGGAGACCTGGCCTGTGGGCGGAGACAGCCGCTTTGTCTTCCGGAAAAACTTCGCCAAGTATGAACTGTTCAAGAGCTCCCCAGTGAGTGTGTGTCAGAAGAATCTGGGTATAGACAGACAGACAGACACACACCCACATACACATACATGCACACACACACACACACACACACACACACACCTGGATCCTTAGCTTGGACCTTGAATTCTGACCCCCGATCCTTTCTCCCCAGCACTCCCTGTTTCCAGAAAAGATGGTGTCCAGCTGTCTGGATGGACACACAGGGACATCCCACGAAGACCTCATCCAGGTGAGAGGCACACCCACTCCACCATACAGTCACAAGCCCCAGAATTGTCCAGTCCCCTCTGCAGCCATGTGCATCCCCCGTGACAGTGCACATAAAATTATTGCCTGTTAAATGTTCAGTGCTGGTGGACGCCCCTCCTCCAGAGGGCTGGGGGTCAGGAAAGCTGAGGCAGACCCTTCACTCTCTCCTCTCTCCATCCTCAGAACTTCCTGAATGCGGGCAGCTTCCCCGAGATCCAGGGCTTCCTGCAACTGCGGGGTTCAGGCCGCAAGCTCTGGAAACGCTTTTTCTGCTTTCTGCGTCGCTCCGGTCTCTATTACTCCACCAAGGGCACCTCTAAGGTGAGGTTTTGAGGTGCCAGCACCAGACCCTAGCTTATATCTTCCTCACTGGAACTCTGGGTCCCCCCCCCCTTGGGTCTGGGGCCCCTCAGCTATTAATCCGCCTTCCCCTCTGGGGTTGGCTGCCTCCATCCATCCATGCCCACACTTCCCTTGCCCAGGTCTGGGTCACTTACGCTAGCACAGAGCAGTACAAAAGGAAGGTGACATGAATCAGCTGTCTTTATGTATGTGTATGCACATATTCAAGTTTGTGTGTGTGTTTGAGTGCATGTATGTGCGTAGGTAGATGCATGTATGTGCGTAGTTACCAGTGTGTGTGTATGCATGTGTGTGTGAGTGTATTTGGAAGTCAGAGGTCATATCAGGTTGACTTCTTCTGGAGCTTATTTTGGGGGGGGAGGTTTTGAGATGGGGTCTCCATTCCTTTAGTCCCAGCTTGCCTAGAGCTCGCTATGTAGATCAAGCTGGCCTTGAACTCACAGAGATCCACCTGCCTCTGCCTCCCAAGTGCTGGGGTTAAAGGCATGCACCACCACTCCTGGTCTAAGATGATTCTTAGCTGCCATGTGGGTGCTGGGAATTGAACCTAGGTCCTCTGCAAGAGCAGTCAGTGCTCCTAACCGGTGAGCAATCTCTCCAGCCCCTGGAGTGTGTTTTTTTTGTGTGTGTGCATAAGTAAATGTATGTATGTGGGTAGTTGTATGTGTGTATGTGTAGGTGTGCGTGTGCGCATGTTATTAGAGGTCAGAAGTCAGCTCAGGTAGACTTCTTCTGGAGCTGTTGACCTTGTCTTTTGAGACAGGGACTCTCACTGGGACATGTGACTTGTAGGTTAGGACCTAGGTCAGAGCCCTAGGCTTCCGCCTGTCATCCCCACCCCCTTCCAGCACCAGGAGCACAAGTGTGCGGCAAATCGCCGCTGCTAGAGATTGAACTTGAGTCCTCGCGTTTGCATAGCAAGCACTTCACAGACTGAACCATCTCAGCAGCCCTCAACCTCTAATTCTCTTTGCTGTGTGACCATGGGTACTTCTCTGCCTCTCTCTGGTTGAAAGTCTCCTTACCTGGTGGGGCACTGATATAGAGACAGAATATGCCTGTACCAAGTCTCAATTCCTTGTGCTGCTCAGGATCCGAGGCACCTACAGTACGTGGCAGATGTGAATGAGTCCAACGTGTATGTGGTGACCCAGGGCCGCAAGCTGTACGGAATGCCCACAGACTTCGGCTTCTGTGTCAAGGTGAGAGCTGCCTAGGTTCCTGCATCCTACCTGTGGCTTTCGAGTTCCATCTTGGGGACCCAGCCCCTTCTCTCCACACTGGCACTGCTGGGTAGTTCTTGGGTCCTGCCTGTCCCATGGCCACTGTGCACAGACATCTGTTCCCCAAAGCAGATTGGGACAACCTACTTTTTCTCTCCCAGCCCAACAAGCTTCGAAATGGCCACAAGGGGCTTCACGTCTTCTGCAGTGAGGATGAGCAGAGCCGCACCTGCTGGCTGGCTGCCTTCCGGCTCTTCAAGGTGAGGCCTTGGGAGTGGCAGGCGGCACTTGAGGCAGTTGGCACAGCTCTGCCATCATGAAGTCTTCCCAGTGAAGAGACAACCACAGCCTTACTTTCTGAGCATCTGTGTCAGAAAACTCCTATTTTTTTTTTAATTTTATTTATTTTTGTATGTGTATGAATGTACTGTCTGCATGCAGGTCTGTGCACCTGTGTCGTGCAATGCCGCGGAGGTCAGAAGAGGGTCTCGGATTCCCCTGGAACTGGAGTTCTCCCGGAATTGCAGTTACAGATGGTTCTCAGCTGCCATGTGGGTGCTGGGGATCGAACCCGGGTCCTCTGCAAGAGCAATTAGGGCTCTTAACCGCTAGACTATCTCTCCAGCCCCAGGAAACTCCTATTGAAGGGGCAGGCTCAACCTTACTCTGCGGAGTCTTGACATGAGGGGTGTCACAGCCCATCTCCCAGGCTCCCCTGACTCGAAATCTGTCTTCCCTTGTACCCAGTATGGGATGCAGCTATATAAGAATTACCAGCAGTCCCAGTCTCGCCACCTGCGCCCATCCTATTTGGGGTCTCCACCCTTGGTGAGTGTGTAAGAGGGTAATAAGAGAGGTGGGTGTGCAGACTTGGGGCAGCTGTTCTGACCTCACCTGTTCCCATCATGTCCTCTCTCCAGAGAAGTGTCTCAGATAATACTTTGGTGGCCATGGACTTCTCTGGCCATGCTGGGCGTGTCATCGAGAACCCTCGGGAAGCTCTCAGCGCAGCTCTGGAGGAGGCCCAGGCCTGGAGGGTAAGCACGCATTTGCATGCATCTGTTGCTCCTGCTCCTAATGGGGTCCTGTTCTGTCCCATGGCCACTGTGCACAGACATCTGTTTCCCAAAGCAGATTGGGACAACCTACTTTTTGTTTGTGGAACGGGAGGAAGGAAGAGGGGTCGGGGAGGCTCCACCTGACTTCTGTCTCCCTCACCGATCCACAGAAGAAGACAAACCACCGTCTCAGCCTGCCCACCCCATGTTCTGGCTCGAGCCTCAGCGCAGGTGGGTAACAGCTTAGAGTTCCCGGGGTAGGCTGTGTTGTTATTTTTGACAGGGATGGGGTTTTCCTTCCCTGAGTGATTGGCCATCTCTTCTCCCCACCCCAGCCATCCACCGTACCCAGCCCTGGTTCCATGGACGCATTTCCCGAGAGGAAAGTCAGCGATTAATTGGACAGCAGGGCCTGGTGGATGGGTAAGGGGCAGGGCTGGGTAGGGTAATGGACAGGGGGACTAAAGAGACCCTAGGACAGGTACAACCACGAATCCTCACTAATGCTGCTGCTGTCTCCCCAAAGCGTGTTCCTGGTCCGGGAAAGCCAGCGGAACCCTCAGGGCTTTGTCCTGTCCCTGTGTCACCTGCAGAAAGTTAAGCACTATCTCATTCTACCAGTAAGTAACCGCCTCTCTCCATCCTAAGTCTTGCAGCCGGAGGATACATGACTTGAAGTCCCCAGTGTGCTTCTTTTCTCCATGTACACAAAATGGGGACCTAATCGTCCCTGGCCCCAACCCTAGTGCTCCCTGCTAACGTCCCGTTCTTTGGCCTTACCTTAGAGCGAGGAGGAGGGCTGCCTCTACTTCAGCATGGACGATGGCCAGACCCGCTTCACAGACCTACTGCAGCTCGTGGAGTTCCACCAGCTGAACCGTGGCATCCTGCCCTGCCTGCTGCGTCACTCCTGTGCCCGAGTGGCTCTCTGAGGCCATGTAAATCATTTCAGCTTGGGGGTGGGGGTGCTGCCCACCACCCCCCTGCTCAGTGGACTTGGAGGGTGCAGATGGGTGGGGTGTTGCATGATTGAAGGGCTCCCCAACTCCACCTTTCTCCTCTGGCTCTTTGCTTCCCCCACTCGGTCCACTCTGGATCCCTGTCTCCTCTCAGGAGGTGCTTAATGGAACTCCTGAAGCACTGCTCCCGTGAGGGGCGTTATGAGAGAAATAGTACAGCCAGGTGGCCCCAGGCGCACACTGTACAGACTGAAAGGCCAGTTGATTTCTTCTGTTTTATACTAGTGACAATAAAGATTATTTTTTGATACACCTATGAGTTCTTTCTGACAAGATTTGGCTAGCTCTGTCAGCAACATGACTAGTAACAGCCAGGTATAATATTGCATAGCTTTAATCCCAGTGTTTGGGAGGCAGAGGCAGGTGGATCTCTGTGAGTTTGAGGCCAGCCTGGGCTACATAGCGAGACCCCATGTCAAGAAAACTACAAAGGGGCTGGAGAGATGGCCTAGCAGTTAAGAGCGCCGACCGCTCTTGCAGAGGACGCGGGTTCGATCCCCAGCACCCACATGGCGGCCGAGAGCCGTCTGAAACTCCAATTCTAGGAGAACTCCAGTTCCAGGGGAATCCGACACCCTCTTCTGACCTCCGAGGCATTGCATGACACGGGTGCACAAACTTGCATGCAGACAGTACATTCATACACATACAGAAATAAATAAAATTAATAAAAAATTAAAAAAAAAACTACAAAGGAAAAAAAACCATGAACACCCCCCCCCAAGAAAGAAATAAAGCAAAACAGAAAAGACCAACAGAGATGAAGACCATGGTGGACCAGGATGTACAGTGAGGGATGGGGTGGTCGTGGTCGTGCAAGAGCCTCCAGTGCCCAGTGTGTACCCTGACACAGCCTAGGTGCCCAGTCAAGTTAGTTAAATGAATGATGGGCAGTGAGCAACATGGACTGGGATTTTCTGACAGAGCCTGGGAACCAGAGATGAGCCAGGGCCATCTGCCTGTTCTGAGTGGTCATGGATGCTAGGACTAAAAGTCTGAGTGCCAGGGTGCTAGGAAAGGGACCAAGATGAGTCACCTTTTAAGCATGTCTGAAGAAAGGCCAGTGTCCCCTCACCACCTGAGACACTGGGCAGGGTTCTAAGTACTTCTATGCCAACCAGTTAACCAGAATCTTTTTTTTTTTTTTTTAATTTTTTAGACAGGGTCTCCCTATAGCCCCAGCTGGCCTGGAACTCACTCTGTAGACCAGGCTGGCCTTGAACTCGGAGAGATCCTCCTGCCTCTGCCTCCCAAGTGCTGGGATTAAAGGCGTGGGATACCATGCCCGGCTTAAAGGCGGTTCTTAGCCGCCATGTGGGTGCTGGGATTTGAACCTGGGTCCTCTTCAAGAGTAGTCAGCGGTCTTAACTGCTGAGCCATCTCTCCAGCCCCTAACTAACCAGAATCTTTGAGAGACAGTTTTCCATTCTGTTTTACAAAGGGAAAACCGAGGCTCAAAGACAGAGTGACTCAGCTAGAGTTAGAAGCAACCAGGCTAGGCTGCAGGTGGTAGATGGCTCCTCTCTGCCTTTTGCCCTGAGGGCTTCATCTCAGTGCTAGCCACAATGGCTCCAGGAAGTGGAGAGTCCTTGTAGGGGGCCCTATTTGGCCACAAATTGGACACTGGAGACCAGCAGCTGGACATCCTGGGTGAATGGCTGTGATTTCTGGCTTCTTGAAGAAGACACAGCAACAGAGAGTGTGGAGGTTAGGGCCCCTGAAGGCCAGCTTCCAGAGGGACCCTGGGCAAGACAGATTGTGGGACGCCTGCTGCCCTACCTCCAAGACTGCAGCATGACCTACTGAAGCCAGACAGCAAGCAGAAGACACTATTAAGGGCAGCAACAGTGATTATATTATATTATATTATATTATATTATATTATATTATATTATACTATATTATATTATTATCTGAGAAAGGGTCTCAGATAGCCCAGATCAGACTCAAACTTGCTGTGTAGTCAAGGATAACCAAGGTAGATGTTCCTGCCTACCTCCTGAATGGTGAGATTATAGGTGTGTACCACCACACCTTTATCAGTAGGGCCTTTTCAACTGGGGAAGGTCCGGGCTGGGACTTTAGATGCTGTCTTCTAAAAAAGTACTTTATTGGGTTTGAATATTTAAAAATATACATGCTTGGGGCTGGAGAGATGGTTCCTCAGTTGAGAGTGCCAACTGCTCTTGAAGAGGACCTGGGTTCGATTCCCAGCACCCACTTGGCTGCTAAGAACCGTCTTTAACTCTAGTTCCAGGGGAATCTGATACCCTCTTCTGACCTCTGAGGCATTGCACCCGATGGGTGCACCAACCTACATGCAGACAGTACACTCATGCACATAAAAAATAATAAATAGGGCTGGAGAGATGGCCTAGCGGTTAAGAGCGCCGGCCACTCTTACAGAGGACCCTGGTTCGATCCCCAGCACCCACATGGTGGCCGAGAACCGTCTGAAACTCCAATTCCAGGAGAACTCCAGTTCCAGGGGAATCTGACACCCTCTTCTGACGTCCGCTGCATTGCACGAAACGGGTGCAGGCAGTACATTCATACAAATACAGAAATAAATAAAAATTAAAAAAATAATAATAAATAGGGGCTGGAGAGATGGCCTGGTGGTTAACAGCGCCAATTGCTCTTGCAGAGGACCCAGGTTTGATCCCCAGCACCCACATGGCGGCTGAGAACCGTCTTTAACTCCAGTTCCAGGAGAATCTAACGCCCTCTTCTGCCATCCGCAGCATTGCACAACACAGGTGCACAAACCTACATGCAGACAGTACATTCATACACATAAAAAATAAATAAAATTTAAAAAATAAATTTAAAAAATTATAAAAAATACATGCTTATTAAATAACAATCTGGAGATCAGAAAAAGGCTTCTGAAAGAAGTGGTTATTACCCAGGGCTGGAGAGATGGCTCAGCAGTTAAGAGCACTGACTGCTCTTGCAGATACACAGCACCCACATGGTGGCTAAGAACGGTCTTTAACTCCAGTTCTAGGAGAATCCGACACCCTCTTCTGACCTCTGCGGCATTGCATGACACAGGTGCACCAACCTATATGCAGACAGTGCACATAAAAAATGATAAATAAATAAAAATTAAAAATTAAATATAAAAATAAAATAAATATAAACAAAAGAAAAATAAAAATTAAAAAGAACAGAAATGGAAATTACCCATAGCTTCTCCACACTTAGAAGGACGCAGACACAGAGAGAGAATGATGCAGGGCCCATGTCCAGAGAGCTGGCCCTCGGGGCCTGCAGTGTCTCACAGACACCCGCATTCAGTGGCTATCACAGCTGGAACAAATGTTGAGCCAGGGGCATGCATGGCAGGCCTCTAGGGTAGGCATGCTGTGAGGATGTGGCTGCAGTGCTGACCACTAGCTCTGCTCAAGTGTTGAGGACAGTGGGAACTGGCCCACCTGTCTGGACTTTAGGAGTAGGGGCCAGTTTCCTCTGGGGGCTGTAGATAAAGATCTGGCCAGTCCTCATTCCCCTCCCAATATCATATTGTGTTTAGTGAAGTATCTGTGCAGTCTCCAAAGTCACTGGTGTGAAGATACCTTCAAGGTCAAGACAGTGGCTCTGCTCTGACTCTGGCTCCTTCCTCAAGCCCAGGGCCATCTCTGAGGAAGGACAGAGGAGGCAGATAGGACACAAGCAGTGAAGCCTCAAACCACTCAGAAGGCTCTTCCTTAAATAATTATCTGCCTGCTTCCCAAGGTTCAGGGTTCCATGGAGGACGGGCTGGGGAGACTGAAGGAAGCACAGTCTATCTGGGAGCTCAGCTGTACCTCACATTTAGGGAAAGTCTTCCATTAAGGAGATAGCTATTTGGTCTGAAAGGGTGAAAAAGCTCCAGGTTGGTCCACCTCATACAGTTCTAAACTTCAGTAGACAGTTGGTGTGTGTGTCCTCTTAGGACAGAGAACTATTGGGCTTCACATTGAGCGATTGTGTAGAGACTGAGGGAGCTTCAGGAAAATGTGGGGTCCTGGGGGCTGGGGCTGCTCTCCAGGGCTCCTCAGAAGTTCTGTAGAAGAAAAGTTTGATGTCTACTGTTACCTGCTTGACGGGATCCAGAATCAAGTGGGAGATGGGCCTCTGCGATACCTGTGGGGGAATTGTCTTGATTATATTAAAATTGATGTGGGAAGTCACAACTAGATGGGGGACCATTTCCAGCGAGTCCCAGACTGTACGAAATGGAGAAAGTGAGCTGAGCACCAAGTAGCGTTTACTGTTCTGTTTCTTGGCTGTGAACAGGATGTGACCAGTCTTCCAGCTGCTGCCGCCATGATGGGTTGTATCTTGAGCTGTGAGCTAAAACGAACCCCTCCTTCCTTGTTTTCCTCAAGGTATGTTATCACAGCAACAGTGAAAGAAACAAAGGCAACAGGTTCCTGAGAAGTGAGGGCACCATCTGGGCTGGGTAGGGTGTGCTCCACCAGGTCCTAATGGGGCCCGTGGGCTGAGCTACGTGGGCTTTGTACTCTCCTGTGTGGAGGCATCTCTCCCCAGGAAGGGCAAGATTTTCTTTGCTGGACATCTGGAGGGCTGCTAGCTGGAGATACATTTTTTTTTTTTAATTTTATTTATTTATTTATTTTTATGTGTATGAATGTATTGTCTGCATGCAGGTCTGCGCACCCGTGTCGTGCGATGCCGCGGAGGTCAGAAGACGGTCTCGGATTCCCCTGGAACTGGAGTTCTCCTGGAACCGGAGTCACAGACGGTTCTCAGCCGCCATGTGGGTGCTGGGGATCGAACCCGGGTCCTCTGCAAGAGCGGTCGTCGCTCTTAACCGCTAGGCCATCCCTCCAGCCCCTGGAGATACATTTTTGTCAAAGCAGTTTGTTCTTCCTTGGATGGGATTTGTCTTAGGATAGATTTGGGGGGACTAAGGGGAATTGTTGGGAGTGCTGAAGCCCCAACCCCTTAAAATACTTTTTTTTTTGGTTGTTGTTGTTGTTTGTTTTGTTTGAGACAGGGTTTCCTTGTTAGCCCAAGATGGCCTGGAACTCACTGTGTAGACCAGGCTGGCCTCAATCTCACAAAGATCCACCTGCCTCTGCCTCTGTCTTCCAAGTCCTGGTACTAAAGCATGAACCACCATTCCTGACCCTTAAAAAATACTTTTTAAAGATTTGATTTTTTACTTTTACAATTATACGTATATGGGTGGGTATGTGCACAGGAGTCCAGGTTCCTGCAGAGGCCAGAGGCATTGGATCCTGCAGAAACTGGGATTATAGGCAGTTGTGAGCTGCCCAATGAAGTTGCTGGGAATTGAACTTGGGCCTTTTGGAAGAGCAAGTGTTTTTAGCTTCTGAGCCATCTCTCCAACTCCCTTGAAACATTGTTGAAGGGCTGGAGAGATGGCTCAGCGGTTAAGGGAACTGACTGCTCTTGCATAGGACCAGGGTTCGATTCCCAGCACCCACAAGGCAGCTAAGAACCGTCTTTAACTCCACTTTCAGGGGAATCCAACACCCTCTTCTGACCTCCATGGCATTGCACGACACAGGTGCACCAACCTACATGCAGACAGTACACTCATATATATAAGAAGTAAACAAAAACAAAAACAAACATTGTTGAGGGGGGCATCAAAACGACTTAGCAGGTAAAGGTGGTGTTCGTGGCCAAGCCTGACTTCAATCCCCAGAAGGGGAAGAGCTGACTCCTGAAAGCTGTTTTCTGATCTCCACATGCCCACTGTGGCCACACGTATTTGCATGGTGGCATGTGTATGGCTAGACATGCACAGACACATACATAGATACACACATGCACACAAAATAAATAAGTACATATCAGAAAATTTTTTGAGGACCGTCAAAATGGCTTAGCAAGTAAAAGCTCTTCTTGCCAAACCCAAGGATGTGAGTTCAAGCCCCAGGACTCACATGATGGAAGGAGAGAACTGACTGTGACCTCCACACTCACATGGTGGCATGAGCACACACACACACATATACACATACATGCACACAAATACATGCAATTAAAAATTAAAAACTCTGGGCTGGAGAGATGGCCTTGCGATTAAGAGCACCGACTGCTCTTGCAGAGGACCTGGGTTCGATCCCCAGCACCCACATGGCGGCTGAGAACCGTCTTTGACTATAGTCCCAGGGGAATCTGACGCCCTCTTCTGACCTCCACAGCATTGCACGACATGGGTGCACAGACCTACATGCAGACAGTACATTCATACACATAAAAAATAAATAAATAAAAAAATTAAAAAAAAATTAAAAACTCTGCTGGGCGTGGTGTCGCATGCCTTTAATCCTAGCACTTGGGAGGCAGAGGCAGGCGGATCTTTGTGAGTTCAAGGCCAGCCTGGTCTACAGAGTGAGTTCCAGGACAGCCGGGACTACAGGGAGACCCTGTCTTGAAAAGACAAAAAACAAAAACAAAAACAAAACAAACCCCCACAAATGGCTAAGTACTGCTAGAGAATATAAGTGAGTGCACTAGGTAGAATAGCAGCCATTCTCATTGTGAGATCTTGTAGCTAAATGCTCTGCCTTTTGTCTTGTTTTATTTTTGAGATAGGGTCTCTCTAACCGGCCTGGAAATCAGTATGTAGACAGGCTGGCCTCAACTCACAGAGACAGATCTGCCTGCCTCTTCCTCTCCATTGCCGGGATTAAAGGTTTATGTCACCAAACCTGTCCTAAATGCTTTGATTTTTATTTGATAAGATTTAGTGGGGTTCCAACTTTCCTTTTTTTTTTTTTTNTAGGATTAAAGGTGTAAACCAGTCGGGTGTGGTGATGCAGGCGCCTTAATCCTAGCACTTGGGAGGCAGAGGCAGGAGGATCTTTGTGAGTTCAAGCGCCTGTCTACAAGTGAGTTTCCAGGACAGCTGGGGCTAAAAAAAAAAAAAAGAAATAAAAAAAAAAAATAAATAAAATAAATAATAAATACATAAGGCGTAAGCCACACACACCTGGCCATCCTCTCCAGCCATATATATTTTATGTGGATAGTGTGCTGCCTGCAGTGTGAGACCTGTCTTGAAAGACCAAAAAAAAAAAAAAGAGTACCTGGTGCTCTTAATGCTGAATTCTCTCCTCTCTGTCCTCTCTCTCTCCATATATATAATTTTTAAAGACAAGATCTCCCTCTGTTGCCCGGATGGTTTCTGACTTGCAATCCTGCCTCCCCCTTGAAGTCACTCCTTTAGGGTCATATGGATCCCCCTAAGGTATCAGTAGTGGAAATGGGCCTTGTGCCCTTGGAGTTGAGGGAGAACTAAACAGGGCTGGGGTAAGCTGCCTGCATGTCATGCCCCGGTGATCACAGACGGCTTGTGCATCCTCACTTACCCGCCCAATTTCCACTGCCAGAGCCACATCTTCCAGGACGTGGTAGAAGCCAACATTCCTACTGGGAACCTGCCCCCTTTTTCTATAGGACTCCAGCCTGTGGCCAGCTGTCCCCATTCTCCACCACTCTGTTACGCTCTTTTTTTTTCTGATTTATTATTTATTTATTTAATTATTTATTTATTTATTTATTTATTTTTGGTCTTTTCGAGACAGGGTCTCCCTGTAGCCCCAGCTGTCCTGGAACTCGCTCTGTAGACCAGGCTGGCCTTGAACTCACAAAGATCCGCCTGCCTCTGCCTCCCAAGTGCTAGGATTAAAGGCGTGTTACGCTCTTTTATACCCCTCATTCTGTATCACAGGTCCTATATCTTTGGGTTCTCTCCTAAGCTGTGAGGCCTCCCAACCCCACACATCTAAAGAATGAATTTTGGCGGGGCTGGAGAGATGGCCTAGTGGTTAAGAGCGCCGACCCACTCTTACAGAGGACCCGGGTTCGATTCCCAGCACCCACATGGCGGCCGAGAACCGTCTGAAACCTCCAATTCCAGGAAGAACTCCAGTTCCGGGGGAACCGACACCCTCTTTCCTGACCTCCGCGGCATGCACGACACGGGTGCACAGACTTGTAAGCAGACAGTACATGATACACATACGGAAATAAGTAAATGCCGGTGTGTGGTGCCGCACGCCTTTTAATCCTAGCACTTTGGAGGCAGAGGCACGCGGATCTCTATGAGTTTGAGGCCAGCCTGGACAGAGTGAGTTCCAGGACAGCCAGAGCTACAGGGAGACCCTGTATCAAAGAACCAAAAAAAAAAAAAAAAAAAAAAAAAGAATGAATTTGGCGGTTAGGGGTGAGGAGGGTGAGGTGGAGTGGGGGGATTTAGTGAGTAAGGGGTAACGACTGATCAATCGAGGCAGGGAGCATACATACACTGGGGGTTCCACCTCACAGTGGTCACTCGTGCAATGAGATCTGAGTCCACCGCCCACCTCCATGCCAACCACTCGGTCTGCACACGGACACTGAAGCTGACATCTTGAAGATATTTGAATGTTGAAGGGGAGGTGGGGGGACCTAATACTTCCCGTAGGTCTCCGGACCCGCCAGAGGGGCTCGCGTGACGTCACAGCCATGAACGCATCGCCGTGAGGGATCTGGACAGTCTGTTCCTTTTTGCAAATGGGTGGGCAGGACCGAGCAGGGTCCAGGTGTGGGGGTGGGGCGGGAGCAGCGCCCGGACCTTCCGCTGCAGAGCCGGAGCTCTGCTTCCTTGCGCGCAGCGGCCTGGAGCTCGTCCCCACGGGCTCCCCAGCCGGCTCAGCCGCGCGGCCGCAGCGACACCCAGCGGCCGTAGAGGGAAGTGCGGGAGGCGCTGGGCAGGGCCGGAGACGAGGTTCCCGCTGGTGGTTATCGGCGGGCACCCCCGGCAGCGCTCGCCGCGCTACCCCGCCCCCGTTTCCTCTCCCCGCTCGCCGAGCGCCGGGAGATCCTGCCCCGCTGCCTGCCCGGAAGGGTGGGGCGCGGCGCTGGGCTGTGACCCGGGCGGTTTCACTTCTGGATCCCGCTCCGACAGGGATGGGAGAGGAGGGCGGGGGCGGCGGGAGCACCTGCGGGCGGGCCGGGGAGGGCGCTCGGGACCCCTGGGTGTCACGCGACATCCGCCTCGCTGCGCCGCGGCCGCCCCTGGCTGCACTCCGCTGTCCTCCGCAGCCGCCGCCCGCTCTGGGCTGTCGACCCCCGGGAGGCTCCGGGCGGCGTGGGCGGCAGGAGAGCTGTGAAGCCGCAGGCCTGGGGGTAGGCTGCGGGCTGCTGAGCTGTTTCTCAGAAGTGTAGCTGCCCCTCCCCTCACCCCTTCCCACCTCGAGCTGCACCCCTTCTTCTCTAGGTCCCACCGCACCTGTCTGCCCCAGGACCCCCAGCCCAGGAATCCGTTTGTGTCCACCCTGAGAAAGGGTGCGGAGCCGTGGTCCAGCCCCAGCCCACCCACGGTTCTGCCCGTGGAGACGGGCGCCCGACCCCTCTCGGTGGACCAGAATTGGGATCTCATGAACAGTTGAGAAGGCCGCATCCTCAACCTCCAGCGGCCACCTCCTTCCCGGAGCCTGGGCGTGGGGTGCAGAGACGGCAAGGGAACCAGACTTGATCTGTTGTTTGGAAGCAGGCTGGGGTCAACTGGAGCAGTCAGGTTGGGGCTGAGATTAGCGTCCCAGGCAGAAGGAACTTGAGAGACTCAGGACTCCAGGGGGAAAATTAAGGTCCAGAGTGGGGAAGTCAAGCACTTGAGGTTACCCAGAGAGCCGAAGGGCTGCGACTGAGCCCAGAATCCAAGTACCACGGGGGCCTGAACTAAGCTGCACTGAGATTTGCTGAACTACTCCCCCAACCCCCTCCCCCATCCCCCCATGTGAACAGAGACACATAACACACACCGGCTCCACAGCAGAGTCTGAGAATGTAATTCCAGTGGGGGTGGGATGGAGCTTGAGTTGGTGGTGGGACAAACCTGGGGGAGGAGGTGGCACCTGCCCCCCTGGTTCCCAACCAGCAGCCTCCCCCAGAGCTGCGGTTTGACTTGGTTGCTCTTCTGGGCCAGGAGGCTGAGGTGGGACTTGAGGTGATGGGAAAAGGTTGTTGTGGGCCTTGCTGCCCCCTCACTCCTGGAGGGGAGCAGATTACATCATTCACAAGCCCTCTAACCTCCCTCCCTTCTTTCCACTGCCCAGCTTTTTCCTTGGGTATTTGGGGGAAGCTCTGTTATTTGGGGGCAGGGAGGCAGCTGCATACTTCACAGGTCAAGACAGAGTTAAAAACAAAACCGCAGCAAGCTCAACACCCGTGTCCTTCAGGGACTTTCCATGACACCTTCCTTCCCCTTCTCCCCCAGGCCAGGGAGCACCTCCCTAGAGGGCCTCCCCAGGCCAGGGACCACCTCCCCAGAGGGCCTCTCCAGGCCAGGTGCACTGGCTTTTGGCTTTTATGCAAACAACCCTCTGCCAGGGAATGCTCCAGTGGGAGAACGTCTGGTCCTTTGGCCATCTGGACCTCTGACCTCTACTCTTCCTCAGGCCCAGGAATCCAGGGATGCACAGGAGGGAGAGAAGCTTGGTTCCTTCCTCTGCTTCTCCACCCTGGGGTGGCAGTTGCCTGCAGGTGGAAGTTTGGGTCCTCCAGTCTTGGGGGTAGCCTGGGATGTGAAGCAGTGGGGGAGGACGAGGCTGCAGGTGTGAGGCAGCCCCTAAAGCGACACTGGTTCCCCAAGAGGTAGAAGACCAAGATGTGCTCAGGCTGGAGGGGGAGTGCTACTCTCCCCTGCTCCTTGCAAAGGGGACCAAGGCCTTCCTGTCTCCCTGGCTCCCTGAGCTGATTTTTCTTGGGAAGTGAAGGCCACAAACATCTTTTCCAAGTCTGGCCCTCAACGAGGGGAAGTCTGCTTTTGAATGACTGAACACTGAATTACAGAGATAGGTGACTCTGCAATTCCCTCTCCTGTCCTGGGAAAATTTGCTCGAGGTTCTTTTTTTTTTTTTTTAAATTAATTTTATTTATTTCTGTATGTGTACGAATGTATTGTCTGCATGCAAGTTTGTGCACCCGTGTCGTGCAATGCCGCGGAGGTCAGAAGTGGGTGTCGGATTCCCCTGGAACTGGAGTTCTCAGCCGCCATGTGGGTGCTGGGGATCGAACCCGGTGCCTCTGCAAGAGCGGTCGGCGCTCTTAACCGCTAGGCCATCTCTCCAGCCCATGCTCGAGGTTCTTAAAACAGAGGGGAGCAAGCCCTGCAAGAGAAGGGGTAGTGAGAGGACCCCATCACCATGCAAGTGCTCATGAGTGAGCTTGCTTATCCTAAACTGCAGAAGCTTCAAGGCAGGACAACAGGAACGTGTGTTCAACCTTTTGATATTGTTGACAGGATACTGACTATAAAGTTCAGATTCAAGAATTGGCAAGTAAATTAAAAAAGTGAAATGTTTTAAATAACCTTTTTTTTTTTTTTTTTTTTTTTTTTTTTTTGTCTTTTTGAGACAGGGTCTCCCTGTAGCTCCAGCTGTCCTGGAACTCACTATGTAAACCAGGCTGGCCTTGAACTCACAGAGATCCCCCTGCCTCTGCCTCCTGAGTGCTGGGATTAAAGGCGTGCGCTACCACGCCTGGCCCGGCTAAGTTTACAGTTTTTGTATTGGGCTTCAGTACTAGCTATCCTTGGCTGCAAGTGGTCCACAGGTTGCAGGTTGAACATGGCCTGTTGTGAGCTTAGGTGAAGCTGGGCAGGAGGCTGGATCTCTCTCAGACTCTTCCACTGCTGCCTTACTCAAACACCATATGAACAAGGATGTCCTCCTTGTCTTGGAAGCTTCTTCCTACACCTAACATTTGGGTCTCCACTTATCTAATGACTGGTTCTAACATAGTGGAGTTTAAGGATTGCAAGGCGAGTTTTCCAGTGTTGGTGTTTAGGTGATCCATACCTGAACAAAACCACAGTTTGCCTGTCTTTCAAAGAGTCTGGTGAATGGGAGATGGTGAAGTGGTGTGCAGTAGAGAAACTGTTCTCGGAGTACTGAATCTGCTAAGTTCAGACCCCAGCCTGCTGGAGTCCCCTTAGTGGGCTGCTAAGGACCCTGGGGCCTGAAGGGTACCACCTGCAGGCTCAGCAGTGCACTTGTGGAGATAGTTTATTCAGTGATAATTCCATTTATTTTGATATCTAGACTTTAAGAAAAAGCCAACAAGACTAAATTATGGAAATACTCCTCAGGGCAGAATGAAATCCCTCCGTTTCTGACAGTGGTGGCAGCAAATGACAAGCATGCAACACGTCTAATTTTAAACACACCAGAATTTTTTTTTTTATTTTTCAGTGTAAAACTCAAACACAGTAAAGAAAACTTGACAGTATCAGCAAGCTGCTTCGGATGGGAGATGTATTCCTTATGTTCAGTGGAGGTTAGCACGGCTGCACTCCAAAGTGTGCTCTGGATACTCTTTATGGGGGAAGGGGATGGTACAGTGCTCCAAGTGGTGGGGTTAAAGGAAAACTCCAGAGGAGGGAAGAGTCAATACTGGGCAGGGCCGGTTCCAAGAAATGCAGGCAGGAAGGAAAGGCCGTGGGGGGCTCAGCTGGTGTGGTAACTTCTAGGCCCTTTCCTGCCCTCCTTGAAGCAAGGCTACCCTGAGGCCTAAACCACCTTCTGTTCCTGCCCCATCATTCTGCAGACAATGGTCATCCACAGACCACACGTGTGGTGGCTTTGACAACCAGAAATTAAAAATAAGCTATGGTTTTTCCAGTAGCCAAAATAATCCTTCCCCAGAGCTCATAGACTGAGAACCTGAGCATGCAAAACCACAGTCTGGGTGAAGGCATGTCTGCTTTTCAAATGACCTGCTAATTCTTTGCAACCCGCAGTAATAAGGTTTCCGTGAAGCCACAGAGGCAGGCCCACTAGGAAGGGCTTCACCTGCTGTAGCCTGGAAAAATCCTTCCATCAATTAGTCACTGACAAGCAGGATCAGTCATTTTTTAAAGGCTGCCCCATTTCCCTGACGTGTCAAAATGTGTGTGTCTTTTAGGGGATGCAAAGAAGCAAAGCTGTGTTTGGGACAAGGTGGGGCTGTTCCTTGGGCTTATAGGAGTAGGAATTATGGGCAGTGAGAACCATCTGTGGAAACTCTAAGATCAAGAGTGCTAAAGGCTGTGGTCTCCTAAACAGGGAGGGAGCAAAACCATTCTATTTTCTCAGGTGCCTGGCCCCAAAGTGTTACTTGTGGCTCACTCACACTGGCTCCAAGGTTCAGCATGCTTTCTGCCCATATGCACGGCAACAGGAAGGAAGCTGCTAGTTGGCCATCATCTATGCTAGCATCTCTAGTATGGTCCTGGTATGATCTGGAATACTTTTCATGTCTTTAAATCCAGACATAGGATATACAGCAGAAAGTTTATAATTATTTGGTATACAGTGCCCCCCCAAAGTAACCTTGTAAACAAGACTACATCAAACCTCACACCCTTAAAAGGTAGATATTATTATGTCTTTATATTTTTAATCAAAACATTAATGTCCCAATTTCAAATAACGACTCATTTGATGTCACTGTTTAAGACAGTCTACCGTGGAATATTTAGAGGGAGTTTGCATCCACCTTCTTTTTTTGGTCTTTTCGAGACAGGGTCTCCTTGTAGCCCCAGCTGTCCTGGAACTCACTCTGTAGACCAGGCTGGCCTTGAACTCACAAAGATCCACCTGCCTCTGCCTCCCAAGTGCTAGGATTAAAGGCATGCGCCACCACGCCCGGCGCATCCACCTTCTTAAAGTGCAAAAATCTGTTTCACATGTTGATGACATGCTGGGGCATAGACTATCTGCAGCTTGGGCAAGTCAGTCTTGTGTTACTTTATAAGCTTCCTCAGACCTGTCTTCTAGGCTCTTCCAAGCCCATAGTCCTTAGAAACAGCACTGATCATTGATCATTCTCAGAGCTGGTCAGTCTTGTCTTCTTAGGAAATGATTCCTCTTTGGTAGCCAAAGTTTAGCCTTTGGTTTCAGATAAAAAAAGTTAGATGCCTAATTATTATGTCCGTCTGATTGCTGTCTGTAGATTTCCTGGGCCACTTTCTGTATGAACACGAAAATAGCTTCTTTATTTGAGACTTGGCATTGTATATTGTTTAGCTGGTGCTGGTGCTGTTGGTACTGTTTTGGGGTCAAATATTCACCACTGCCCTTTGTTTTTTCTTCTTGAGCTCAGAAGGCCTAATTCTGAGTCCTTGCATCCTCAAAGATGTCCAAGCTCTTTCACAAATCTGGTGTCACAATTTATTTTTTTTTTAATTTTCTTTATTTTTGTATGTGTATGAATGTACTGTCTGCATGTAGGTTTGTGCACCCATGTCGGTGTAACAGTTTCTGAAGCTCCACCAGAGCCCAGCAAGGCTCCAGTGGGTGCACTCACCTATGGCCTTACTGCCTGCCTAGGGATGTTTCAGAAGTACTGCTTTTTTTTTTTTTTTTTTCCCAGCTGGGGTTGGAAAGCAGGTCCTCTCTCATGCTAGTCAAGCATTCTGCCATTCTGCACCCTTGCCCAGAAGTACTGCTTTTTCCGAAACATTGGAAAACTCATGCCCAGCAGAGGAGACAATAAAGCAGAGGATGCTGGGTGTGATGGTGCACGCCTTTAATTCCAGCACTTGGGAGGCAGAGGCAAGTGGATCTCTGTGAGATCAAGGCTAGCCTGGTCTACATAGAGAGTTACAGGCCAGCTGGGGCTGCAGGGAGACTGTATCAAAATAAAAAAAAAAAAAAAGGTGGGGGAGGGGGTAAGACTAGAGATACAGATACTACTTGGAAAGTTTCTATGTCAAAGCATTTGTTATAATACAGTGTTTCAATTAAGCAAGGCTTCGTACTTTAAAATATTTCTCTCTGCAAAAGACATCTGGGGCTATTTTCTTCCCGGTCCTTACACACGTGGATGGGACTACCCAAGTGGTAAGCACTACACTGAAAACGGAGAGGTTTTGTTAAGGATGAGTTGAGGAGAGGCTTTGTTAAGGATGAGTTGAGAAACAGAGTCAGGAAGAGCTATGAACAGACAGCAAAGGTAAGGCCAGCTGGCTCCTAGTGCCAGGGTGGTATTTGCTTGGGAGAGACCTAAGGCCATAGAGACTGGTGGATTTCTGTCTCTCTTCTTTTGGTGTTGGCGATGAAGGGTAGTGGGAGAGAGACCTCTGTTTATTTCTCTGCCAGTAGGACCCCCCCCCCCAAACACTTTAAATCAAGATAAGGAGCATTTGGAGAGCAAGTTCAATTCTTTCTTTCTGCTCTCACCTCTCTGTTACCTTGGCTGCAAGGAAACTTCTTGTGGGTTTGGTTGTTCCCCAGATTGCAGCCCCCCTGGGTGTGCGGTGGGAGCCTGCTTATAAGAGGGCTGGTGGGAAAGGAAAAGGGCTCACATCAGGGGGCCTCTGCGTGAGAAAGCAAACTGCCCCAGCATCACAGCCCCACAGAGGCGGATGTAAATCCAGATCCCTTCTCATTTCAGCCCCCACCTCCAGCAAGCACAGGCTTGGGTGGTACAGGAGTACAAGTGCATGCATGCAAACCCGTGGCACCTCCCTAGACTGCCTTGCAAGACCCAGGAGTGGAGTTTCAGTAGGGATGTCTCACGGTAGTGGAGGGTCCCTGGTGAGGCTCAGAATGTTCCTGGGCAGCTCTGAGTGTCCACCTCACTTGGAAAACTAGCCTAGGTGAATGAAAATCATTCAGCAAGCTCACAGTCATGGGACAGTCCAATGTGTGGAGTTTCCAGGCTGGTAGTGGTTGACCATGTTGAGATGCTGATGAATGTGTGCACGCGTGTGTATGTGTGTGTGTGTGTGTGTGTTGGTGTCTGCAGCAGATTCCAGGAGCACTCAGGTTGGGAATGCCTATCTTTAGACCTTTCCTACTAGTCCCTGTTTCCCAACTGTCTGTCTCATGTCCTCTGAACAGGCCATGTGATACCTCCAGCATAGAATAGGCAGCTTCTCTTTCACAATGGGCATGAACAATCTGAGAGCTCTGCTCAGCACCAAGACCTGGCAAAATACAGGGATGTGCGGAGACTGCAGTGAAGGGCACCCAGCCCTTCAGC
Organism: Rhizomys pruinosus; assembly: GCA_009823505.1. Classification (NCBI taxonomy): domain Eukaryota; kingdom Metazoa; phylum Chordata; class Mammalia; order Rodentia; family Spalacidae; genus Rhizomys; species Rhizomys pruinosus. Next base: position 1,613,693 of record VZQC01013897.1, read on the forward strand.
TTAATTCTCAGACACACTGGAATTGTTGCCATGGAATTTCATAAATCCTTTTTTTTTTCCTGATTCAGTCGCTATGCTACAAAGCCAGCTAAGCCACTTGTGAGTCTGAGGTGGAGCATTTTAATTACTGGCAGTGCATAAATGAGTTAAGTGAGGGCCGAATCCACAAGCCCTTTAGAAATAAAATGCTAATCTACCAGGAATTTGGGATTCTTGGCTCCGGCAGAAATGTTCATAAAGCTACTTGGTTTTGGGTTTTTGGGTTTTTGGGTTTTTTTTGTCTTTTTGACACAGGGTCTCCCTGTAGCCCCAGCTGTCCTGGAACTCACTCTGTAGACCAGGCTGGCCTTGAACTCACAAAGATCCGCCTGCCTCTGCCTCCCAAGTGCTGGGATTAAAGGCGTGTGCCACCATGCCCGGCCCGGTTTTGGGTTTTTTTTTGAGACAGGGTCTCCCTTTAGTCCTAGCTGGCCTGGAGCTCACTATGTAGACCAGGCTGGCCTTGAACTCACAGAGTTCCTCCTGCCTCTGCCTCCTGAGTGCTGGAATTAAAGGTGTGCGCCACCACGCCCACCATAAAGCTAGTTTTTTTTTTTTTAAGCCAATGTTTTATTGAAGCTCTGTGCATTTCATACAAAATTACATTACAAATCAAATCTAGACCCCTGCCCTCCTCCCTGCCCCCCACCCCACCAAAGCTCATGCATTCTGCCAAACATGTTTTTCATCTTTTCCTGTCTCTCTCAAAATTCTCGATGCAGAAGTTTGCTGTTTCGAGCAGAAGTGGCTAGTTCTTAATTTGTAAATAGGCTCTGTAATGTTGACCCTGGAAGCAGAACCCATTCCCCCTAACACAAGTTCTAAAAAAAAAAAAAAAAAAAAGGAAAGGAAGAGGCTCTGGCAAATAGCTACAGATGGCAATTTGTGTGCACACTTTGGGCAAGATGGAAGTACTTTCCTGTGTTATGTTCCTGCCCACCGTGCTCACGTTCACAGCCCAGTGGTTAAAGGGAAAATTTAACACACTCAAATTTTCACACCAAAGAAATGTGAAATGACTTTTCATATATAGACTTTTCTGCCTAATACCCATACATCAAGAGGTCTAAAATATAAGTTGCCATTACTGCATGATCATGTATCAAAGCCAGAAGGGACGATCAAGAAGGTCTAAATCTGACTCTTATGGTTGAGGAAACAGTTTTTAAGACTTAAATGATTTGTACAAAATTATACACTCATTAGAAGCAAATATGGACTCAGCAAACAAATGTTAAGACCTCTATTCCAGTGCTGATTTTTTTTTTTAATCTTTTCGAGACAGGGTCTCCCTGTAGCCCCAGCTGTCCTGGACCTCACTATGTAGACCAGGCTAGCCTTCAATTCACAGACATCTGCCTGCCTCTGCCTCCCAAGTGCTGGGATTAAAGGCGTGCGCCACCATGCCCGGCTCAGTGCTGATTTTATAAGGAAGTACAGCTGTTCCTGATGCACTGATACCCATGTGCAGTGACATCTACAGATAAAAATCAAAGTTTCAAGAATTTTGGTGGAATATAGCAACTCCAGTTTAAGATGATAAAAATACAAAAATATGGTCCAGTACATGTATAATCCCAACACTCAGTAGGTTAAGGCAGGAGGATCAGGAATTCAGGCCGGCCTCAGTTACATAGTGAGTTTGAGGCCAGCCTGGGCTCCAGGAGACTCTGTCTTAAAAACAAAATAAAGCCACACATGCTTAATCTAGGAGAATATGTTCTCAAACCACCTTCATCTAAATAACATATGTGGTACCGATCTCTGATTTCTGACCTAGGGGGAAGGAGAGGCTAAATGGTACATCTTGGATCGTGTGTGTGTGTGTGTGTGTGTGTGTGTGTGTGTGTGTGTCTTGTGTGTTGTGTGTGTTGTGTGTGTCTGTGTGTTTGTGAAATTATTTTCTTTTCTTTTTTTTTTTGGTCTTTTCGAGACAGGGTCTCCCTGTAGCCCCAGCTGTCCTGGAACTCACTCTGTAGACCAGGCTGGCCTTGAACTCACAGAGATCCGCCTGCCTCTGCCTCCCGAGTGCTAGGATTAAAGGTGTGCACCACCACGCCCGGCTGTGAAATTATTTTCAAATTTTCTTTGGGTCTTCAACCAGTACTGCATGAAGGAGTCAAGGACGCTCAATAGCTGGGCATTCTTTCCCCATTCGTGCTGCCAAATCATGTCTCTATACTGCCCTGCCAATCTTTCTTTTCCTTCTTTTTCTTTCTTTACTTTTTCCCCCAGGTGCTATGGATTGAAAGCCACTAGCTACCACTGAGCTATGTGCCTGGTCTGCTCTGCCAATCCTGATCAAAGGAGGCGATACCGCCACCCTCTTGGTAGTTTCAGTAATGGTCAGTATCTAAAAGCATTGGTTCCTCTGCCATTTCTCCTCTAGACAACTGGTTTAACCCAAAGCAGTGCAGCTTTCCCCCGGTGCTGGGCAGGTAAAGGACAAAGCAGAAGGTCCTCAGTTGACTTTGGTTTTGTTTGCGTAGCAGGAAGTGAATCTGAAGCTCTGGGAATGGGATCTTCCGCTACTGGCAGCAGGCACTTATTGAATGGCTGCTCTTTTCCTTACTCTAGACTGTGAAGGGATCGGGAGATCACATCCTAACCCTTCTGCTTTGTGTAGTGCCCAAGGGCAAGGGCAGCTGGTCAGCTTCCTCTTTGTGGATCTGGGCATAGGATCAAAAGGCTTTTCCACATATGGCTGATGCATCCCAAAGAACATCTCGTGCAGCACGACTGTTCCAACTGGCAGCAAACTCGCACTGGTGGCTGTCTTGTGCTACAAAAGATAATGGACCGAATGCTTCTTTGGCTTTGAAATCCCACCAAACTCAACTGATGGGAAACGAAGGCTTCATAATGTAACATGGAAGATCTACAAACAACAAAGATTCTCTGGCTGTTCATGTGGCCATAACTCTGGGTGCTAAAAACACTGTGGGCAGAACTGTGGGCTTGGGAGCAGTCTTCGAGGTGCGGTCATTATCAGTTTTTAAAGGCAGTGTTGACTCCTTAGGACTGAGCTTGGAGACATGTTCACTTCAGCATGGCTCTGTGTTCTCCTCTGGCAATGTGAGAGGAGAACTCATAACGATCATGGCTTCGGTATCCACACATGTTACACTCAAAAGGGTCACGGAAGCCGTGGCACCCCATGTGGATGGTGAACATGACATAATCCAGGAAGAGGACCCGGCAGTGGTCGCACCGGAACACGTCCATCGCCTCCCCTTCTTTGCTGATCACTTTGATGGAGTCTCTTGGGCAGATGGGAGGGGGCTTGAAGAGTTCTAAAGCACTGGGGACATCCTTCAGAAGTGGCATGCCATTGCGGGCCCGGGGGACGACCATGTGGCTTTGCTGGTAGATATGATTCTGGCGTTCTTCGTGGTTGCTATCCGTGTCTGTGGAGTCGTGGCCACTGTTATTGGGGGACAGGCCTCTTTCAGAAGGCAGGCTCTTCTCTGGCAGATGAATCCTCTTCTTTTCCAGCTCCTGCGGGGCCCCATTGGGCATCTCAGCCCGGGTGAGGGCTATGGGATACATGCTGCTGATAACTGGGACCATCTCGGAGGTGGGAGCAGGTGGAGTCTGGACTAAGGGACGCAGGGCTTCTGCACCGAGATAGCTGATGGCGTTATTGATGGCTTGGTCCATCATTCGAGTCTGCATGATCTCACTCTCCTTCTCATACATGTAGCTGGAATTGTAGTTGACATCAAAGCAGTGGCGTTTCTCACCTGGAAGAAGTGAAGAAGTGAGAGGAAGGTTACAGAGAAAATGGCACCAACTAGAGAACGAGGGGACGCATTCTCCAGAGTCTCTGAAAGTGAGGAAGAGGAAGCTGTTGCTGCTGCTCAGGAGTACCCAGCCACAAGAGGCTTGGTTTCACGGGGAGATAAGTCTCAAGGAATGTTGAACACCAGTCACACATTTGGGTGGCCAGTTTAAAGCCAGTGGGCAGAAGGAGGAGCCATTAGGTGAAACCCTGCTGTGAGGTTCGCCCACTGGAGAAGAGAGGTGCACGAGAAGCAGAGACGTGGACAGGGCTAGAAAGGGGCTGCCACTGAGCAGCATTTGGGGGTCTCACACTTCCACCACTGCGGACCCTTAAGGGGGTCCTCTAAACTGTTATGTGGCCAGTTGTTTTCTGCTGGTGATATTTGGTACCTAGGGGTCAGGGAGAGCTGCAAAGCACAGAGACCCTCAGCAGTTACCTGTGGCAGCTTTCAGCCTTCTATTTCTCTGTCCCTTTCTCTTTCTTTTCTCTCCCTCCCTGCCCCCCCTTTTTTTGAGATATGGTCTCACTATGTAGCCCTGGCTGACCTGGAACTCTCTATGTAGACCAAGCTGGCCTCGAACTCACAGAGATCCATCTGCCTCCACCTCCCGCATGCTAGGATTAACGGTGTACACCACCATGCCCGGCCTCCTTTTTTTTTTTTTTTTGAGACAGGTCTTATGTAGCCCAGGCTGGCTTTGATCTCACTATATAGCTGAGGATGACAGTGAACTCCTTATCCTCTGGCCTTTACCTCCCAAGTGATCAGGGCTTGTACTGGGGATGAGATCCAGAGCTCTGTGCACTGTGGGTAAGCACTCTGACACAGCTACATCCCCAGCCCTGGAAAGTCTTTCTCAATAAGAAATCATGATCTTTATCCCTGTATTACAATTTTTCTTGCTTTTTATTTTCTCTCCTTTCTCTCTTTCTCTTTCCTTTCTTCCCCTCTCTCCCTTCCCTCTCTCTTCCTCCCTCCCTCCCTCCCTTCCTCCCTTCCTTTATATAGCCCATCCTGGCCTGAAACTCATGATGATCCTCCTGCCTCCGCCTCCAAAGTGCTGAGATGAGATGATGAGGTGTGTACCACAATGCCACCTGGTGCTGATCTTGCTCAATAGAGGCATCCTAGATGGACCTGGGATCCTTAGGAACTATCTCACAACTAGCTGAAGGCATTTACTTGTGGTCACCCTTTCTACTTCTCATGTCAAATTGCTGAGACATTCTGAAAACTGAGTTAGCCACTAGCAGCACATGTGGGTGCTGTGTGTTAGAAAACAGGAGACTCTCTGGCCACAGAAAAGAAGGCAGGGACTATGCCTACAGCAGTGACAGCCTGCTGCGGCTGCGGTGCAGGGGTGGCTGGGAGATGGATGTGAGGCCCAGGTCACCATGTTGACTCTAGACTCTGGGGAGGTTTGCTGAGCTCTGTCCTTTTCTTCTGGAACATCTCCTAGCCATCCTGGCATTCCAAAACTTGTCATTGCCTTACAGAAAAGGGTTCAGAAATAAAAGAAAGAAAATGCTGGGCTGGAGAGATGGCCTAGCGGTTAAGAGCACCAACTGCTCTTGCAGAGGACCCTGGTTCAATCCCCAGCACCCACATGGTGGTCGAGAACCGTCTGTAACTACAATTCCAGGAGAACTCCAGTTCCAGGGGAATCCGACACCCTCTTCTGACCTCCGAGGCATTGTACTACACGGGTACATGCAGACAGTACATTCATACACATACAAAAATAAATAAAATAAAAAAAAAGAAAATTCTACCCCTCCCCCACGAGAACACGAATTGAAAAAAAAAAAACAGTTCTTGTCTTCAACGTAGCAGGATAGAAAGAAGACATTTATATGTTGAATTGGAAAAAGTTACAGGGTAAATGTCATGGAAGAACTGTTTGCCTATAGAAGCCTTTGATTTGATTTTAAATGTCCCACCTGAGGGACTGAATCAGGGAGTACCATATCATTTATAAAACGTGTGTGTGTAGCTGGGCGTGGTGGCGCATGCCTTTAATCCCAGCACTTGGGAGGCAGAGGCAGGCAGATCTCTGTGAGTTCAAGGTCAGCCTGGTCTACACAGTGAGTTCCAGGCCAGCTGGGACTAAAGGGAGGCCCTGTTTCAAAAAAAAAAAAAAAAAAAAGTGTGTGTGTGTGTGTGTGTGTGTATGTGTGTGTATTATAAGTTAGCATACAAAGGCAAGACCATTTTATATAAATTGTCTATTTCAGCATTAAGAGAATGCAAAAACTTCAGAAATACTCTGGGGAAGGAAAGCATTCTTGGAAAAGTCTAAATTTTAAGAAGGGTCTTGAAGAACTGGCAGGAAGTGGATTGTTCTGACGGAGGGAGGGAGGGGCAGAAATGAAGAGAGAGAGGCGGGACTCGGCGGCAGTGGAGTCTAAAATGTTACACGTCTTTCCCTTTCCCACTCTCATGTCCACACATTGGGGTAGCTGAGGTGGTGAAGTCACATGCACTGGCTGGATTCAGGTGTCATCACTTGTTGTGTGAACTTGTGTGAAATGGACACAGTAGCTGTTATTCTTCACTAGGTCACTGGAAAGCACTCAGGACGACGCCAGGCACATAGGCAACACCTAGGAAATACCAGCGTTTTCTCTTCCTTCCTTCCTTCCTTCCTTCCTTCCTTCCTTCCTTCCTTCCTTCCTTCCTTCCTTCCTTCCTCCCTCCTTTTCCTTTTTTTTTTTTTCTTTTGGTCTTTTCGAGACAGGGTCTCCCTGTAGCCCCAGCTGTCCTGGAACTCACTCTGTAGACCTTTTTTTAAACATTTGTTTATTAATTTGTTTTGTGTATGGGAGGAGGAACATGTGCCTATGTCACAGCATGTGTGTGGAGATCAGAGGCATTTGTAGAAATTGGTTCTCTCCTTCTATATCATGTGGGACCCAGGATAGGGACTGACTCCGGCTGTCAGGCTTGGCAGCAAGCGCCGTTACTCATGTGGTCATTTCATCATTTCATCATTTCAGAGCCCACTGTTCTTTTCACATACAACAAAGTTTATAAATGTCCTGTGTGTTTCCAGGCAGGTTGTATCCTATATTGTGGGAAAGAAGAAAGATTTGGAAAAGGAAGGAAGGAAGGAAGGAAGGAAGGAAGGGAGGAAGGAAGGAAGGGAGGAAGGGAGGAAGGGAGGAAGGAAGGGAGGGAGGAAAGGAGGAAGGAAGGGAGGGAGGAAGGGGGGAAGGAAGGGAGGGAGGAAGGGGGGAAGGAAGGGAGGAAGGGAGGAAGGGAGGGAGCCTGTTCTGATGGTTCCAGGCTTGTGATCTCAGATACTCCTGAGGCCTAGGCTGGGAGAAGTCCTGCCTGGGCTACAAAGGAAGTTCAAAGTCAACTTGGGCAACTTATTGAAACTTTGTCTCAAAGTAATTGTAATTTTTTTGTTGTTGTTTTGAGACAGGGTCTCCCTCTAGCCCCAGCTTGGCAGAACTCACTATGTAGACCAGTCTGGCCTTGAACTCATTGAGATCTGCCTGCCTCTGTCTCCCAAGTGCTGAGATTAAAGGCCTGTGTCACTACACCTGGCTCAAAAAGTAATTTTAAGGGGCTGGAGAGATGGCTCAGCAGTTAGGAGCACTGGCTGTTCTTGAAGAGGACCTGGGTTCAGTTCCCAGCACCCACATGACAGCTAATAACCATCCATAACTGCAGTTTCAGAGGAACTGATGCACTTTTCTGTCCTCTACAGAAATACTACACAAGTGCACTTAAATACATGTAGGCAATACACTCATACACACAAAATTAAAAGTATAATAAAATATTTATTTAAAAATTAATTTTACTTTAATCCTAGCACTTGGGAGGCAGAGGGAGGTGGATCTCGGTGAGTTCAAGGCCAGCCTTGTCTACAGAGCAAGTTCCAGGACAGCTAGGGATTAGGGATACAGGGAGACCCTGTCTCAAAAAGAACAAACAACAAAAAAAGTAATTAAAAAAAAATGTTTAGTAGCCAGGCATGGTGGTACACACCTTTGATCTCAGTGCTCATGAGGCAGAAGCAGAGGCAGAGGCAGAGGCAGAGGCAGAGGCAGGCAGATCTCTGTGATTTCAAGGCCAGCCGGGTCTACATAGTGAGTTCCAGGACAGCTGGGGCTACATGGTGACCGTGTCTCAAAAAGACCACACACACACACACACACACACACACACACACACACACACAAAGCTCAGTGATAGAGTGCTTGTCTAGTATGTGAGAGATTCTGGGCTCAGTCCTAGTACCACAACTGACAGACAACCCTTCCCCTCCGGATGCAGTCAATGTCACAGCAACAAATAAGATGCTGGGAGACATTGAAGGCAGAAAGGCCGGCTGGAAGATGTAATCTAAGCAGACTGATGCATCCCCATTATTATCGACAACTCACTACTTTCTACAGGAATACCTGGAACAAAGCAAAACACCCTATCTTGGCAACTCACTAGGAAGCACCAGAAATGTATGCCTTTGCAAACTAACCAACGGTTTTTACTTTCCGCTCTCGGACTGGCTGGATCTTTGATGAAGGCTGTCTGGTGGAACGGCACCAAGAGCTGGAAAGCCACTTGAGTTCACACACATTCATTTCCCAGGAAATGGCGCAGGTGGGAGGAAATCTGGTTTCTTAGCCTTCACAAGGACGCTGATGATTTCCCCCTGTGGCTGGCTCTACCACACTCCCTGAATTATCACGAGTCATCTTGACTCTCTTTATCTTTTCATGTAATGGAGGGGCTCTGGAAAGTTCCCAGGGTGGGGTGGGCACACTATCAATTTTGCTTTCATCCCTTCTCCAGGAACGTGTGTTCACATACAGATTCACCATCCAGCACGTGCCGAGAGACAGCTGAGTGCTAACTGGGAAGAGGAAAAACAAGAAGGGGAAGTAAACCCTAGGAAGAATTGAAAACAGGCCACTGGGTTCTACGGTTGACACAGACCACAGTTTACTATGGAGACAGGCGATTCGCAGATCTTCACGTGCATGTTATTTGCGATGATCAGATCCCCTCCTCTCCCAGTTACCGTAACTTGAGCTGTGCAGATGATTATCAGTCACCTGCAGACTGGATGACTCAATGTGTATGAAACTCAGAAGGGGTAGGCTACAGTAATTGAAAAGCCAGCAGCTCACGTTTCTTTAGTAACACACTCATAAAAAAGGTTAGTCAAACCGCAAGAGTGTAACTGCTTCCAAAGTTGCTCCGAGCCTCTGGTCCAGCTTCTAGTCAAATCACACCATGCCTTTGAATGATTCATGCTAGCAGCTTCAGGCGGTATAGAGGTTTTCTTCCAATGAAAATACAAATGGCAACAATGAGTCCTAAATTTAGAAACAAGTCTGCCTGGTTGGGCCATTCCTTATGAACCTTTTTTTTTTTTTTGGTCTTTTTGAGACAGGGTCTCCCTTTAGTTCCAGCTGGCCTGGAGCTTGCTCTGTAGACCAGGCTGGCTTTGAACTCAACAGAGATCTGCCTGCCTCTGCCTGCCTCTGCCTCCCGAGTGCTGGGATTAAAGGCATGCGCCACCACTCCCGGCTGACTTATGAACCTTTTTAAAGGTGTTGAACTCTAATACCTAGCTTTTGGTAACTCTACACAGAGCACCTGGCTGCCTGGAACAGTATAGTAAGAGCAGAGGGAGGTTTGTTACCTTCATGTCCAGAATCACAGACTTGCATGCAGATTTCAGAACTCTCTTCAGGGTCCAGGGTCTGGATCCTTTGCTTAATCCATTTGCTTCTAATCCTATTCTCCACATTGTACCTTAAATACTGGACACTAATGATAACAGCTACTTTTGTTTTTTGGTCTTTTTGAGACAGGGTCTCTCTGTAGCTCCAGAGCTCTGGAACTCACTATGTAGACCAGGCTGGCCTTAAATTCAGAGATCCGCCTATTTCTGCCTCTGAAGAGCTGGGCTTAAAGGCATGGGCCACCATGCCCAGCTGATAACAGCTACTTTTACTCAGACTCTATTGTATAAAGAGTACTGTGCTAGGTACTTAGCACATTCTTACATTTAAAAAAATGTATTATTTTTATTTTTATTTTATGTGTGTGAGTATATTGCCTGCATGTATGTAAATACACCTGTGTTATGCAATGCCCACAGAGGTCATGAGAGGGTGTCAGATCCCCTGGAACTGGAGTTATGAATGGTTGTTAGCTGCTATGAGAGTGCTGGCTCTTGAAGAGGACCCAAGTTCAATTCCCAGCACTCACATAGCAGCATTGCTCAGACAGGATGCTTCCCTTCCAAGGCCATCCAGTGATGACTGGACAACCAGGCTGCAATCAAGCGTCCCAGCACATGCTGCTTCCAGTGCCCTTCATGCCCATGGCGGCCCAGGCCTCCATGGGCAGTGGCCTCTGGTGCTCTGCTGGGACAGGTCCCCTAGCAGTGGAAGAGGGCATGGAGTGGTAGCACCTGTGGCCATTTTTCTTCTTTCCATGACTATCATCAGCACATGCATTCGAGAAGTATCTATGATGCAGCATTGTGTTGTCCACACATGGCACTTCACAGAGTTCCTGGCATGCGGAAGCACTCATGACATGAAGTGCTGACCTACTTACTGCTGCTGCTGTTCATGCGTTAGGAAATATAAACGTGGCTGCAGTCCCATAGAGAGGCTGCAGCATTTGCAGTACTTCGTCACGGGCAGTATCCTCCATGCCGGCTTCAGGGTACATACAACAAAGTTTACAGCGTACAAGAGATCGGGAGAGGAAACTATGGGACGTTTCTCAAAGGTGTCTCATATAAGGTGGGGGGGTCTACTCCATCATGGCTCATTGTAATTAGAGGTGGTGGAGACGGTCACATCCACAGCAAGAGGTAGAATACTCCATGGGGTTGGGGGGGCAGAGTGGGGATGGGCTCGGGGAGGGGGAAGATGGGGGGTCAGGGACATGTGGGGGAGGGCATCTAGACCGAGACCTGGAGAGGACTGCATAAGAGAGGGAAAGGAACAGAGGAACGCCAAGGTGGAGCTGTTCTTGGTAGCTAAAGCGGAGGCCTGGCTGGCTATAACGCAACCCGGGGCTGGAAGGTAGGCTCCTTGGATTTCATTCCACTGAGAATTTTTTTTTTTTGGTCTTTTTGAGACAGGGTCTCCCTGAAGCCCCAGCTGTCCTAGAGCTCACTCTGTAGCCCAGGCTGGCTCTGAACTCACAGAGATCCACCAGCCTCTGCCTCCTGAGTGCTGGGATTAAAGGCGTGAGCCACCACACCTGGCTTGAAAGGGATTTTATTATCTCAAGAGGGAGGCAAAAATCATTTGATCTTCAGAAAAATAATACAAATTCAATACTACAGCTGTCATGATGAGGTATGAAAATAGACAGATTTTATTTGAGCCCTGAAGTTTCTTTTTTTTTTTTTTTTTTT
>VZQC01013897.1:1625393-1678014 GCA_009823505.1 Rhizomys pruinosus
GGGGGGGGGGACAGGAGGAGGACTGGGCTGGAGCCATGGCGGGGGACAGGAGGAGGACTGGGCTGGAGCCATGGGGGACAGGAGGAGGACTGGGTTAGAGCCATGTGGGGGGAACAGGAGGAGGACTGGGCTGGAGCCATGGGGGGGGAACAGGAGGAGGACTGGGCTGGAGCCATGGGGGACAGGAGGAGGACTGGGCTGGAGCCATGGGGGGGGGGACAGGAGGAGGACTGGGCTGGAGCCATGGCGGGGGACAGGAGGAGGACTGGGCTGGAGCCATGGGGGACAGGAGGAGGACTGGGTTAGAGCCATGTGGGGGGAACAGGAGGAGGACTGGGCTGGAGCCATGGGAGGGGAACAGGAGGAGGACTGGGCTGGAGCCATGGGGGACAGGAGGAGGACTGGGCTGGAGCCATGGGGGGACAGGAGGAGGACTGGGCTGGAGCCATGGCGGGGGACAGGAGGAGGACTGGGCTGGAGCCATGGGGGACAGGAGGAGGACTGGGTTAGAGCCATGTGGGGGGAACAGGAGGAGGACTGGGCTGGAGCCATGGGGGGGGAACAGGAGGAGGACTGGGCTGGAGCCATGGGGGACAGGAGGAGGACTGGGCTGGAGCCATGGGGGGGCAACAGGAGGAGGACTGGGCTGGAGCCATGGGGGGACAGGAGGAGGACTGGGCTGGAGCCATTGGGGACAGGAAAAGGACTGGGCTGGACACCACATGACACTGCTGAAGAAGTCTCTGTCATCTGTGACACACCTGCATGTCCTTTGTCCTTACAGAATCACAGGGGAAGACAGTTCTTTTCTCAAGGAGACAGACTTTAGAGACAGAACAACCGCCTTCTTCAGGCCTTTCCTGAAGCCAGCAAGCAGCTGCAGGGACCTGGCCCCTCCCTTGCTGTGCCCAGCTCCTCTGCACATGGGTTGCTCTAAGGACCTCCTGGAGAAGGAGGCCACCATGGGTGACAAGGCTCTGCCCTACCACCTCCAGCAAGGTCTCCCCACTTCTCTGGTCCTCGTTCCTTCTCTGGAGGTTCCCAACATCCTTAAAATGTGCCAACGCTGCAATACTTATGGAAACAGGGATGTGAAGGCTTTGGGGAGGGCGGGAGAAGACACTGGCTGCTCCTAAAAACACGTGTTAAAACTGCTTCCTGCTGCTGTTAGCTAAAGCAGGTGATTTCTCATTCGTTACTTTACAGAGAAAACTGATGGTGCTTGTTGAAGTGTCAAAACCTCATTGACATGTTTACTGCGAGTGACAAAGATCTTTTTTTTTTTCATATTCTTTTCAATACAAGAACTTTCTTTAATAAAGCAATACATAGAATAAAATAAGGAGATGTGGTAAGTCACCTATCTGTGAAAAAACAAAAACCTGGCGTGGTGGCGCATGCCTTTAATTCTAGCCCTTGGGAGGCAGAGGCAGGCAGATGTCTGTGAGTTCAAGGCCAGCCTGGTCTACAGAGTGAGTTCCAGGACAGCTGGGGCTACAGGGAGACCCTGTCTCAAAAAGACCAAAAAAAAAACAAAAACAAAAAAACAGAAAGCCAGGAAGAAAGGAAAATAAATGCAGAAACAAGTCAAGTTTCTCCTTTGGGAGAGAAATCTGCCCTCCATTTTGGGTCAACTATTTGAGGATAGCCCAATTTGAAGTATAGCTGAATACGTTTATAATAAGACAAGATTCAGGTTAGGGTTATCTTTTCAAAAGAAATATCTTAAACAGAATTCTGATGTAGGTGTATCAACTTATTTCCTATCTGACACAAAATGATATAAAGTTTTTTAAAGAATTAGCAAGAACATTTTGTTTTTCCCTTACTTATGTCACTTCATTTTACTTTTGTTGCTATGATTTTTTTTCCTGTTTCCAAATGCTTTAGACTTGGTCCAATCTGTTCATCCTCAGCACTGGGTCTCCAATAGCTGCAGCACACTGCCAGCTGCCAACCATCTCTGCCTGGCAGGGAAGGAGCAGGCTAACCCGAGGGTACGATTTCACCTCTGCCCGCACAGTTCAAGAGGTCGGGGCAGGAAGGGCTGGTGTGAGGCTGGTGTGAGGACTAAAGGGAGTGACTCATTCTTCACGGCCCACTCAGTGCCATTTCCCTGGCAGCCAAACTGTTTCAGAAAATGGTGTCTTGGAGAGGAAAGAGGGGAGGAGAGAAGGAAGAGGGAGGAGGACACTCACTGTTGTGTTACAGTCACTGCACCCATATGCGTTGACATTACTGTTTTTTATTACAAAGGCTGAATCAGTTAAACGATTTAAGGGGTTTCCTTTGACATTTCTTTCTTTCTTTCTTTTTTTTTTTTCTTTATGTGTGTGCACGTGCACATGGAGGCCAGAGGTCGACTTTGGGTGTTTTCCTTTAATTGCTTTCCTCATTGTTTTTTTTTTTTTTTTGAGACAGGGTCTCCCTGTAGCCCCAGCTGTCCTGGAACTCATTATGTAGACAGGCTGGCCTTGAACTCATAGAGATCCTCCTGCCTCTGCCTCTTGAGTGCTGGGATTAAAGGTGTGCATCACCACATCCAGCCTCATTGGTTTTTGAAACAGAACCTCTCAGTGACTCTGGAGCTTGCCAGTTTGGTTAGGCTGGTTGGCTGGGGAGCCCTCAGCATCCACCTGCTTCCTAATGGCTTTTACAAGGCTTTTATGTGAGTTCTGTGGGAGAAACTCAGGTCTTCCTGCTGTGTAGCAGACATTTTACTGACTCAGCCATCTCCCCACCCCCTTAAAAAAAACTCTCTTTTTAGAGATAGGGTTTTATCATGTATCCCTGGCTGGCCTGGGACTCTATGTAGACCAGAATGGCCTTGAACTCATAGAGATCTGCCTGTCTCTACCTCCTGAGCATCCTAAAAAAAAAAAAATCTCTTAAACAAAAGTTGAGGATATATGTTAATGCTAGAAGATTAGAAGACTGCCCTGGAACAGTGCTGTCATGTGTCTAACACGGACTCTTTTCTTTTTACTCCCCGAGGGGCTGCCCCGTTCCTGGAAGGACTGCAATGTCAGGCCGATGCGTGGTGTGGACGGAGCAGGCTCCTATTCTATCTTCTACTTCCAAAAATCTTTGGCTAGAGGACGGATCAGATATTAAACTGATAAGAACAGATACTACATTTGATTTTACCCAAGAGACCAAGAAGTATGTTTTTTTTGAGACAGGGTCTTCCTATAGCCACTGCTGACCTTGAACTCACTATGTAGACCAGGCTGGCCTTGATCTCACAGAGGTCCACCTGCCTCTGCCTCTTGAGTGCTGGGATTAAAGGTGTGCACCACCATACTCACTCAAGGTTTGCTTTTTAAAAAATTTATTTAAAATTCATTTTTAATTTTATGTGTATGGGTGTTTGACCTGCATGTCCATGTGTACCACTGGAATGAAGTACCTCAGAGGTTTGAAGAGAGCATTGGACTCTCTGGAACTAGAGTTATAGATGGTTGTTAGCCACCATGTGAGTGTTGGGAACTAAACCTGAGTCCTCTGCAGGAGCAGCCAGTGCTCTTAACTGCTGAGCTATCTCTCCAGACCCTTGAGGTTTGCTTTTCGAGGTAGGATGCACATAGCCTAGGTTGGCCTTGAACTTGAGAGAATGACCTTGGCCTCTTAATCTCTCTCTCTCTCTCTCTCTCTCTCTCTCTCTCTCTCTCTCTCTCCCCTTAGGAAAATATTATTAAAGCTAAAACTCTAAATAAAATAGTTGCACTACCTCACCCCATAGACTTCCTTAGGACAGCACTGTACAACTTGCTCATTCGCTCTTGTATCCGTCTACTCATCTTATGAATGCCACACAGAATGGTAAACTAGGCAGGTGGCCTCTTTGTGTTGTAACCCCAGCATTTGAGGACTGGGAACATAGTTCAGTAGAACACTTACCTACCATCCTTGAGTTCTAAAAAAAAAAAAAAAAAGCCCACCTCACAACATGATATGGTTTGTTTGTAACGTGAATGCTCTATCTTTAGAGCCTTGAGAAAAGGTTACCAAAATCACAAGTGTGGCCTTTCTAAATACAATGCTGGTATTCATAACCGTTCCCTAAGAGTTCTAATTCATCTCATAGACTCATAGAGCAGGTGGGCTTCCTGGGTACTTCATCATCTATTTAGTCTTCTCATTTATGGATGAATAAATAGGGGTCCAGAAAGGGTTATGTGACTTGTCTATACAGTTAAGAAACACAGACAAAAAAAAAAAAAAAAAGAAACACAGATAACTGCTATCATAATTGTACTATATTGCCCCCCCCAATCACCCTCAATTCTGAGTCCTAAAGCTTCTACCTCAGCTCAAATCAAGAGCAAATTCTATCTAGTTGTATACTCACTGGCGATGCACTGGGCCTATACTTAGTACAAAGTCAGGGTCACACAGATACCCCTAATTAAACTGTGTGGGACACTAAACAAAACCAAAACTAGTAAATATTGGAGGAAGGGAGGCTGGCAGAGGTGGGAGGAAAATAAGAGGGGGCAGGAGGAAGAAGAACCTGAATACATTATATACATATATGAAAAACATGACCGTGAAACTGTCAAAGAACCAGAATGCATTATATACATATATGAATAACATGACCGTGAAACTGTCAAAGAACAAAGTGTATTAGTAAAAAGTTAACTCTGCCAAGGTCCCGAGTCTATCACCCAGAAGAGGAGACAGATCAGCATTTCCCAGGTCATTGTGATGAGTCTGGAGGTGGAGTGATACCCTGCAGTCCCTAGGACAGATCCCTGCTCCCTGCGGCAACGACAGAATCGTGGATCTGGATGCTGGAAACGTTGCAGCTTTTAACCCATAAAAAAACCAAAGCAACTTCTGAGGACAAATTTTAGTTCTCTTCAAAAAAAGTGCCTTGACTAAAGCTAGACTGAAACCAAAACTCTTGTCCTCGATTCCCCTTGTCCCTCTCTCTCCTCCCCTCTCCACATCAGCACCAGCCATTTCTAGAGTCAAAACTTTCCCTTGATTAAGATACACTCATATGGAACAGTGATCCAAGCTTTCCTTTGTACTCATCAGAAACTATCCATATAAGTGAGGTCAAAAGATACACAGGGCCGGGCGTGGTGGCGCATGCTTTTAATCCTTGCACTTGGGAGGCAGAGGAAGACAGATCTTTGTGAGTTCAAGGCCAGCCTGGTCTACAGAGTGAGTTCCAGGACAGCTGGGGCTACAGGGAGACCCTGTCTTGAAAAGATTAAAATAAATAAATAAATAAATAAATAAATAAATAAACACAGGGACATTCCCCATCAAGTAGAGACAAGTGGCTAAGAAAAGGAACTCTCCCTAAACTGTAAAAACAAGCACACACCTTTAATCCTAGTACTTGGGAGCCAGAGGCAGGAGGATCTTTGTGAGTTCAAGGCCAGCCTGGTCTACATAGCGAGTTTCAGGACAGCCAGAGCTACAGGGAGACCCTGTCTCAAAAAAGAGCAAAAAAACAAAAAACAAAAAAACGAAACAAAAAGAACCACACCAACTTCAGTCTGACATAATTTATTGATTAGTTGACTGGTTGATTGACAATTTTTTGTTTTGTTTTGAGACAGTATCTCCCTGTAGTCCCAGCTGGCCTGGAAGTCACTATGTAGGCCAGGTTGGCCTCAATCACAGAGATCCACCTGTTTCTGCCTCTTGAGTCCTGGGATTAAAGGCATGTGCCACCATGTCCAGCTGATTGATATTTTTTAAAACAGGATCACATATAGCCCAGCCTGGCCCCAAACTTACTACATGGTGAGGATGACCTTGAAGTCCTTCCTGATCCTACGGCCTTCATGTCCCAGGTGCTGGAAATACATTTTATACCATCATGCCCTCAGCTTATAATTTATTCTTTTGTTTGTTTGTTTTGACACAGGGTCTCCTTATAGCTCCAGCTGGTCTGGAACTCTCTAGACCAGGCTAGCCTTGAACTCAGATATCTGCCTGCCTCTGCCTCCAGAGTGCTGGGATTAAAGGCATTCGCCATCACACCTGGCTATAATTTATTCTTTTTTTTTTTAATATTTTATTTATTTATGTGTATGAATGTATTGTCTGCATGTAGGTTTGTGCACCCGTGTCGTGCAATGCTGCGGAGGTCAGAAGAGGGTCTCAGATTCCCCTGGAACTGGAGTTCTCCTGGAATCGGAGTTACAGGCGGTTCTCAGCCGCCATGTGGGTGCTGGGGATCGAACCCGGGTCCTCTGTAAGAGCGGTCGGTGCTCTTAACCGCTAGGCCATCTCTCCAGCCCCTATAATTTATTCTTAAAGTGACCAAAAGCACACAAAGACTTGCAGCTAATAAAAATAAAGAAGCATAGAGCCAGGTGTGGTGGCCCACGCCTTTAATCCTAGCACTTGGGAGGCAGAGGCAGGTGGATCTTTGTAAGTTCAAGGCAAGCCTGGTCTACAGAGTGAGTTCCAGGACAGCTGGGGCTACAGGGAGACCCTGTCTTGAAAAGACCCCCCCCAAAAAAAAAGAAAAGAAAAAAGAAGCCGAAACACCAACTTTTCATATAATTCCAAAAGCTATAGGTTCTTTGAAAATACTCTATAATTCACATAGAAGAAACCATTATCTAGACCAGCATACCACTTAGCCAGATTTAAAACCAGGCAAGCATTGAGTATCTGTAAAAGCTATTGAAAAGACTGAATAGGGGGCTGGAGAGATGGCCTAGGGGTTAAGAGTGCCTACTGCTCTTGCAGAGGACCAGGGTTCGATCCCCAGCACCCACATGGCAGCTAAGAACCGTATGTAACTCCAATTCCAGGAGAACTCCAGTTCCAGGGGAATCCGAGACCCTCTTCTGACCTCCGAGGCATTGCATGACACGGGTGCACAAACCTACATGCAGACAGTACATTCNATGGATGAATAATAGGGGTCCAGAAAGGGTCTATGTGACTTGTCTATACATTAATGAACAAGACAAAAAAATAATAATAAAAAAAGAAGGAAACACAGGATAAGCTATCTATGAATTGTACCTATATTGCTGCCCCCCCCAATCACTCCTACATTCTGAGTTCCTAAAGCTTCTACCTCAGCTCAACTTCAAGAGCACAATATCTATTAGGTTGTCACTCACTGGCGATAGCACTGGCCGATTAATCTTTAGTACGATAAAGTCAGGGTCACACAGATACCCCTAATTAAACTGTGTGGGACACTAAACAAAACCAAAACTAGTACAAATATTGGAGGACAGCGGAGGCTGGCAGAGGTGGGCAGGAAAATAAGAGGGCGCAGGAGGAAGAAGAACCTGAAACATTATATACATATATGAAAACTAACATAGTGAAACCTGTCAATGAACCAGATGCATATTTATACATATATGAATACATGGACCGTGAAACTGTATCAAAGAACAAAGTGTATTAGTAAAAAGTTAACTCTGCCAAGGTCCCGAGTCTATCACCCAGAAGAGGAGACAGATCAGCATTTCCCAGGTCATTGTGATGAGTCTGGAGGTGGAGTGATACCCTGCAGTCCCTAGGACAGATCCCTGCTCCCTGCGGCAACGACAGAATCGTGGATCTGGATGCTGGAAACGTTGCAGCTTTTAACCCATAAAAAAACCAAAGCAACTTCTGAGGACAAATTTTAGTTCTCTTCAAAAAAAGTGCCCTTGACTAACGAGTAGACTGCAACAAAACTCTTGTTCCTCGATTTCCCCTTGTCCCTCATCTCTCCTCCCCTTCTCCACATCGCACCAGCCATTTCTAGAGTCAAAACTTTCCCTTGATTAAGATACACTCATATGGAACGGTGATCCACATGACTTTCCTTTGTATCTATCAGCCCAAACTATCCATTAAGTGAGGTCAAAAGCATACACAGGGGCCGGGCGTCTAGGTGGCCCGCATGCTTTTAATCCTTGCACTACTCTGGAGGCAGAGGGACAGATCTCTTGTAGTTCAGGCATAGCCCTTTGGGGTCACAAGCAATTGACTTCAGGACAGCTGGGGCTAAAAAACAGGAACCGTCTAAAAATAAAAAATAAATAAATAAGTTAATAAATAAATAAATAAACACAGGGACATTCCCCATCAAGTAGAGACAAGTGGCTAAGAAAAGGAACTCTCCCTAAACTGTAAAAACAAGCACACACCTTTAATCCTGTACTTGGGAGCCAGAGGCAAGGATCTGTGAGTTCAAGGCACCATGGCCTTTAAATAGCGAGTTTCATGGACAAGTGCCAGAGCTACAGGGAGACCCTGTCTCATCAAAGAACGAGCACAAAGAAAACAAAAAACAAAAAATCGAAACAAACAAAACCACACCAACTTCAGTCTGACATAATTTATTGATTAGTTGACTGGTTTGATTGCACAATTTTTGTTTTTGTTTTTGGAACGGTCTCCCTGTAGTCCCAGCTGGCCTGGAAGTACTATGTAGACCAGTTGGCCTCATATCACAAGATATCCACCTGTTTCTGCCTGCTGAGTTTCCATGGATTAACGGCATGTGCCACCTGTCCAGTGGATTGATATTTTTTAAAAACAGGATCACATATAGCCAGCCGGCCCCAAAACTTACTACATGGTGAGGATGACCTTGAAGTTCCTTCTTATCGCTACGGCCCTATGTTCCCAAGCGTGCTGGATGGAACTCACATTTATACCATCATGCTCCAGCTTATAACTTATTATTTTGTTCTGTTTTTTCTGGACACGTGGTCGTCCACTTATAAGCCTCCGCTGGTCTGGAGACTCTCTAGACCGCAGCCTTGAACTCAAGATCTGTTATCTGCCTGCCTCTGCCTCTAGAGTTGCTGGATTAAAGGCATCGCCATCACACCTGGCTATTACTTTATTCTTTTTTTTTTTACATATTTTATTTATTTATGTGTATGAATGTATTGCTCTGCATGTAGGTTTGTCGACACCCGTGTGTGTGTCAATGCTGCGGAGGTCAAGAGGGTCTCAGATTCCCTGGAAACTGAGTTTCTTGATATTTTTTTTTTTTTCAGCGGTTCTCAGCCGGCCCCCTGTGGGGCTCGGGATTCGAACCCGGGTCCTGTAAGAGCGGCGGTGCTCTCTTAACGTGCTTAGCCATCATCCTCCAGCCCCTTATAATTTATTACTTAAGATAAGTGACCAAAAGCAACCAAAGACTTGCCAGCTAATAAAAATAAAGAAGCACCTAGAGCTTAGGTGTGGTGGGCCCACGCCTTTAATCCTAGCACTTGATGCCGAGGCAGGAGGCAGGTGGATCTTGTAAGTTCAAGGCCGAAGCCTGGTCTACAGAGTGAGTTCCAGGACAGCTGGCTAAAAAAAAAGACCGTCTTAAAAAGAACCCCCCCCAAAAAAAAAGAAAAGAAAAATAAGCCGTAAACACCAACTTTTCATATAATTCCAAAAGCTATAGGTTCTTTGAAAATACTCTATAATTCCACATGAGAGAAAACCATTATCTAGACCAGCATAACCACTTAGCCAGATTTAAAGACCAGCAAGCATTGGTATCTGTTAAAAGCTATGGAAAGAAATGAGTAGGGGCGCTGGGGAGATGCTAGGGGTTTAAGGTGCGACTGCTCTTGCAGAGGGACCAGGGTTCATCCCAGCACCCACATCACGCATCTAAGACCGTTATGTAACTTCCAATTCCAGGAGGGGAACCTCCCGTTCCAGGGGAATCCGAGACCCTCTTCTGACCTCCGAGGCATTGCATGACACGGGTGCACAAACCTACATGCAGACAGTACATTCATACACATACAAAAATAAATAAAAAATTTTTAAAAAGTGCCCAAAGTGGCAGTTTAAAAAAAAAAAAAAAGAAAAGAATGAATACAAGAAGACTAAAGGAAGAAGGAAATAGCAGCAAGTAGCTTTGGAAATAACATTGACAAGTTTCTAAAATATTACTGGTGTTGAAGGTCTATTTTTGTGTACTATTTTTGTTCAGTATCACCAACTTTCAGTTTAAAATAAGACTGATACATTTAATTAAGCTGCTTATTTTCCAGCTACAAATCTATTTTAAATATCATGGCCACACTATATAAACATCTGGGAGAATATAGCAAAGTAACCATGGCATTTGTAAGTCCTAACATTTTAATGAACATAATCATTTCTTAGTCATCTCCTTCTGTGGTTTTGACAATGTGAAAAACAATGGCATAAAAATCAACTCCAGGAAGACAAATAATCCAAGTTGTGTTATTTAGGTCTTTGCTTTTCTCCAACCACTTTCTGTTAAAGCCAATTTGCCATCAAATTCAAGAGAATATGGCAATATGTTTGAGAGGATAAGGAAGCTGGAGCATGTTGCTAACACGGCCAACTTGTAACATATAATTGCAAAAGATTTCAGAGATGCTATCTTGAAGATTGTACTGGAGCAAGTTGCATAAATTCATGCAACATATGCCATTCAGAGTAAAGAGGAAGGAACAACATTTTAAACACCGATTCCACTTAGGAAACTGGATACCACATGCTCCTCTCTTCTGCAGTTGAGAATCCCTAGTTAATATCTTTATTCTGTATACTAGAGCCATCAGAATTAACCAGTCACAAAGAATAAAGGAGTACAATGGAAATCTTGTTTCAACAGAGCCTAAGCTAGGAAGGGCCAGTGCAGTAAACATCCACATGTTATCTCATTCGAACTATCTGCTACAGCAGCAAGAAAAGAGCATACTTTCTTACCAATGAATTTCTGAGGCATCGAGCTTTTTCGTTTTGCCACATTGCTTGCTAATCTGTCCAGAACGAGAGCTCTTTCACTTCCCATCTCTGCTTTGATGTGTCTTGCCTCCGCACTTGCTGCTTTGGAAAAAAAATATGAAAAGAAGAGGGAAAAAGAACATACTGGTTAACGAGGAGAAGAAGAAATTGGCTGGAGAAAGAAGTGTCCGAGGTCTGATGCACAGGTGTTGTCAGTACCTGTCGTCCCTGCTCAGATTCCTGCCCTTGGGTACCTGCTGTGGCCAGTGAGGCCGACTCCGGGGGCACACTCAAATCTTGCAGTCTTATTCTGAGATGGGAAAGCCTGACCCATCACCAGCTAGTACCTTCATTAGCAAGAGGAAGTATTGAAGAAACAGTCTGGACGTGGTTGGTTGCAAAAAGATAAATAGATGATCTTCTAACCCCCCTCAGCCTCTTTCTGATTCTGAGTAACTGCATGTGACACCTGCACACTGATATAATTCTTCTTAACAAGTTAAAAAAAACAAGTATGGTGCTCCAGATTTACTGCTCTGTTGATGTTAATGGTACTTTTGAAAATAGATACACTCACCCAGATAGCAAGAAATCTACTCAGTGATTTGGGTATTGAAATACTGACTCGTTTCTTTTCTTCAGTCTGCTCCTCTCAGTACTTATCTTTCACATTCAGTTTCTCTGAGCTCTGTGCTCTGTTTTTCATGTGTTCTTCGCAGTTCACAACTGTTTGCACTAAAATTTCCCTGAGCCACACTGTTGTCTTGAAATTAAAGAACTGTGTATGATGGATTTCTATTATATTTTTTTATTGGAAAATGAAAATAGAAACTGCCTGAGAGTGTGCCTTAATTGTCATTCCACAAACAGACGTTTGAGTGCCACAGGCTGGGAGCTCTTAGACCTGGCTGCACAGAATTGCCTGAGTGTCTGATGCACATGTACGAAATGGCTAAACCTGGGTTCCCTTTTCACATAGAGCGATCAGTTCTCTGGCAGAGAGGCCAGGGCAACAGTGTTTTCAAACCAGATTATTTTTATTTATTTATTTTTATTTATTTATTTTTTTTTTGTCTTTTCGAGACAGGGTCTCCCTGTAGCCCCAGCTGTCCCGGAACTCACTCTGTAGACCAGGTTGGCCTTGAACTCACAAAGATTCGCCTGCCTCTGCCTCCCAAGTGCTAGGATTAAAGGCGTGCGCCACCACGCCCGGCCCAGATGATTTTTAAAGGGTAGCTGTTGTGGGGCACAGTGGTGCATGCGGGTAATCCCCATACTTGAGAGACTAAGGCAACAGGACTGTCATGAGTTGAGGATTAGCCTGGGCTACAAGTGAATTCAGATCAGCTTGGGCTCCATTGTGAAACTCAGCCTTAAAAAACCAAAAAGGGCCGGGAGTGGTGGCGCACGTCTTTAATCCTAGCATTTGGGAGGCATAGGCAGTTGGAGCTTTGTGAGTTCAAGGCCAACCTGGTCTACAGAGTGAGTTCCAGGACAGCTGGGGCTACAGGGAAACACTGTGTCAAAAAGACAAAAAAAAAAAAAAATTAGTGCCAATATCAAATTCACTAAATAGTAAAGTGGAATAAATAGACTATAATTTATCTTGGTATAGCAGTCTGTACCCAGTAAGACGCCATGCCTAAAGGTCAAGGAGACAGTCGTTGCTGTAAATACAAGGCTTAAAACTTTAGTCCACAATGCTGGCCAGAGACAAAGATCAGCAACCATCTCAGTAAAAGACCAGACAGTGAATACTGTATGTTATTATTTATTATTGTTATTATTTCTGAGATAGGATTTCATTGCTATGTAGCCCAAGGCTGGCTTAAAATGCGTCATCCTTCTGCTTCAAACTCTCGAGTACTGAGATTACACATGTGTACTACCTGCTCAGGTTGGCAGTAATTATTTTAAAATTTGTGGGATAGATGATCTCTGTATATATTTGTGTTTCCTGTACTACGTCCCTTAAAAAAAAAAAACATTAAACTGGCCTAGGGACATGGCTCAGCTAGTAAAATATTTATCAATAAGCATGAGAAACCCGAGTTTGGATATCCAGGACCCACATAAAAAGGCCAGTAACTGGCACAGCCTATAATCTCAGCACTGGGGACGTGGGGACAGTAGGCTCCTAGAGGCTTGCTGGCCAGCCAAGCTGGCTGAATCAGTGAGCTTCTGTCTCAAGAAATAAAGTAAACAAGTGATTGAGGATTACCCCAAAGATGACTTCTGGCCTTCAGGTACACCTTACAACACACATGTGCACACACACACACATGAAAATGTATACATGCATGTATCACACATACACATATACACTAAATAAATATTGAAAGCTCTGTACATCAGCAGATTACTGCTTGTACTTGGCCCTAGAACCATGGTTTCTGTGTACCCTTGCCCAAGCAAACTATCGGTATGTCTCTGTTTTGTTTAAGCATTTCAGGAAGTCCAAACGAAAATGATGCATCCATGCATTCCTGATGTCTCTACTGAAGAAGAAGATGAAGTTAGTTTAAGAGTCTGGAATGAAAAGCAAGTGATAGCACCAGAAGGAGAGGTCCCAGCTCAATACACACAGATCATGAACTCAGGACTCATTCTGTCCTGTAGTTTAAGAGAATGAGGCGTCTGCTGTGTGAAAAGACTCTAATATACAGATACAAGGTCACAATGGCCCATCAGACACTCACTAGCACAAGTGGACCTGTCCAAGAAGAAAAGAACTGGTCACTTTCACAGTAAATGAATGGCAGAGGAAGACCTGCAAGGCAAGAAGGTCAAGACTGGCCAGAAAGAATCAATTCCAATTAGAAAAAGCATTCAAAGTATTCATTATTTTCTACTTTATTACCAATATTCAAAGAACTCTCTATTGGGCCAGGTGTGGTGGCAAACGCCTTTAATCCCAGCACTCGGGAGGTAGAGGCAGGCGGATCTCTGTGAGTTCAAGGCCAGACTGGTCTACAGAGTGAGCTCCAGGCCAGCTGGGACTAAAAGGGAGACACTGTCTCAAAAATACCAAGAAAAAGGAGCTCTATTATATAATATGAAGCTCTATATTATTTTTTACATTAATAAAAGGCAATCTGACTCCAAAAATGAAAAAAAAAAGAGTATGGTAAATGGTAATAGTGTCATTACTTGACTTTGACTCTTGTCAGCAATAATTCTTGGCTCTAAAGAAATATATCAGTACTTCTAGCTGCCAGCAGCTGTCTGTGTACATGAAAACACCGGGCAGCTTTGGACTACTGGTAAAGTGCTTGGACCCTGGCATTTGGGGACAGGGCACTACTACTGAATGAAGCAGGTCACCTTCAGTCCAGTCTAGGGATAGGTTAAAATGACCAAACAGGAAACCATCATGTATATTATTTCCTTTCACATAAACCACCACCAGATGTGGCAGAACCCAGAGCCCATTCGCAGAGAGATGAAAGAAAGCACCTGGAATTTGAAGTTTCCATTACAAGGAGTTGTTTTTGGTTTTGTTTTTCTTTTTTTTTTTTAATTATTTATTTTTATATGTATTTATGGACTGTCTGGATGTAGGTTTGTGCACCCGTGTCATGCAGTGCCACGGAGGTCAGAAGAGGGCGTCAGATTCCCCTGGAACTGGAGTTAAAGACGGTTCTCAGCCGCCATGTGGGTGCTGGGGATCGAACCTGGGTCCTCTGCAAGAGCAGTTGGCGCTCTTAACCGCTAGGCTATCTCTCCAGCCCCTGTTTTTGTTTTTCTTTAGAAGCAGGGGAAAGGTAGCTAAGTCTATACTGTAGGAATGTTTGTTCTCATTTGAGCAATTCTGAGAGGATTAAGTCTCCCACTCCCGTATGTATCTATTATCAAAAAGATTTTAATTGGGGCTGGAGAGATAGCCTAGCGGTTAGGAAAGCTGACTGCTCTTGCAGAGGACCCGGGTTTGATCCCCAGCACCCACATGGCGGCTGAGAACCGTCCGAAACTCCAATTCCAGGAGAACTCCAGTTTCTGGGGAAACCGAAACCCTCTTCTGATCTCCGTGGCAATGCACGACACGGGTGCCCAAACCTACATGCAGACAGTACACTCATACACATACAAAAATAAATAAAATAAAATAAAAAGATTTTAATTAAAATTTGGATAAAAAATACTTTGGGGAGGCCTGGAGAGATGGCTCAGCAGGTAAGAGCACTTGCTACTCTAATAGAGGACCTAGATTCAATTCCCAGCACCTATGTGGTGGCTCACAACTGCCTATAGCTGACACCCTCTTCTGGCCTCTTGTGGGCAGCAGACACGCACTTAGTATCCATACATACATGTAGGCACTCACATAAAATAAAAATAAATAAATTTTGGGGGGTGTCTTTTTGAGACAGGGTCTCCCTGTAGCTCTGCCTCCCAAGTGCTAGGATTAAAGGTGTGCTCCACCATGTCCGGCAAAAATAAATGAATTTTAAAAAAGCACTTTGGGGCCAGGTGAAGTGACACATGCCTTTAAAATCCCAGCAGAGGCAGGTAAATCTCTGTGAGTTCCAGGCCAGCCTGGTCTACATACTGAGTTCCAGGCAAATCAGGGTTTTCTAGTGAGACACTACCTTTAAAAAAAAACAAAACACTTAAAAGTTTGGAAATTTTTACTTTTTTTTTTATATTTTTTTTAAAATTTTTTTTTTTTTATTTCTGTATGTGTATGAATGTACTGTCTGCATGCAAGTTTGTGCACCCGTGTCGTGCAATGCTGCGGAGGTCAGAAGAGGGTGTCGGATTCCCCTGGAACTGGAGTTCTCCTGGAATTGGAGTTTCAGACGGTTCTCGGCCGCCATGTGGGTGCTGGGGATCGAACCCGGGTCCTCTGTAAGAGCAGTCGGCGCTCTTAACTGCTAGGCCATCTCTCCAGCCCCGGAAATTTTTACTTTTTACCCCCACTTTAATCACTCTTTTCATCTCTTGCATCCCTCCCCTCAAGGCCAAATCATGTCCTACAACCCCCCCCCAAGTATGACGCCCGTTTTCCCCACTTATCACTCAGAAATCACTGCCTATGTTTTACCAAAGGCGCCGTTACAGATACCAGCTTTCTGAGGACACGTAACCAACATCCTCTGCATTTGCAAGGATGCTGAATCGTGGACACAGTGACCTAAATAACTGTAATTAGGGCATGTCACTAAATGGCAACTTCTAAGATAACATCAGCTTTCATTCCCGGTTACCCACCAAGCTGGTCTTAAGAGTCATTTTTAGATAACTCTTACTCTGTAAATCAGTGACCAAACGGCTGACATTTAAGAACAGGTACTGGAGCGTTCATTGGTGAAAAGATCATTTGAGGCAGCCATGAGTGGAGGTTTGCCCAGTTCCACAGCTCTGTGTAGGGGAGGAAAGCCTCTGAAATGTGTCTCTCCTTCATCAGCACCCTCTCCCTGGATCTCTTAAATACCAACCCCGAGATCCCAGGCCTCACCCACCGCATATGAGAACACACTCCAGAGACTCAGTTTACCTCCACAGATATAACTGCTTTCTAAATGCTGAGCAGACAGTGGCTAGTTTTCCACACAACTTGGTGGATTCTCATTTTCTATCCTAAACTGTTAAGTTTTTTTTAGCTAATGCACAAAACCACTAAATGAGCACCTTCTAATACTGAGTTTCGAGTTGGACAATCTCTGGAATTACAGAGTTGTTTAGGAAGTGTGACTTTTGGTCCTCTGTTCCTTCAGGACTCAACTGTCTATTCACGCAGTCTAGACTTGTTATCTTGCCATACCGTGCGTGTCTCAGAAATGTAAGTTGAGGGAAATCAGTTTGGCAAGATAGTAAGAGAACGAGATAATGGCTTTAAATGATGAAATAGGAAATCCATTCCTGGGTGGTGTTTGGCAGTTTAATGCTGCGGAGTGGGGGTGGGGCATATGGAACGGTGGGTGGTCACCAGCACATTCGGGTCCTGAGTGAGCCTAGGGGCAGGACTGCAATTGTGGATCAATTTCCCTTTATGTCACTTGCCTACTGTACAGTAGATAAGTATCAATTTTCATTGACAAATGATTTTTAAGGAAATTGAAAAAAAATTAAGCAATAAAATCTCATTTAAAAAAATTGCAATCATAAAAATAAGTTACTAATTTTTTTTTTTTTTTTTTTTGTCTTTTTGAGACAGGGTTTCCCTGTAGCTCCAGCTGTTCNGAGACAGGGTGGTGTTCCTGTAGCCCCAGCTGTCCTGGAACTCACTCTGTAGACCAGGCTGGCCTTGAACTCACAAAGATCCGCCTGCCTCTGCCTCCCAAGTGCTAGGATTAAAGGCCTGTGCCACCATGCCCGGCACAAGTTACTAATTTTTAACCCCTGCAGGAGCCTTAGTTCTTAACTGTTTCCATGATGTAATTTTTAATCTCAAAGTGATTGTAGCGTTAACTATGTAATGGTGTTTTGCTTTTGTTTTTGCAAAATCTTTCATTAAGGTTTGAAGTGTTAAATGGAGCTTAAATAAGTCATTGCTTCCTGCCTCTTCTATGGTGTGGTCAGCAGCTAATAGAGGAGGAACAAACGGGAGTCATTGTGTAACAGACATTGTCTAACAACAGATCGCTATCAAAGATTGAGGCAGGTTCTAGCAAAAAAGTTACATAAAACTGTTGAGCCTTGTGGGCAAATAAAATGGAAACTGTTTGTTGAGAAAATAGACTTAATTTTTTTGTTTTGTTTTTGACATGATTTCCCTAGTCCCAGCCGGCTTGGAAGTCATCAGGATCTCCCAGAGATCCACCTACCTCTGCCCCCTGAGGAGGGCTGGGGTTAAAGGCGGAGGCCACCACGCCTGGTGACTTAATATTGTTTAATCTTATCCTGAAACCCTCTTGCTTGCATTAGCTCAACTGAAACAGTGACAAAGAAGAAAGTTTTGACTCCTAGGTTCATAAATAAATATAATTACTCAATTACTTTAAAAATCTTGCTGGGCGTGGTAGCTTTTAATCCAGCACTCAGGAGGCAGAGGCAGGTGGATCTCTGAGTTCAAGCCCAGCCTGGTCTACAAATTGAGCTCCAGGCTAGCTGGAATTAAAGGAAGACCCTGTCTTAAAAAGACCAAAAAAAAAAAACCAAAAAAAAAACAAAACAAAAAACTTATCAGTGGTAGAGTGCTTGTTTAACATTCCCAAAGCCCTGGGTTCGGACCTCATTACTGCAAAAACAATTTTATTGCTGTTAGAACAGAAAATGTTAGGCTCCCAGTATAATTTGTGTGGAAAGAGGCTGGGTGAATCTCTGTCATGAAATAAAGCAAATCTTGTGGAAGTGGAGGACATGGTCATCTGCTTTTTTTCTCTTTGGTCATCTATACTCCACTGCAGAGCAGAACTGGAATCCTGTAATAATGTCACTCATGAAGTCTGCTATAGAAGCTTGGATGGGGCTGGAGAGATGGCCTAGCGGTTAAGAGCACCGACCGCTCTTACAGAGAACCCGGGTTCAATCCCCAGCACCCACATGGCGGCAGAGAACCGTCTGAAACTCCAATTCCAGGAGAACTCCAGTTCCAGGGGAATCTGACACCCTCTTCTGACCTCTGCGGCATTGCACGACACGGGTGCACACACTTGCATGCAGACAGTACATTCATACACATACAGAAATAAATAAAAAAAATTTTTTTAAATATAAAAAAAGAAGCTTGGATGTAAGTTGTAACTTAGGCATCTCTATTAAGAGGTCAAGTTCTTTTTTACTATTTTATTATTTTTAATTTATATGTATGAGTATATTGCCTACATGCATGTAAATGCACCTGTGTTGTGGGATGCCTGCAGAGGTCAGAAGATGGCATCTGTCTCCCTTGGAACTGGAGTTACAGATGGTTGTTAGCCACCATGTGGGTGTTGGGAATCTGATCCGGGTCCTCGGCAAGAGCAGCCAATGCTGTTAACTGCTGAGCCATCTCTCCAGCCCCAATAGGTCAACATTTAATGGGCTGTGAGCTCTTCAGGGCTTAGAGCTTAGCTTTTAGTCAACTTTACAAACAGTTCTGATGCAGGACATGACATGAGAGCTCAACAGTGTCTGAATAAAAGCAAGTGATCAGTAAGCCTAGAAGTCTTGTCACTGAATGCTTGCGTTCTTTGGAGGCTGGTCTTCACTTCAAGGCCCTTTTCCTCTGTTGGCTTCTAGGAAGGTCTGCTTTCCAGGACAGGTAGCTCTGTCCCTGGCTTGGCTCTCACACTGCACTGCACTTGAATTGCTTTGCTTTCATTTTTTTTCCCTTTTCTGAGACAGGGTCTCACTATGCTGCTACCTATGGTGGCTTCCAACTCAGAGTGCTCCTGCCTCCAACCTCCTGGTGCTTTTGAGTTTTGTGCACCACTAAACCCAGCTGCACTTTGATTTAAATCTACACTTGATGATTGAGTGTCTTGTTCTCGGGAGCAATGGAACAACATTTTAGAAGTGAGGAGTAAAGACAAAAGAGGCACTGCACTGGGACTGAGGATGTGGCTTGCTTGGTAGAAGGCTTGCCTAGCATGCAGGAAGCCCTGGGTTCTAGGTCCAGCACTACACAAAACTAGGCATGGTGGCAGACCACAGGATAGATGGAGGAAGGAGGATCAGGGGTTCAAGTTCATCCCCAACAAGGCCACCTTGGACTTCAGAGACCCTATACCACCTCCCTACCCTTAAAGCACTGTAGTGGTCAGGCTTAGGCAGGAACACTTTTGTCCATATTAGAGCCCCAGTTACAGGCACAAAACAGAAATGGAAACCATAGAGGGAGTGGTGTCAGTGAAATATTGGCTTGTATTAGATCAAATATTCTTTACATTTTGATCTCAGAAAAAAATGTATGGGAACTACTTAAAACGTGAGATTCAGTAATATATTGCTGACATGCAGTATTTTTACTTGATTAAGCTGTAACCTTACCCATTTTGTAAACTAAAACCACCATTATGGTATACTTGTTTAAAAAAAACCAAAAACTTGCTGACTTGGTTAACCCTTTATTTATTTTTTTTGCTGAGACTTAAAATACGTTGCACGCTTTCATCAAACAACCCTATGAATGCAAATTAGCTCAACCTCTGTATCTCAGCATTTCCTGAATGATCTAGTACTTCTGAAGATGGCTAAGAATGTTTCTTTGGACAGTTTTTCTAACTTCAAATTCCTAAAGTGGTGTGAGGATCCAAAGCAAAGTCAACGACCTTACTTCAAAACCATCATTCAAAATGTATATGGAATAGAATCTGCTCCCCTCCCTCTTCCCCTTCCCATAGGAATCAGATATACACATAAGTGAAGTGCGTGTCTATCAGTATGTGCTGCTGTTTATTTTGCTAACCAGGTACTGTATAATCAACAAAAATATGGCTTCTCATTCCCCAAAGTGGGAAAAAAAATCCAAATATCCATTACCTGATGAACGGCAGGACGCAGTAAATTCAGATAATGGCTATTATTCAACTACACAAAAGAATGAAGCACTAATACATGTTTTAACATAGGTGAACCTCAAAAATATCTTGTTTACTAGAAGCCAGACACTAAAAGCTTCATATGATATAGCTGCATTTATGTGAACTATCTGGTACAGGGAAATCCATAGAGACAAAAGACAGACCAAGTTGATGCCAGTTGAAGCTGGAGGGAGGGGAATGGATGCCTGTTGGCATCTGTTCTCTTTTCGTGAAATGTTCTGTAATTAGGTAGTGGTTATGGTTGGACAACTTTATTTTTTATTTTATTAATTTTTTTATGTGTATGAATGTACTGTCTGCATGTAGGTTTGTGCACCCATGTCATGCAATGCCACGGAGGTCAGAAGAGGGCGTCGGATTCCCCTGGACCTGGAGTCAAAGACGGTTCTCAGCCGCCATGTGGGTACTGGGAATCGAATCCGGGTCCTCTGCAAGAGCAGTCGGCACTCTTAACCACTAGACCATCTCTCCACCCCTATTTTTTATTTTATTGCTACGTTTGTGCAGGCATGTGTATGTCACGACACGCGTGTGTGTGCGTGTGTGTGTGTGTGTGTGTGTGTGTGTATATATATATATATATATTTGACATTTGGGTTTGGTAGCTTGACTGGTATCCAGGGCTTAGCTTGGATGTTGTAATACATGAGTTCTGATGGGGGGTTGGAGCATGGGGGAACTGGGTTTGATTGGGAACCATTGTATGAGCTGTACAAATGCTCAATAAAAAATATTGAATTGGGGGCTGGAGAGATGGCCTAGTGGTTAAGAGCACCGACTTGCAGAGGACCCGGGTTCAATCCCCAGCACCCACATGGCGGCTGAGAATCGTCTGTAACTCCAATTCCAGGAGAACTCCAGTTCCAGGGGAATCTGACACCCTCTTCTGACCTCCGCGGCATTGCACAACACGGGTGCACAGACCTACATGCAGACAGTACATTCATACACATACAAAAATAAATAAAATAAAAATAAAATAAAAAAATATTTAATTGAAAAAAAAAAAAAAGCCGGGCGTGGTAGTGCACACCTTTAATCCTAGCACTTGGGAGGCAGAGGCAAGCAGATCTTTGAGAGTTCAAGGCCAGCCTGGTCTACAGAGCGAATTCCAGGACAGCTGGGGCTACAGGGAGACCCTGTCTCAAAAAGACCAAAAAAAAAAAAAAAATTGAATTGTAGCTGGGCATGGTGGCACATGCTTTTAATCCTAGCACTCTGGAGGCAGAGGCAGGCAGATCTTTGTGAGTTCGAGGCCAGCCTGGTCTATGGAGTTCCAGGACAGCTGGGGGCTACAGGGAGACCCTATCTCGAAAAGAAACAACAAAAAATGTTGAATTGTATACTTTAAGAAGGTGAATGTTAACTGGGCATGGTGGTGCATGCCTTTAATCCCAGCACTCAGGAGGCACAGGTAGGTGGATCTCTATGAATTTCAGGCCAGCCAGAGCTATACAGTAAAAACCTGTCTCAAAAACAAAACAAAAACAAAAACAGGGGCTAGAGAGATGGCTCAGAAGTTAAGAGCATTAACTATTCTTGCAGAGGACCCAGGTTTGATTCCCAGCACCCACATACTGGCTAACAACCATCCATAACTCCAGTTCCAGGGGATCCAGCACAGTCTTCTAGAGGTATTGCATGACATGGGTATGCCTTAGGTACACTCAAGCAACACACTCATACGCATAAAATAAAAGTAATAAATATTAAAAAAACAAAAACAGTGAAAAGCTCTGGAGATTTAAATTGGTCACTAAATTTTGACAAGTCATACTAGCCCCACCCTAATGTGAGAAGGTAGGATTAAATGTTTTCTTTTATGGGCAAATACTAAGTTACTATTAAGCATGTCACTTAAGTTGTCAAACACTAAGCTGTACTTTTTGGGGGTTTTGTTTTGTTTTTTACTCTTTTTAAAAAATATTTTATTGGACTGGAGAGATGGCCTAGTGGTTAAGAGCGCCGACTGCTCTTGCAGAGGACCCGGGTTTGATCCCCAGCACCCACATGGCAGCTGAGAACAGTCTTTGACTCCAGTTCCAGGGGAATCTGATGCCTTCTTCTGACCTCCGAGGCATTGCATGGCCTGGGTGCACAAACCTACATGCAGACAGTACATTCATACACATATAAATAAATAAATAAATAAATAAATAAATAAATAAATAAATAAACAAATATTTTATTTATGCTGGGTGTGGTGATGCATGCCTTTAATCCCAGCCCCCGGGAGGTAGAGGCAGGTGAATATCTGTGAATTCAAGACCAGCCTGGTCTACATAGAGAGTTCCAGGCCAGCTGGGGCTACAGGGAGACCCTGTCTCAAAAATACCAAAATTTTTTTTATTTTTATTTTATGTGTATGAGTCTATTGCCCGTATGTGTGTAAGCGCACCCATGTCTTGCAATGCCCACAGAGATCAGAAAAGGGTGTTGGATCTCCTGGATGGCTGTTAGCCGCCATGGGATACTGGGAATTGAACTCAGGTCCTCTGCAGGAGCAGCTGACGTGCTTCACTGTGGAGCTATCTCTCCAGCCCCTTATTTTTTATTCTTTAGACTCAGAAGGAAAGTCAGCTCCTTGATCAAAGCCAAGATGTCATCAGGATGAAAAGCAGAAGCTAGTGCAAACCAACAGAATTCAGTTGGCCATCTCCTAAACCATGAAACAGCCTTTATCTACAGCAAAAGTTTCCTTCCACTCAACAGGGGGCAAATACTCATGATTTCCACTCTACTTTTCATAACTTTCCCACTACTTCTGTAACGATTTGTAATCATTTTGTTCTAAGCAGCTAAAACTGAGCATAACTGCTGCTATCAACCCCCGAATCCCACCAGGAGGACTGCTTCCGGTTCTCCAAAATGCTTCATTCACCTAACCAGAGGACGAAGTCTTTCCTGAGGAACCAAGCTATGGGCCAGATGCATAGGATGAAGGATGACTGCTAGAAATGCAGTACAAGAAAAGCTCAGGCTGGTTCAGCCAGAGGAGGAGAAGGAAATAAAACCACAGCTGACACAGGGAAAGACAGCCCAGGAGGCATACAATTCAAATCACCTAGGAAATCCCCAAAGCAGAGTATAACACCACGGTAAATCGCATGAGTGGACAAGGACATGACCTCTGAGCCCTGTGCAAAGGAAATCCTTGCAGGTTTTTTTTTTTTTTTTTTTGGTATTTTTGAGACAGGGTCTCCCTTTTAGTGCTCCTCATCTTACGGTCCCGTTAGGAAATCCCACTGGCTGCTGTCTCTCTCTTTAAAAATGGATTTACAGAGTCAGGCATTCCTCGTCACTCTGTTAGTTTTCTTTGGTTTGAATTCTCATCCTCCTTTCCTAATTGGACTCCCCCAATATCTAGTCTTGTTCTCAACACAATCTATTCTCAAGAAAAAGTTAGAGTAACTATTTTCAAATAAGAAGTTCAATGATGTCATCTGTCTGTGTTCACAGATTTTCAGTTTCACTCAGAGTAAAAGCCAAAGTCTTTACAATGGCCTACAAGGCCTGATAAGATCTGGTTTCCCATGTCCTCTGGCTTGGTGTCCCATTACTTTAGTCTGTCCCGGCCAACCAAGACAATTCTCACTTCTTCAAGTTGGAGCCTCCGGACCTTTGCATGTGCTGTCCCTCCAGTGACCTATAGGGTTCTCTCTCATGCCTTCAAGTCCATTAAAATGTCATCTTGATGAAGTCTTCCCTGATAACACCCTCACCTCCCCATCTTCTAATATATAACATTTATTTTGTTTATAATCTATCTGGCCCATCATTTAGAAGAGTCTATGCTCACTGTGCGGAACAAGCAGGTGGAACTCACCGGTGTCCCCCAGGTCAGAGGTCTGAAGAAACGTGCGGCATCGCTCTTTGTGCTCCTCAAGGGAACTCCTCTGCTTGTAACTCCTCCCACAGAACTCACATTTGTAGGGTTTCTCCACTGGAAGGGGAGCATAGAGGCACTCAGCGATCTGCACACAGTGAACTGGGAGCTCTGAGAAAGCTGCTGTTTGGGAATGAGCCGGCTACCGAAGCCAGAGTGCACAGTTCCAAGTCTGTGCTGCCTTTAAATCTGTTAAGATGAGATGAGGCTAGTCTAGGATTGATTATTACGTCAGAGTCTTCAAAGGCTGACCTACTGTCATGGATGGAATGGTCTCCGCAGGATGAGTTCCACCTTAGGGTTTAACTCCAGGTTACATCTTGTTTCTCTTTAACACTTTATTTTTTATTTTTATTTATTTATTTATTTATTTTTTGGTCTTTTCGAGACAGGGTCTCCCTGTAGCCCCAGCTGTCCTGGAACTCACTCTGTAGACCAGGCTGGCCTTGAACTCACAAAGATCCGCCTGCCTCTGCCTCCCAAGTGCTANTGTAGACCAGGTTGGACTTGAACTCACAGAGGTCCACCTGCCTCTGCCTCCCTAGTACAGGAGTTAAAGGGATGTGCCACCAACCCCTGGTATTCAGTCTTTTTGTTTGTTTGTTTTTGTTTTTGTTTTTGTTTTTTTCCAGACAGGGTCTCCCTGTAGCCCCAGCTGACCTGGAACTCACTCTGTAGACCAGGCTGGCCTTGAACTCACAAAGATCCGCCTGCCTCTGCCTCCCTAGTGCTAGGATTAAAGGCGTGCGCCTCCATCACCTGCATGTTTGTAAGTGCACCATGTGTATGCAGTACCCTTGGAGGCCTGAAGAAAGCGCTGGATCCCATGGAACTGGAGTTACAGATGGTTGTCAGCCACCAAATAGGTTCTGGGAACGGAACCTGGGTCCTCTGCAAGAGCAGCCAGTGCTTTTAACTGCAGAGCCATCTCTCCAGCCTCAAATATTGTTTCTTTTTAATAAACAAAAAATAGGGCCATTTATTGTTCAAGGGGGGCACTAGGGTATAGGAATGGAATGGAAGTCATCCTTTATGTTTTGTGACATTGATCTGGCTGTTAGTAATGAACTCTATAGTATGTGGGAGTTGGCCATTGCTCTAGAAATTTGTTAGAGCACCAATGTGTTTGGTTAGTTGATCTCTTCCTGTCTGATCCATCCCGCGGGTCAGTCTGAGAGCAATGGGATTAAAGCTGAGAGCACCTGGGATTAAAGCTGTGCCACTGGGGAGGCAGAAGCAGGTGGATCTCTGTGAGTTCACGGCCAGCTTGGTCTACACAGTGAGTTCCCGGCCAGCTGGGACTACAGGGAGGCCCTGTTTCAAAAAGACCCCCCCCAAAAAAGAAAAAAGAATGGCCTCAAAGAATAAAAACTGAGGTAATTAACAAAGAATGTTTTTGAATAATATAACTAAGAATGAATTGCAAAATGATTTTAACTAAATTTCTAAGATGAAGCAAAAGTTTCCTCATAAGCTAACCCACATATAAGCAGTGCATTCACCTCTCTTAGCAAGGCTGGGTTTTTCTGACTTGTCGAAACATACCCTAAAATTTGTCAGCAGTTTTGAGACTGAAGGTCTTCTTTTCTTTTTGTGATGTTGGGAATCAAACGTAGGTCTTTGGGTGTGCTAAGCCTGGGTGCTACCACTGAGTTACCCTGAAATGTTTTATTTTCTAATTCCTCTTGGTTCTTTAAAGCAGAGGCTTTGGGAGTAACAAAATTCCAGCCTAAAATAAAGTGTAGGTTTCCTATAGCTAAAAATATTAAATTTCTGTGTAACTGAGGTGCTCTAGACTCTGTCTCAAAATACCCACTGGTATTTTGCTCAAAAAAAGGCAACAGAAGAGAAATATTCTAAGTTTTGTTTGGCTCAAATTCATTCCTAATTCATTACATTGACAAAAAAGTTAAAAAGGAAAAAAAAAAAAACCCTCTTTGCCACATGTGATCTGTCGTGGGTTTTGCTGGGGTTGATTTCTTTAATCTTGCTCTGAATTGTGACTAGTTTTGAGATCAGAGCTGGGTTTTAGTCAAAACAGTAATGTGGACTGACATAAAAACAAACCTTTTTTTTTAATTAAAATTTTACCAGATAACATTGAGAACATGAGGTCCCAAATTTGAAAAGAAGCCTAGCCTTATTTTTCTAAGAGGGAAATTCTAAATGTTAAGAAAGACTCATCTTGCTTGTTCACAACAAGGAGTGAAAGCATTTAGGGTGCACAAGGCTTTTTATGAATTCCTGTTGCTGCTCTTTCTTTAGAGTTTAAAAATAAGCAGGGCATGGTGGTGCACACCTTTAATCCCCCCAAAAAAAGTAGGCTGAGGAAGGGGAATGTCGGGGTTAAGAAATGGAGCCCAGAAACTGAGTGGGATGGTGTATGCCTGTAATTCCAGCACTCAGGAGGCAAAGGCAGGAAAATGGCTAGCCTGGTCTGAGGCTAGCCTAGTCTGAGGCTACATAGTGAGTTCTGATTCAACCAGGATGATATAGTAATGTTGTACTTCAAAAACAAAAACAAAAAAACAACAAAACAAACCCAAAAAAGAAATAATAAATCGGGCCTGATATGACCCAAAGAACCAATAATTTATACTTGGTTTGCATATGTTTTTTGATTTTATTTATTATTTTTAATTTATACGTATGAGTTTATTGAGTTCCTATTGTGCAATGCTCATGGAGGTCAGAAGAAGGTGTCAGATCCCCCAGAAATGGAATTATGGAGGATTGTTAGCCACTGTCTGGGCGCTGGGAATTGAACCCAGGTCCTCTGCAAAAGTAGCTTGTGCTCTTAACCACTGAGCCATCTCTCTAGACCCTGGTTTATATCTTTTAATAATTACAAACTATACATCATTTGCTTGTGAAGTCTTATGAATGGAAAATTGGAAATTACATGTGCATATGTGTCCATGTTAGGGAAATAATCCTTTAATAAAGTTTACCACAAAAAATACTGTTGACTACAATTTTCTCACAAAAATCATGAAGGCGTTTTCACCGGGCTGGCTTCTTCTGTCAGACTGCTGTTCTCCGGGCACATGAATGCTGAGGAGTTGGTCTGCACTGAGGCAGACGGAGGCAATTAATGCCTTAATGGAAGTGCAATTAGCCCTAGTGGTCCCTGCTGTTGCAAGCCTTCAGAACGGGAGTGACAGATTCAAGCCTCCACACTTAACTCTTTCCCAAATCCACAGTTACTAGATGTGGAAGGCTCACTCACTTACCGGAATGTGTCCTAAGGTGTCCCGTGAGTGCGTCTCTCCTTTGGCATGCATAGTTGCAGAGGTGACACTTAAAAGGTTTTTCCCCTGTATGCAGCTTAATGTGGCGGAGGAGGTTACCTTTCTGAGTAAAAGATGCCCCACACTGATTACACTGGAACGGGCGCTCACCTTCAGAAAGCACAAAAAAAGGAGGTTTCTGGTCACCAGGTAGGTGGAAAAGCACACACACAGATTAGATGTCTATGGCAAAAGGCCCATTTCTGGGTGGTTCTGCCCACAATGAGATCATCTAGGAGCTGCATTTTGAAGCAAAATAGACTTTAATTGTAGAATCTTCCTCTCTGAGGAGAAAAGGCTCTCCCACTCAGTAAAGCTATTCTAGTTAGCATCTTGCTTTGAGTCAGTGAAAGAAACACTCTAGGAGAACTTTCTAGAAGTTTTTACATCACTTGACATTTCTTTCTAATATAATCTCTTTGAAAAGAGACACACAGATTCAAATTTTTTTTTTTTTTGGTCATGTATTGGTGGTGGCTGTTTGTTTCTTTGAAGCAGGGTCTTCCTCTGTAGCCTGTAGCCCAGGCTGGCCTGGAACTCATGGTGATCCTCCTGCCTCAGCCTCCCAAGTAAGAGTAATGAGACTGTAGGAGTGAGACACCAAGCTATGCTTACATTCAAGACTTAGTAGGGTGCTGAGGGCACAGTGCTTCTTTCTAGCATCTTCATCAGAGGGAATGTACTACTTCAGTGAGAGTGTTGTGTAGGTCTCTCCCTGTGGACTCCTTGCTTATGAATGTACATTCAAAACTGGGAACAAAAACGATGTCCTTTCATCCACCAAATCTGAACCCAATACAGTAAGGAGATTTGCTTTTATTAGACGTGTCATGAGAAAATACTCGAAAGACATCTAAGAAGGAGAACGTACAATCCAACTCCTACTTACTAACTGAAGAAAAAGCATTTGGCTGACTTAGAACACTGATCTGTGGGGGGCTTTTTTGGTGTGTTTTTGGTAATTTTTTATTATTTATTTATTTTTATGTGTATGAATGTATTGTCTGCATGCAAGTTCTGGCACCCGGGCTGCGATGCCGCGGAGGTCCAGAAGACGGTCCTCGGATTCCCTGGAACTGGAGTTCTCCTGGAAAACCGGATAGCCACAGACGGGGGCGAAGACGACACGGTGGTGCTGGGGATCGAACCCGGGTCCTCTGCAAGAGCGGTCAGAGCTCTTAACCGCTAGACCATCCCTCCAGCCCCGGGGAGTCTTTTTTTATTCATAGTATTGGCTGCACATTTGCCAAATGCCCAGTGAAGCAGAAACAGAAACCATTGGGTAAATGGCAATGTGGAGAGGGAGAGCTCCATCAGAATTATGGCTAAAAGCGACACAGGAATCCACACTCCCAAATTCCACTGCTGCTTTCTACACAGGGCTGCACGAGCCAGGGCAGTTTTCAGAATGGACAGAGGAGACTATTTACCAGTGTGGCTTCGCTTATGAACCATTAAGACGTTGAAGCTAATGCAGGACAATCCACACACGTCGCAGCTCATCTTGCCGCTGCTTGGCCTGCCACCGTCATACGGGAGAACATGTCTCTCCAGCTTAATGTTTTCATACTCGTTATAATCTTTCGCATAGCTGTAAGGAATTTCAGGCTCTTCTGCATTTCCCATGGGCTCCAGCTTTAAAACATCCTCATCCCTTTCTCTGTCTCTGTATTCATCTTTGACTTTCATCGAATCGTCTGCAGGGAAGAAAATGCAAGAAATGAACAATGACTGCTTTTGAAGCTACGAAGCAGCTCAGAAAACAGAGGTCCACAACTGACAATTATACATAAATGAAGCTCACAGAACACTGTGCACATCCAAAACAAGAAAAGGCCACACACACACACACACACACACACACACACACACACACAGAGATGGCAGTGTTGTAGGCTATCCAGAAAATTAGAAATAACAGCTATGACTACTCAAAGACCATGAAACACATTTTGAGCAACCTCTCCCTGGTACTGGGAGAGCAGAAAGGTTTTCAGATCTTTTTTTTGGTGGCCGCAGTTAAAAAGGCAATGTGACATGCTCTGAGATTTCAAGGTGAAAATATCATTTTGATTCTGCAAATGCATCAATTTAGACCACTAAGATTGAGAGTTGAACAGTTTACACAGTTTTTCCGAGTCGAAGCCAGGCTTTGTCTCTTCTCCTTCCACATGAACTGCTGAAATGCACTTATCTCCCAATCTCCTGGAGCTGATAAAGACACAGCATCAGAGTAGAGGAAGTTCTACGTGTTAGCGAAACAGTGTTGAGAAAGACAGAAGGAGAAGTAGTACAACCTAAGTTGTACTACTTAGTACTTTAGTACAACCTAAGGGACCACTTCCACTTAACTGGGTTCAACCTAATCAAGAGAAAGGATATCTATGTCCAAGCTAAGAGGGCTAAACATTAGCTATAGGACTGGATTGGAGAGCAGGAATAGCCTAAAGTACATAATCTTTCTTTTCTTTTATTTCTTGGCTGTTTGTTTGTTTTGGGTCAGGGTTTCCCTGTAAACCCCCCCCCCCCACCTGCTGGCCTTGAACTCACTATGTAAACCAGGCTGGCCTTGAACTCCAGAGATCTGCCTGCCTCTGTCTCCTAGGTGCTATGGTTAAAGGTGTGCACCACCATGCCTGGTGACTAAGTATCATGCTTAAAAGAGCTATCACAGCTGGGCATGGTGGCGCACACCTTTAATCCTAGCACTTGGGAGGCAGAGGCAGGGAGGATCTTTGTGAGTTCAAGGCCAGCCTCATCTACAGAGAAAGTTCCAGGACAGCTGAGACTACAGGGAGACCCTGTCTCGAAAAGACCAAAAAAAAAAAAAAAAAAAAGAAATGGAGAAGGCAAACTTACAGACTAACACACCAAAAAAAACCCTAAAAATTTGCCTGATGATAAGTATCTATAAGAGCTTTTTATATATAAAACAAGCAGGATGAGTACTTACTCTTTCAAACACTGAATTTTTAGAAATTGGAAGCTTTACTCTTCCACAGGAAACAAATCAATATGATTTAGAGCAAAAGAGAATTTACAGTCAGTTCATCCAATGCTCTTCTTTCTCAGACACCAAATGTGGAAGCAGAGATGCCCCTGGTAGCGTGCTCAAGTTTACACAGCGAGTTACTAGCAGAGGGAAGGTTAGAATGCTAAATTTAAACAAACTATCACTTGGATTGGACACACTAGACATAAAAAGGTCTAACTGGCACATGGGATGGTGATGCATGCCCTTGATCCCAGCACTCAAGAGGTAGAGGCAAGTGTATCTCTGTGAGATCACGGCAGCCTGGTCTCTAGGCCAGCTGGGGCTACAGGGAGACTCTGTCTAAAATGACTGAAAAAGAAAAAAAAGTCCCACTGGCTTCTTAACAACTCTATTCCACACCCTTCATTCACTTGGGTAGATATTAAAACTTAAACACTCTGGAAAAAAAAATATATATATATACTATATATATATATTCATAAATATATATATATTAAATCTGACATCTCCTTCCAAAACATCTGTGTTGATCCTGCTGCCACACAGGAGGAGGGGTGCTGCAGATGTGCCTGCCTCACTACCTTCCACCCTAGTTTCAATTTTCACTTCTTTCAGGGTCACCTTTCATCTATATCAACTGTGTTTGCTTAATAGAGCAAGACAAGGCCTAACCACCAGCAGCCGAACCACGGCTGCAACGCTGTTCCACTGTTCACCACAGTTCACAGTTCACAAGCTCTTACTCCTGACTGCAGAGATAGATGTCTGCAGAATAAGCCCAGCCCATTCCAAATTTGCCTGTTCTGCACATCTGGGTTGAGTAGGCATTGTGTGTCCTACTAGGAAAGGAGTTCATTTTCTTTTTCTTTTTTTCTGAATGCATTGTGCCTGTTTTCATATGGAATTTGTTTCCTTGAGTGTTCTGGTTTTTTGTTTCTTTGTTTGTTTGTTTGTTTGGTCTTTTCGAGACAGGGTCTCCCTTTAGCCCCAGCTGTCCTAGAACTCACTCTGTAGACCAGGCTGGCCTTGAATTCACAAAGATCAGCCTGCCTCTGCCTCCTGGGTGCTGGGATTAAAGGCATGCGCCATCATCCCTGGCCTTTTTTTTTTTTTTTTTAATTTTTATTATTATTTGTCTTTTCGAGACAGGGTCTCCCTGTAGCCCCAGCTGTCCTGGAACTCACTCTGTAGACTTGGACTCACAAAGATCAGCCTGCCTCTGCCTTCCAAGTGCTAGGATTAAAGGCATGCACCACCACGCCCGGCTTAATAATTATTTTTTATTTTGGAGATAGGGTCTCCCTATGGACTCAAAAGGCCTGGAATTTGCTATGTGTAGAACAAACTGGCCTTGATCTCACAGAGATCCTCCTGCCTCTGCCTCCCGATGCTGGGATTATAGGCACGTACTACCACGCTGGCTCTTTTTTTTTTTTTTTTTTTTTAAGAAAAGGATGCACCTGAGGCTTGTGCCCACCTCCTTCCTCCGTTGCTCCAGCTGTGGGTGATATCCCACCAAAGCTTGAGTGCTCTTAAGTCTGCATGTAGGCGTTTAACGGAAAAGTCTACTGAGAACAAAAAACAACAGATTGAAAGGGCCAGCAGACAAGGACCCTTTTCACTTTGCTAGAACACGTGAATGTGACCCCACCCAGGGCCCCACAGTCAGTAAGCATTAAAGAGTCGTAAGGTCAAAGTCTTTCTGCAAACAGAAGACCCAGGAGAGGCTCCTCTCCAGGATTTTGGCCTGACCTGGAACTCAGTACCACTTCAACCCAGCTCATGATCAGATATCTTGGCTTTATAGTTTCTAGCTGTAGAGCAAGGAAGACAATATTTACGACCAGGGCGGTATGGAAAGCCCAAGAGTCACAAGGATGGGTCATCAGAGAAGCGTGCTGGACCACTGCACCAAAAAAGCCCCTGGCATAGATGCTTGTTTACCGGTTTTAGATAAGTGACTTGGGCAACCTTTCTGCACGGTCAGTCACTGACAACCAGAAACTTTATGGTTCATCATGTAAAGGCAAACAGAGGTGCATATTCAAACACCTTTGAAATTCAAGTACATGTAGAATTCCTGAGAGATTATCAGGTTTAGGCCCCAGCCTCCAAATATGGCCCACTAAAACCAAACCAGGAAAGACTGGACTTCTCTATTGAAGAGATTTATTCCATTCTTTGGGAGAGAAAAATTTTTTTTGGAGCAGAGAAAGGAAGGCATTGCACTAATACCCCGAGAAAACGCTAACTAGCATACCTAAAATCAAACTAGTAGTCTTTGACCCAAACTTGCTTCTGATTTATAATAGATGGCACTCCCTCCAGTCTCAAAGACTGCAAACTCCACACCAAGTCTGTGTTTCAGGTCTAGCCACCTCATCCTCAGAGCCTCTAGGTGCCAGCTCCTCTTTTCCCTTTCTGCCTCCAGTCTACCTGAGCATCACAAAGTGCCTGAACCCATCCTATCCCTAATCCCTTCCCACTCACATTTCTACAACGGTACTTTACACTTACTGCTTCTACATCCCCAAATCCTTGTAATCTGGTGTCTGCCTCCATAATTCACTAAATCTGCTGCCCCATGATATTCTGCTGCGTCCTAATCCAGGGCTCCTGGCATGTTATTCCCCACAATTCCTGGCAGTCTTAAACACCAACTACCATTTCCTGCACTCCCTCGGTTGAATTTCTTCAGTGGGATTGCGCCTCTTGTTCTCCGATTGCTCTTTTCTAATTTG
This sequence comes from Rhizomys pruinosus, assembly GCA_009823505.1. Taxonomy (NCBI): domain Eukaryota; kingdom Metazoa; phylum Chordata; class Mammalia; order Rodentia; family Spalacidae; genus Rhizomys; species Rhizomys pruinosus. Next base: position 1,658,471 of record VZQC01013897.1, read on the forward strand.
GTCTCTTCCTTTTTCCTAATTACTGTTGTTAACTCTGCTTTTTTTCCCTCTGTGTACTCTCTGTGGCAGTTTCATCCACTCTTACTGCCCTAACCAACACCTTATATGATTAATTCCCAAATTTCTGTCTCCAGGTGTAAACTCCTTTCTTCCGTCCTCTTTTTCAAAGGTTCCCAGTCTCTTTCCAGTTCCTCAAGCTACAGTCCTGACACTCATCTCCTTTCCTTATTTGTGCTCTGCATTCAAGCACTCATTGCTTTTATCTGGGTTTGTTTTTTGTTTATTTATTTTTTCTAGTTTTTATTTATTTTTGCAACAGGGCCTCTTTTGTAGCCTAGGCTATCCTGGAACTCTCTAGGTAGACCAGGTTGGCCTCAAACTCGAAGATTCTGCCTGCCTTTGCCTCTGAAGTGCTGGGATTAAAGGTTTGAGTCACCCCACCCAGCCTTCCTTGGATTTGTGTGAACCTTATCTCCCATGGATTTCTCCATTCACGGTTTCGCATTCCCGCACCCTAAGCCCTGATGCATCCCTGTGAGCTGTAGCCTCCACCGTGCTTCTCCCCTCCAGCTCAGCTCCTGTGTTACTCTTCTTCCTAAAACCATAGCTCTGATCACGTCGTGGCCCTGTCAAAACTCGTAAATATTCTCCATTCCCCCCAAATAATAAAATCAAAATGTAGAAACAAGGATTTAAGAAGGCCTTCTGTGATCTGCCCAAACTTGGCCTTAGGATGTTGGCTTTGACTACTCTGATTTCTTTAACCAAATGAACCAGCATCTAAGCATCCTTGTTTTGTTCATATTTCCACTGTCTAAAAGATCTTTCCCCAACATTGTCACAAATCTAAATCTTACACACCTTCTAAGGCCAAACACATCATTTCCCCTACGATGTCTTCCCTGATCCTTCAGCTGGAAAATACCCTGTTCCTCCTTCTTGTTCCTTCTTCCTCTAAACTACTTACTAACTCTGTTGTTTTCTCTACAGCCATGTAAACTGAGGACAGAAGCCACACAGGGTGTGCGTGCGTGCGTGTGTGTGTGTGTGTGTGTGTGTGTGTGTGTGTGTGTGTGGTGTGTGTGTTTAACTCAGTACTCTCTATGACACTGCTTAATCAGTATCTATTAAGAGCAGAGGTGGGGCTGGAGAGATGGCCTAGTGGTTAAGAGCGCCGACCGCTCTTACAGAGGACCCGGGTTCGATCCCCAGTACCCACATGGCGGCCGAGAGCCGTCTGAAACTCCAATTCCAGGAGAACTCCAGCTCCAGGGGAATCCGAGACCCTCTTCTGACCTCTGCGGCATTGCACGACCACGGTCACAGCTGCATGCAGACAGTACATTATGACACAACAGAAATAAAATTAAAAAAATAAAAAAAAAAGAGCAGAGGTGAGCTGGAAACGTGGCTCAGAGTTTAAGAGCATGTACAGCGCTTGGAGAGACTACAGTTTAGTTACCAGCACTCGTATCAGACAGCTCACAACCATCTGTAACTCCAGCTCTATGGGATCTGGCATCCTCTTCTGGCCTCCATGGGCACCTACACTCATGTGCACATACCTACAAATATTACAAATATATATAATATATAATTTTATAAAAAAGGAGCAGAAGTTCTGGGTATGATGGCACATGTCTGTTGTCCCAGCTATTCAAGTGGCTGAGGGGAGAAGGAACATTAAAGAGCAGAGGAATTTGAGAGTAATATAGGCAGCCTAATAGGATTCTGTTATCAAAACCATCCTTTGCCACAAAACCCAAAATAGAAAAAACAAACTTGCCTCCAGAACACCAAAAACCAAATAATAACAACAAATCTAGCCAGGCATGGTGGTGCATATGTAATCTCATTACTTAGAAGATGGAGACAGGAAGATGATGAATTCAAGGCCAACCTGAACTACATAGTAAGACCCTGTATAAAAAGAAAGAAAGAAAAAGAAATAAGAAAGAAAGAAAGAAAGAAAGAAAGAAAGAAAGAAAGAAAGAAAGAAAGAAAGAAAGAAAGAAAGAAAGAAAACGGGCTGAAGAGACGGCTCAGTGGTTAGGAGCACTGTCTGGCTCTTGCAGAAAATCTGGGTTCAATTTCCAGCACCCACACGGCAGCTAATGACTATAACTCCAGTTCCAGGGGATTCAATGCCCTTTTCTGGTCTCTGTGGGCACTTTGTGCATGGGTGCTCTTACATACATGCAGGCAAAACACTCATATACATACAATAAAAGATAAAATACATAAAAAATAAAAACAACAAACACAAGAACAACAACAGTAACAATAAAACAAAACCAAAAGATCTCCAAAGATGAGGTATTATATGGTTCTAAAACACAAATTTTGGGGCAAATGACATGATTCAGTGGGTAAAAGTACTTGTCACGTAAGCCTGGCATCCTGAGTTTGATCCCTGTAATTCTTGGTGGAAGGAGAGAACTGACTCCTGAAGTTGTCCTGACCTTTTCATGTGCATTAGGACTTGTGTGCCACCCTTCCCACTGATAATGAATACCCCCACACACACCAATTTTGGAAGTCCTATCTTAGCTATACTGATCTGGGAGAAGGATCTCCACCTCCCGAGTGCTAGGACTATAGGCATGTGCCCCACACTTGGCTTATGTGTGGGTCTTGGAGATCCAACCCAGAGGGTGCTGGGGATTAAACCCAGAGCTTGGTGCATGCCAGGCAGGTACTTTACCAACTGAGCTACATTCCTAGCCTAATTCTGAAGTCTTTGTAAAAAGAACACCCTTCCCCGCCCCCGAGTAACCCCTGATTGCGTAAATTCTAAACTTAGAATTTTCTCAGCTTTCTTTCTTTTTTAAAAATGTATTATTTCTATTTTATATGTATTGCCTGCAGGTAGTTAGATGCACCCGTGTCCTGCAGTACTGAAGGAGGTCAGAAGAGGGCGTCACATCTCCTGAAACTGGGTTTACAGAAGGCTGTTAGCTGCCGTGTGGGTGCTGGGAATGGAACCTGGGTCCTCTGCAAGAGCAGAGAGTGCTCTTAACCATTGAGCCATCTCTCCAGCCCTCTATCAGCTTTCTTAGACATGGAATTTAAACTGACACTTAAAACAGCATCAGGAAGCTTCATAGGCACTAGCAGATTTTACTTCTTAAATCAGGTCGTGGGTCTCTAGAGGCTCTTTTTGTTAGTTCTCTTTAAACTGTAAATGTAATTATACCTGCCTTTTTGTATGTATGATCTACTTCATAATAAAAAAATGTTAAAGGCTTCCTAAGTAAATTTTTTATAATTGAATTTATGGAGAAAACACAGCAAACCACAAATTGCTGATAAAGGTAATTGCTATACATTCCCAGAGGGAGGAAAAGAGGTCTAAATTGAATCTAACCCATAGGAAATTAGATTAAACTAAACTTCTTTCTAAAGGAGCTGCTCTGGGGTACAATTGTTCCCGTCTTTGTCTGTGTTCTGAAGGCCTCTTAGGAAGACCGCACATACTAACACACACACCCCCCAGAGAGAATTTTGTAGGCTGAAGAGAACAAAGGTTTGGCTCACTGGGGCTGATGCACATGGTTTCACTTCCTGGGGTGGTGGTTATCACATGAAAGGCTTGCACTCCAGAGTAGACATTTTTGGTTTCACCTGAGACACTGCAAAAACAATGGGTCCTGGAAAGGATCCAACATCTAAATCCTTCAGGGGCAACAGCAGTCTCAGCCAACTGTGCCTCAGTTTGTTTTTCACAGGCACATAAAATGCTCGGCTGGAGAAGAGCCTATCAAAGACACAAACCGAACAGGCAACTTGGGTTCCTTGGGTGGTGTTGGGAGGAGGGAACTTTCTTGTATTAAAAGGAGGTTTTGAGTTTCCACCCTGGACCACAGGATCTCAGAATCCACTCCAAGAAGGGCAGGTTTGAAGTGATCGTCTCGTTTGCCAGTGATGCAGGAGAAGGAACCAAAGAAGATAGAGGCTGTTAGACAGGGAAGACGCAAAAGGGTGTTGTTTAAGTGTTTTACAAGGATCGACGGTCATAACCATGAAATCCTCAGCACATGCAAAAGTCAACTGGATAACAAAGACGCTTAATCATCTTAATGGGGCATTTTAATGATGCCACTGATTTGCTATGCCAATTCGGAGATAATGAGGCCCGAATGCTACAGATGTTCAGCCGGGCTAAAAGAGGGGGGAGGGAGTGGGCTTTTCTAACATGCCATTTTCTAACTATCCAATTAAACAAATTGCGAAAGCATCTAAATAGTTTACCAGGTTTTGACAGCTGTTAATAGGATTTAGAAGCTTGAAGCACAAAATGAGAGATATATGTATTGTAGGTGTTTAGTCTACAGAGTTTGTTGCTGTTTCCTGATCAATATAAACAGATGAACTAAAACAAAGTCCTTATAAAATTAATGTCTGTCCTTCTTCCCCACAATGGCCTCTTTATATTAAGAGTGAGGACACTGAAATGATGGGTCATTTCCATTTTCTAATGCACATTTTTATTTCATGAGAAAGGAAAACCTATGCTATTTTGGGAACTCAAGAGTAGGAGTTTTACTATTTGCTAACTATTAAAGTTATAAAGTCTAGCCAGGTGTGGTGGCGCACGCCCTTAATCCTAGCACTTGAGAGGCAGAGGCAGGTGGATCTTTGTGAGTTCAAGACCAACCTGGTCTATATAGAGAGTTCCAGGACAGCCAGAGCTACAGGGAGACCCTGTCTCAAAAAGACCAAAAAAATTAAATAAAAATAAAAGTAAAAATAAAGTTATAAAGTCTCAATGCAAATTAAACTTTTGGTTACTGGTTTACAAGATCTCATGATTTCTTTTCAGTTATCTTTAAACACTTAAAATAATGGATATCATTTTACTATTAAATTTTTGTTTGTTTCTTGTTTTTTGAGACAGAGTCTCTCTGTAAGCCCAGCTGGTCTCCATCTCACAGAGATCTCATAGAGATCTGCTTCCATCTGTCTCCCCAGTGCTGGGATTAAAGGTATGTGCCACCACACCCAGCTGATGGCTATTAACTTTTAAAATGTCTATTTTATTTTATTATTTTTATTTATTTGTTATGTGTATGAGTGTATCACCTGCATATGTGTAAGAGCACCCATGTCATGCAATGCCCATGGAGGTCAGTACATAGTGTCTGGATCCCCTTGAACTGGAGCTACATGTTGGGGCTGGGAACCAAACCTGGGTCCTCTGTAAGAACAGTCAGTGCTCTTAACTACTGAGCCATCTCTCCAGTCCTAAAATGCCCATTTTAAGATCAAGAAAAACTGAAAAAAGTGAATCAGGCTGAAATAATAGATAACAGGTTTGAGTAATATTTGGTTAGTTTAGGTTCTCATTAAAACACTCTCTTTAAAAAAATTTTTTTTATTTAATTTATTTTTTTTTATTTTTATTTTTATTTTTTTTTAATGTGTATAGTGTACTGTTGTGCATGGTCATGTCACCCGTGTCGTGCCAACCGCGAGGTTCAGAAGAGGGTCTCGGCTTCCCTGGAACTGAAGGAGTTCTCTCTGGAATTGAGCTTACAGACGGTTCTCAGCCGCCATGTGTGCTGGGGTAGACAAACCGGGTCCTTGCAAGAGCCATGTCGTAGTTCTCCACTCTGCCTAGGCATCTCTCCAGCCCCTAAACAACTCTTATCAGACTTTTAAAATTATCTTTCTAAGAATAAGAAAAGAGGTTCTTTAGACAATTCTTACTGGTAAAAATGTACAAATGAAGAAGATAGATTAACGTGGGGATAGAATAACAAAGGAACAGTTCATCAAGATGAACCAAGGATTCACCCTCAAGCTTTCATAAGGAATAAATTTTGCCGTATTATCTGCGATATCACACAGTCATTAACATGGCAGAATATTAAAAACTATTTTATTAAGTAAAAAACAGCATGATTATCTGTTACTTTTTATACAGAAAAAGAAGGACGACTTGACAACTTTTTTTTTATTTAATTTTTAAATTGTTCTTTTTTTTTTTTTTTTTTTTATTTATGCTTCTGCATGTGGTTAGTGATTTCCGCATGTCAATGCTTGGATGCTCAGAAGAGGGCATAATCCTCTTGTAACTGTCCTTGACTGGAGTTAAAGAAGTCTATTAGCTGCTGTAGTGCTGGGATCAAAACCGTCTCTAGAAAGAGCAGTAAAGTGCTCTTATAAGCTAGGCTATTCTCAGCAACCAATTTTGCTTTTTGTATTTTTTGTTTTGTCTTTCAGCAGGTCCTCCACTGTAGACCCAGCTTCCTGATAACTCACTTCTATTGAGACCGGCTGGGCCCTAACTCACAAGATAGATCCGCCTGGCCTCTGCCTCCCAAGTGCTAGGTATTAACATGGTGGCGCCACCACGCCCAAGCACCAACTTTTTCTTTTTTTTTAAGTTATTAGTAGTTATTGCCTTCACTGTGGTAATGACCCAATAATCGTGGCAGCCGGACAGGGTCGGTAAGAGGCATCAGATTCCAACTGAGTACTTAGTGTAAAGGCTGCTTTAGCGCACCAGTGATGCTGGGAATTCAAAACCCGGATCCTCTTGCAAGAGCCAGTCAGTCTCAACTTGACCTGCACCATCTCTCCAGCCCAAGATTGACAACTTTTAACAACAGGAATATGATCCACATGAGCAGTAGGTGAGGTTCTAGCTCTTCAGCTGTGCTAAACTCCAAAACTCTATTCAAATGTCCTAGGATGCAGGTATGAGTTCTCACTCTTAGATTGTTTTGTTTTATTTTTTGTCTTTTCTTTTTTTTTTTTTTTTATTTATTATTTTGTAGTTTGAGTACTTCTGCATGTAGGTTGTTGCACCCGGTCGTGTGCAATCCCGGTCGGCAAAAGTCGAAGAGGGCTAGTCGGATTCCCCTGGACTGGATCTTCCTGGATGTTGAAAGTTTTCGACGGTTCTAGCCCCCATGTGGGTGCGGGGGATCGACCCGGTCCTCTGTACGACCTGGCGCTCTCTCAACCGCTTAGGGCCATCTCTCTCACCCCACCCCTAATATTTTTTGTCTTTCAAGGAATCGGGAGTCTTCCCTGGCCCGCGCTCCGAACTCACCTGTAACCAGGCGGCCCTTCGAAACTCACACACATCCACTGCCGCTGCCTCCCCAGTGCTAGGATTTAAAGGCATGCCACCACGCCCGGCCTCTATCTAGAATGGTAAGGACTGAAAAAACACTGTGCAGTGAAAGTTCCTTTTCTCAGCCATAAATCAGTTCCTAAGTCTAAAGTTTTGTTTCCTTCATAATGATGACTTTTTCTATTATTTTATCAATACCAATAGGTTGTATCCTATTCCAGAGAAATAACACTTGATTATTCTATAAAAAAAAATATAAAAAAGGAGATGAAACATGCACGTAAAGTGAGCCTTTGCGTTTAGCGATTGGACCTATTGATTTGTTGGAGTGTTTGGAGAAGCAGGTCCACAGGAAGCGGGTAGACTAGAGTTCTCCATCTCACCTACGGATGCTAGGATTACAGGAACAGGCTACCATGCCTAGTTTGAGGTTGATATTTTAGATGTTATCTAAATATGCAAGAGATACACTAAACTTACTAATATGCACCTGGTAGAAATTCACTTTATAAATTTGGAAGAGAAAAAAAAATCCTTCTCATTCAGAATTCTTTCTCTTGTAAGAATATTCACCTTTTCTTTTCTTTTTCTTTCTCCTTTCCCTCCTTTCTCCCTTCCTCTCCTTCCCTCCCTCCTCCTTTCCTGCCTTCTCTTCCTCCATTCCTTACCTTCCTTCCTTCCTGTCCATATTTGCTTTCTTCTTCTTCTCTCTTCTTTCTTTCTTTTTTTTTTTTTTTGTCTTTTTTTGGAGACAGGGTCTCCTTATAGCTCCAGCTATAGCTGTTCTGGAACTCACTATGTAGGCCAGGCTGGCCTTGAACTTACAGAGATCCATTTGCCTCTGCCTCCTGACTGCTACTCCTGGCTTTTTTGATCTTTTTGAGACAGGGTCTTCCTGTAGCTCCAGCTGGCCTGGAACTCACTATGTAGACCAGGGTGCCCTTGAACTCACAGAGATCCTCCTGCCTCTGCCTCCCCAGTGCTGTGATTAAAGGTGTGCACCACCACAACTGGCTTTTTTATTTTTTTGGATAAAGGGTCTCACATGGCCCAGGCGTGTCTTACGCTCCTGGTGCTCCTGCCCCCATCTTCTAAGTGTCAGGATTACAGGAGCATGTTACCATGCCGGACTTCTGTTTCATTCTTTCTGTTTTTTGAACATTCATTTAGGGGTTAGTGAGATGGCTCAGTCGGTGAAATACTTGCTGCACAGGCATAAGGACTTGAGTTTGGATCCTACCACCCAAGTAAAGAGCCAAGCGTGATGGCACACCTGTGATCTGAGCACTGGGAGGCAGAGACAGGATGATTCCTGGAGCTCCCAAGCCAGAATCTGTGAGCTGAGTCCCAGGGAGACACCCCGTCCCAAAAGATAAGGAGGAATGGAATAGAGGAAAACACCTGACATAGACACATGTGTGCACACACACAAACATACACATGTTTACTTAAAAGTTTAAAGCAGGGCTGGAGAGATGGCTCAGCAGAGGACCGGGGTTTGATTCCCAGCACCCACATGGCGGCTAAGAACTGTCTTTAAGCCAGGTGTGGTGGCACACGTCTTTAATCCTAGCGCTCAGGAGGCAGAGGCAAGTGGATCTATGTGAGTTCAAGGCTAGCCTGGTCTACAGGGGTAGTTCCAGGACAGCTGAGGCTACAGGGAGACCCTGTCTCAAAAAGTAAGTGGATCAATTAATTAATTAAATAAAGAAATAGTGTAATAAAAAAAGCATAACTGTGGAAGTAGTAGCCTAGACCAAAGATGCAAATGGATAATAAGGTGAATGGAAGCGACAAACATCTCTCAATTCTTTAAAAAAAAAGTTTAAAGCATGTTAAAACACGATTCTTAGAAGCCGGGCATGGTGGCACACGCCTTTAATCCTAGCACTTGGGAGGCAGAGGCAGAGGCAGGCAGATCTCTGTGAGTTCAAGGCCAGCCTGGTCTACAGAGTGAGTTCCAGGACAGCCAGAGCTACAGGGAGACTCTGTTTTGAAAAGACCAAAACAACAACAACAACAACAAAACACAATTCTTAGAAAATTAAAAACATCTTAATTTGGCTAAAATCCTTCTGATCATCACAATATCAAACTCAAGGTCAGAGGTAAATGAAAATATCCTCCATATCCAGAGTACAAGTAGTTCTTTGTATATTTAGCATGTGGTAGAACACCTAACATGTTTATTCCCCTAGAGATTAGGTGTCTTTCCAAGGCAGGGACCAGGTTTTTTTTTTTTGGTCTTTTCGAGACAGGGTCTCCTTGTAGCCCCAGCTGTCCTGGAACTCACTCTGTAGACCAGGCTGACTTTGAACTCACAAAGATCCGCCTGCCTCTGCCTCCTGAGTGCTAGGATTAAAGGCGTGCGCTACTACAGGTTTTAATAATAATTGTGGGCTGGAGAGTTGGCCCAGCAGTTGGGAGCATTGGTTGCTCTTGCAGAAGACCCAGTTTCAGGCCCTAGCACCTACATAGTAGCTAACAACCATCTGTAACTCCAGTTCCAGGGGAATCCGATATCCTCTTCTGACCTTCATGGACATTGCACAACATGGGTGTACTTACACACATGCATGCAATACATTCAAACATGGAAAATAAAAATAATAAGTATTAAAAAAAATTTGCATCTCTGGAACCTGCCAGAGCATGTGGCTACTTTAGGATGAATGACTTCCTGGGGCAGCCTGAGCCAATGGACTGGCAAGAGCCAGGCGAAGGAAGGAATCTGCTTTTGAAACTTTTTCCTTTTCCTATTTTCTTCTGCTCCAATTTTTTTTTTTTTTTTTTTCTTTTCTTTTGTCTTTTCGAGGACAGGTCTCCCTGATCACCAGCTGACTGAAACTTGCTCTGTAGACCAGGCTGGCCTTGAACTCACAAAGATCTGCCTGCCTCTGCCTCCCAAGTGCTAGGATTAAAGGCATGCACCACCATGCTCTGCTCTGCTCCAATTTTTTACTGCTCATGACTCTCGTCTGCCTGTCTAGCCCTCTCCCTGCTGAGCCCTGGTGTACAACTCCGGTCTCTTCCTGGTTTCTTACCTCTAGTTCACATGCAACAAACTATTCTTTCTCCTTCTTCCTGCATCTACAAATCCTAACATGGCTCTGTCCCCTCTGTACTGGTCAGTTACTTTGAATCTATTTTAATTTGTTCTAACCTTGTCCCTTTTTTTTTTTTTTTTTTGAGAGGGTCTTCTGTATCCCAGGCTAGCTCTGGACTTACTATGTACTGGACTTACTATGTAGTCAAGGATGACCTTGAACTTCTGACCCTCTTGCTCCTACCTTCTCAGTGCTAGGGTTACGGTGTGTGACTCCACATCCAGCTGATGCAGTGGGATCAATCTCCAGAATTTTGTGCATGTTAGTCAAACGTTCTACCAGCTGAGCTACATAACTCCCTGACTTTAATAGGGCTTGTGGCTCAGGCTGGCCTGGATAATCCCCCTGCCTCAGTCTCCTCAGCATGGGGATTCGGGTGTACACCTCCATGTTCACTTCCACTAGCAACATAGGGTTCTGCTTGCACTGTCAACACTTAGTGCTGGGGTCCATGCAGAACTCCATGTGTGCTTGTCAAACCAATGGAAGGAAGGAAAGAAAAGAGGTGAGCAGGAAGGGAGGAGTGAACAATCACTCTGTTCTTTGCCTGCAGTACAAAATTAGATTTGATGGCATTTTAAAAAATTGCACAGATTGTAGTTTTGCCTAAAGCTAGCACATTAGCTCAGAGTAGAAACAATAAATTGTTTCTAAGTAAAGGTACAGCAATCAGACCCAAAGGGTATACAGGGCTCTCAAAGGAGGGGAAAACAAGGATTACAATTTAGTAGATTTTTTTCTTTTGAATATTAAATTAATTATAATAAAATATGTAAAAAGAATATAAAGTTTCCCATCTATGACACATTCCTTAGACTTTTAGCCCTTTCTGCTGCTTCTCTCCGTCTCTCTCTGGCATTCAGATAATGGGAAGAGAGGGACGGGAAAGCTCTATGTCTTCTCCTAGGTGAATGTGCACCATTAAAGCCTACCAGGGAATAAGCTATTTTGTCGCTGGAACATGTTCATCCCTGGGGGGGGTGGGGAGTCCAAATGCTTAACAGCTGCCCAGTCACACACTGGAAGACTGCAAGCAAAGTTGCATCACAAGTCATCCAGAAACTGTGGGGAATACTGGCTGACAGAATAAAACTAGACCAGAATCTGGCCAACAAACTGGAGTGCAGTTTTCTTTTCTATTTCAAAGGGAAATTTCGAATGATCACAAACACAGAAGGTTTCTACTCATCAGATTCAGATAATAAAATGGGTACTGATGATTACAGGAAAAGAACAATATGGGTGCTAGAGAGATGGCCTAGCGGTTAAGAGCACCGACTGCTCTTGTAGAGGATCCAGGTTCGATCCCCAGCACCCACATGGTTTGATCCCCAGCACCCACATGGCGGCTGAGAACCATCTTTAACTCCAGTTCCAGGGGAATCCGACACCCTCTTCTGACCTCTGCGGCATTGCAGAACACAGGTGCACAGACCTACATGCAGACAGTACATTCATATACATACAAAAATAAATAAAATTAAAAAAAGAAAAGAACAATATGTAATCAAACTCATTTTCTATTCCAAATGAAAATATAACTAACTAGCTTGTGACTTCTGTAAATTTTCTCATTTGTCCACAGATAATACCTATATCTCACAGGGTTTTTACATAATGAAATTAAGCAAAATAATGTGCATTCTGAGCATCATAGCTAATACATGGTATATTTATTACCTTGAGTAAGAAAAACATTTCTTAGCTATGGCACCAAAAGTCTGATTTATAAATGGAAATGTTTCACAATTCAATAATAAGATCAGCAGTCCAAAGGAAAGCCCACAAAAGGTGAGGATCTAGCTCAAGTGGAAGAACATTTGCCTAGCATGCACACAGCCCTAGGTTCAATTCTTGGTCCTGCAAAAATAAATAAATAATGTAAAAAAATATAAAAGCACACAAGATATTTGAATTGACATTTCAGTGAGGAGATTATAGACAATAGGCCTACAGTGATAGTCAACATCATCAGTCATTAGAGAAATGTAAATTAAAACCACAAGATGCCACTTCATGGGGCTGACAAGATAGCTCAGTGATTAAGAGCACTGGATGTTCTTCCAGAAGAAGACCCGGGTCTGAATCCCAGCACCTACATGGCAGTTAACAACCATCTGTAACTCTAATTCTAGGCCCTCTTCTGACCTTTGAGGACACTGTATAACATGGGTGCACTTACACACATGCAGGCAAAACACTCATACACATAAAATAAAAAAATAAAAAACATTTTAAAAACACACAAGGCAAAGAGGAGATGTAATCCTCCTATACAGAGATGGTGGGGATATAAAATGGTGCAGCCATTTGGAAAACAATTTGTCAGTGGAGCAAGCAGCTGGTGATCTCTGCTTCTGTCACTATGTGGACTCCTCCCCCCTTGAGTGTGGGCTGGACCTAGAAGATTTCCTTCTAGTGAGCAGAAGTTGGCAAGGGGATGGGAGGTGGCATTTTTGTGATTACATTATGAAAGACTGTGACTTGGGTCTTGCTTGTCCCACGCCCTGTTCCTGCTTCTTGCATGCTTCTCTAATAAGTACTCTGGACAGCTCAAACAGCAAGGAGCTGGAGGCAGTATCTGAGCAACCTCAGTGTGGAAATGAGGCCTTCTCACAACTGTTAAGACTGACTCCTTACAATGATGATAAATGAGTCTGGGGTTGACCCTTCCCTTGTCAAGGCTTAATAGGAGACCATTGTCCAGGTTAACATCTCCATTGTGGTCCTGGGAGTGACTATGAAGCAAAGGACTCAGAGATGCTTTGCCAATATTTCCGAGACAGTCCATGTGCATAGCTTTTAGATTGCTATGTTCATTTCTTTTTTTACTTTATTTATTATTATTATTATTATTATTATTATTATTATTTTGGTCTTTTAGAGACAGGTCTCCCTGTAGCCCCAGCTGTCCTGGAACTCACTCTGTAGACCAGGCTGGCCTTGAACTCACAAAGATCCACCTGCCTCAAAAAGTCCTTCCTTTTTCCTCCAGGGTTACCATGCACTTCCTTGAGGAGTACCAAAGGATCACGGAGGCCTGTCAGGGATTTCTGCTGCTGCAGGCGCAGGTGCAAAAATGGCTGGTTCTAACAAATCTTGTCACTGTCTTTAATGCCACCAGACTGATGGAAATATCGAAATATCTATCATGATCCCATTTTTACTTTTTCAGTTGACATAATTAACAAATCTATTATGGGTTAAGGTCACACGTTATTTTTAATTATTAAACCATGGGTCTCCATATGTTACTGTTTAGACAGCATCACTCACTGCAGAATATAGTTTTCAAGATTGTCATTCCTGAAACCTCAAATCTAGATCTAACTGCAGTCAGTGAGGGCAGATTTCAACCAGGCAGCTAAATGAGAAAACATCTGGGCCTACCAGTCAGAATGAGAAAGGTCACATGTTAAATCCAGTTAATCTTGTTTATTGGCGTTTGAAGGTTATACACCAAGGGCTGGATTATCAGGGTCCTCCTTCAGGCCTGGCTCTGACATCTTTATTCATCTGTTTTGTGTTTGTGTGTGTGTGTGTGTGTGTGTGTGTGTGTGTGACACTTTATAACCCAAAGCCTTGAAACCACAATGCTTTTAGTCACTTCCAAACGTAATTTTCCTAACTCTGACTTGAATACTCTGTCAACTTGTTGCTAGGCCATTGATTTAAATGCTAGAAGAAACTACATAACAAAATAGTCAAAGGCCGATATCTATTCTTTTAAAAACTGTTTTCCAGTGCCGGGCGTGGTAGTGCATGCCTTTAATCTTAGCACTTGGGAGGCAGAGGCAGGCGGATCTTTGTGAATTCAAGGCCAGCCTAGTCTACAGAGTTCCAGGACAACTGGTGCTACAGGGAGACCCTGTTTCGAAAAGACCAAAACAAAAAACAAAAAACAAAACCAAAAACAAACAAAAAAACCTGTTTTCCAAATTTCCATCCATTTGTTTGTGGATAATGAAATATTCCCCCTTCAAAATTGAGGAAAAAATATAACCTTGAACCAGCAGGAGATAAAATTAAAAAACTGGCCTAGGATAAGTTTCAGGACTATTGTAACAAACAGGCCAGGCTGGGGATGTAGCTCAGTAGCAGGGCATCTCCAAACCTGTGCAAGGATCTGGGTTCAATCCAAACACTGCCAAAAAAAAAAAAAAAAAAATGGAGGGGGATTCTTTTCTTTTGTTTTTTTCCAATCNAGCTCATGACTTTTCACAATCAGCATATATTATTATTATTATTATTATTTTGGTCTTTTTGAGACAGGGTCTCCCTGTAGCTCTGGCTGTCCTGGAACTCACTCTGTAGACCAGGCTGGCCTTGAACTCACAAAGATTCGCCTGCCTCTGCCTCCCAAGTGCTAGGATTAAAGGCGTGCGCCACCACGCCCAGCATATTATTCTACATATAAACAGAACTAAAATAAGATTGTTTATTTTCAAAATACAGCATGAAAACATTAGAAACAACATTGAAGTCAAGGGTCTTAAGGCTTTGCACACTTTGGTCAGATCTTAGCTGGTGCTCAGTTGGACTTTTTAGAATACACACATGCCTATCAACACAAACAGAACATGCTAGTAAGAGATTCTCTCAAACCTTGAGACACAAGGCTGAGAATTTTTGCCCTAGACCTTCCCCAACTTCTACACTTTCTGTCACAGTGACTTGGCATTCAAGCTCTTTCTGAAATGTCCTTAAAAGCAATAGGAAATACTATGCTTCTCCCCTTTACATTAAGACATTAAAGGATATTAAGCTGATGCTTATAATCTTTACTCATACATTTACTCTTAAACCATAGATGTTTGTTTATTACAAAATAACAATGCTTCTAAATATGTTCAATTTTTTGATATTGCAACACTACTTTTGTCATCTACGAAGTTCATATTTGAGAGTCACATAATTGGGTTCCAAAAAATTGCCCAAAATTTCTCAATGTTTTGAGTAAATTTGTGATTTTTATTTTACTTATTTTTTTAAATTTATCTTTGTATGTGTATGAATGTACTGTCTGCATGCAGGTTTGTGCATCCGTGTCATGCAATGTCGTGGATGTCAGAAGAGGGTGTCGGATTCCCCTGGAACTGGAATCAAAGATGGTTCTCAGCCGCCATGTGGGTGCTGGGGATTGAACCCGGGTCCTCTGCAAGAGTGGTTGATGCTCTAACCGCTAGGCCATCTCTCCATCCCCAATTTGTGATTTTTATATTGGACTGCATTCATAGCAATTCTGAGGTCCATATGGCTTGTAGGCCAGAAGTTAGACAAGCCTGGAACCATTATTACTTCCTTTAAAAAGTATCTAGACATGGGGCTGTAGAGATGGCTCAGTGGTTAAGAGCACTGGATGTTCTTGAAGAGGACCTGGATTCAATTCCCAGAACCCACATGGTGGCTAACAACCATCCGAAGTTCCAGGGGATTTGAAATCCTCTTCTGACCTATACAGGTGTACTTACATACATTCAGGCAATACACTCATACACAGTAAATATAAATCATGAATAAAATATTTTTTTAAGTATCTAGACTAGCTGGGTATGGTGGTACACACCTTTAATCCCAGCATTCAGAAGACAGAGGTGTATCTTTGTGAGTTCAAGGCCACCCTGGTCTACATAGTGAGTTCCAGCCAGTTGGGGCTACCGGAAAACCCTGTCTCAAAAAGACCCCAAAATATAAATAAATAAATAAACAAATAAATAAATAAAGTAAAAAGAAATAAAATGCAAAGATGATGCTTTTTGTTGCAAAGATTCAAGGAGCGACATCTTGCTTTTATCACCAACAGAACCACCAATTGACACAGTAGAAGCTGTGACACTTTGCCTGTTAACAACACGTACAGAAATCCCCTGTGAGTGAACTTCTGCAGCAATGCACTGCTGATTTTGTGAGATAACTCCTGCATCCCATGAGCAATAGGCCTTGATCTGGGCTTGAGAGATGTAATAGTTTGATAAAAAATGGCACTTCCTTTTGAAGCACGTATTTGCGTGTGCTGAGCTCTACCACTGGAACTTCAGTGAACACTGAGGCAAGGCTGACTCGATCTCTCCCAGCTGCTCCAGCCACCCTCCCCACACATCTAAATGCAGCATAATTAGCATCCATAAACCACAAATGTGGCTTGTTTTTTTCCCCTTCTGCAGCATCAAAGTAGTTCATATTAATATTTCTTTTTTTTAATTTTAGTACTTTTTAAATTTTTTAAAATTTATTTATTTTTTATTCTTATTTTTTATATGTATTTATTTACTTATTTATTTTTTATGTGTATGAATGTACTGTCTGCATGTAGGTTTGTGCACCCATGTCGTGCAATGCCGTGGAGGTCAGAAGAGGGTGTCGGATTCCCCTGGAACTGGAGTTAAAGGCAGTTCTCAGCCGCCATGTGGATGCTGGGGATCGAACCTGGGTCCTCTGCAAGAGCAGTCAGTGCTCTTAACCGCTAGGCCATCTCTCCAGCCCCCTATTTTTTTTTTTTTTATGTGTATGAATGTACTGTTGCATGCAGCTTTGTGCAATGAATGCCTCAGAGGTCAGAAGAAGGCGTCGGATTCCCCTGGGACTGGAGTCAAAGACGGTTCTCAGCCACCATGTGGGTGCTGGGGATCAAACCCGGGCCCTCTGCAAGAGGAGTTGGCACTCTTAACCGCTAGGCCATCTCTTCAGCTCCCATATTAATATTTCTTATAAGTGCAAATTGGGCAGGGAGTGGTGGCACACACTTTTAATCCTAGCACTTGGAGGGCAGAGGCAGGCAGATCTCTGTGAGTTCAAGGCCAGCCTGGTCTACATAGTGAGTTGGAGCTACAGGGAGACCCTGTCTCAAAAGACAAAAACAATCAAACAAACAAAAAACCAAATAAGTGCAAAATGGTTGTATACCTCAAAAGAGATCACAACTATCCTATGTGTTTTTGTTTGTTTGTTTTAGGGATTAGTTTTTCTTTTTTTTCCAATTATTATTATTATTATTATTATTTGGTCTTTTTGAGATAGGGTCTCCCTGTAGCCCCAGCTGTACTGGAACTTGCTCTGTAGACCAGGCTGGCCTTGAACTCACAAAGATCCGCCTGCCTCTGCCTCCCAAGTGCTAGGATTAAAGGCGTGGGCCACCACACCCAGCTCTATTTATTATTTTTTTATATGTACGAATGTACTGTCTGCATGTAGGTTGGTGCACCCGTGTTGTGCAATGCCTTGGAGGTCAGAAAAGGGCGTTGGATTTCCCTGGAACTGGAGTTAAAGACGGTTCTTAGCTGCCATGTGGGTGCTGGGAATTGAACCCAGGTCCTCTGCAAGAGCAGTTGGCGCTCTTAACTGCTGAGTCATCTCTCCAGCCCCAGGGATTAGTTTTTCAAAATAAGTTCCCATGTTTGATCAAAATTATATTGTTCAAGGTGCCATAACAGAGAAAACCTTAGGCCTTGTGACATGACCAAATTCAATTTTTCTTTTGGAACCAGGCAAAACTTAAATCAATACACTGAGGTCTTGAGAGGTGGCTCAGCAAGCAAGCGTGCTTGCTGCCAAGCCTGACTACCTGAGTTCAATCCCCAGGACCCATGGTGGTAGAAAGAGTCAACCCCTGTATGTTGTCCTCTGACTTCCACAGGCATGTGCGGACTCTCTCTCTCTCTCTCTCTCTCTCTCTCTCTCTCTCTCTCTCACACACACACACACACACACAGAGGATTAGGAAGAAAGACAATGATTCCTAAGGGCCGGCTGCCAGCTTCATTGGTATTGCTGAGAAGCACAGGAAACTTTAGGGGGTGGGGCCTAGTTGGAGGAAGCAGGTCATTGGGAGACTGTCTGTGAAGGGTATTTTGGGGTCCTGGCCCGCCCCTTCTTTTTTAGCTTCTTGACCTTGAGCTGAGCGGATTTGCTGTCTCACGCCCTCCACCTTGGCAGTCTTGTTGGAGGCCCAAGCATGGGAACGGTCACCACTAACAGGCTTAAAAGCCCCCAGGCCATGGAGCCCAGTCAGTCTGTTCATTTTTTGGTTTTGTTTTCCTGAGACAGGGTTCATACAGGCCAGGGTGGCCTCAAACTTACTTTGTAGGCAAGGCTGGCCCTGAACTCTGTCGGTCCTTGCTGTCGGGAGTCCGGGCACAGGCAGGACAAGGGGGGATTACGGAGGGGGGGGGTAGTTGGTGTGTGCGCCAGGCCCGGTCCGAGGGCCCAGGCTATATCTTTCCACTTTTTTGGTTTTTTTTTTGGTTGAATTGGTGTTTTCAGAAGACAGGGTCTCCCGTACCCTCGAGCTGGCCGCGGAATCGGGGCTCGTCAGACCAGTGGAGGAGCGGCCTTTGATCACAAGAGATGGGCGTGGCGGTCCCGCCTCTGCCTCCCAAGTGTTTTTTTTTCTGGATTAAAGGCGATGGTGCCACCACGCCCGGCATTCCACTAAAAAAAAAAAAAGGGGGGGTGTTGTTTGCTCAGGTGGTATTTTTGTCAGACCAATGGCAAGCTGACTAATACAACCCTGTCTATGTGCACTAGTCGTTTGTTCTGGAACAACTACAGGTGCAAAAAGTGTATGATGAGAGTAGATGTCAGGGCTTGTCGACATCTACTCTCCACCGGCCTTCTTGCACATTTACATTCTGTGTTAGTTTCCTAAGGCTTCCACAACACATTACAACAGAAATGTATTCTTTCACAGATCTGAAGGCCAGATGTCCAACGTCAAGGTGTTAGAACGACCCCTACTTCTACTGGTATTCCCTGTCTGGAGCAACACAGCTCTAATCTCTGTCTCTTGTTATACAACCTTCCCTGTGTGTCTCTCTATGTCATCTCCTTTGACAAAGACACCAGCCACTGGAGTTAGGGCCACACCAATCCACTGTGGCCTCATCTTAACTGAGAACATTCACTACAACCCTGATCTCACAGCATCTTGCTGACATTTTGTATCTAAAAAGAAGGTCTCAATGTCTTGTATTCAGTGAGGTGGGAATGATACTCCCATTCTTGGGAAGCTGTTTCTACTATTCAAGATTAGTGTGATGACAGTTGAATTAGACAAGAGGAGAAGCTTGGGTGTGGTGGCTGTTCCTATGTGTCAGTGACCACCCTTAAAAGAACAACCTGATGGGACTGGAGAGATGGCACTAGGTGGTTAGAGAGCCGCTGCTCTTCCAGGGGAATCTCCTCGCCCTCTTCTGACCTCCAACGACATTGCACGACACGGGTGGCCAAACCCTAGCATTTGCAGACAATACATTCAACACTAAAGTAATAAAATAAAATAAAAATATAAAAAAAGAGCACGGAACCTCTTCATCCTTTGTGTTTTCAATCCAGTGGGATGAGACTAGGGAAACTAG
>VZQC01013897.1:1678352-1749603 GCA_009823505.1 Rhizomys pruinosus
TCCAGTTGGATTATACTATGATGTAGTGAATTTAGAAAATGTAAATTCGGGCTGGAGAGTGGCTTAGTGGTAGAGAGCTGACTGGCTCTTGCAGAGGACCCAGGTTGATCCCCAGCACCCACAGCGTGAGAACCGTCTGTAACTCCAATTCAGAGGAACTCCAGTTTTCAGGGGAATCCGACACCCTCTTCTGACCTCTGCTGCCTTGCACGACTGGGGTGGCACAAACCTACAGGCGAGACAATAATTCATACACATAAAAATAAATAAAAATAAATAAAATAAAAAAAAAGTAAAGATGTAATTTTAGGCAAATAGGCCTTTAAAAAAATATGTTAGCCCGGCCGGTGGTGCATGCCTTTAATCTAGCACTTGGGAGGAGAGGCAGGCGGATCTTTGTGAGTTCAAGGCCAGCCTGGTCTACAGAGTGATTTCCAGGACAGCGGGGCCACAGGGAGACCCTGTCGGAAAAAAAAACAAAACAAAACAAAAAACAAAACAAAAAAGCCGTAAGTAATTAGCTGGGTGTGGGGGTTACACATCTTTATCCCAGCACCAGCAGAGGATCTCTGTGTGTTCAAAGCCCAGCCTGGTCTACAGCAAGCGCAGGACTTGAGGAGAGGGGACTAAAGGGAGACCCTGCTCAAAAAATACCAAAAAAAAAAATTGATGTAAAAGTTTACATATATGCAAGGGCTGGAGAGATAGCCTAAGCAGTTAAGAGCACCGACACTCTTGCAGAGACCCGGGTTTCGAGCCCAGCACCCACATGGCGGCTAAGAAACCATCGGTAAACTACCAATTCCAGGAGAACCTCCAGGTTCCGGCAGGGGAATCGGACGCTCTTCTGACCTCCGGGCATTGCCATGCATGGGTGAAGACGTTTTGCATGCAGTACAGTACATTCATACACATACAAAGATAAAAAAGTTTATCATATATGCAAATAGTTCTTGATACACTATAACTGAGCATGTAAACAAATACTAATCAAAAACCCAGATCTAAGACTACACTCTAGGAGAGCTAGGTAGTGTAAGAAGGCTCACAGTAGAAATACAGGGGCTGGAGAGATGACTCAGTGGTTAGCAGTACTGGCTGCTCTTGCAGAGGACCCAGATTTGAATCCCAGCACCCACATGGCAGTTAACAACTGTCTGAAACTCCAGTTCCAGGGGATCTGATGCCCTCTTCTGACCTCCATAGGTGCCTCATGACACGGGTGCACTTATATACATGCAGGCCATATACTCATAAAATAAAAATAATTTTTAAAAAACTTAAAAAAGAGGCTGGGTGTGGTGGCACATGCCTTTAATCCTAACACTTGGGAGGCAGAGGTAGGTGGATTTCTGTGAGTCCAAGGCCAGCCTGGTCTACATAGCTCTAGGATAGCCAGAGCTACAGGAAGACCTTGAGCTAATATAAACAGCTCTAGTGCATTAGCTGATGGATGTGTATATTCAGGAATAAAGGAGGAACCAGTAAATGTTAACACATATTATCTACATGTGATTTGATTCCTGTGTAATTAACTTATGTAAATTATAGCAGAATGAGCAACTGAGCAATATCAACTACTTGTACATGTAACCGAGTTATTAGGGGTCTATGTATTTTTAAATATTTTGAACATTTTATTTATTATTTTCAATTATGTGTGTGGGGTGAAGGGAAACAAACTCAGATCCTCTGAATGTGCAGTAAGTGCTCCCAATGGCTCAGCTATCTCTCCAGTCCCATATTTTTGTAATTTTCAAGGTGATAACAATTATAATCCCTGCGGATACCCTTTTATTTTTTATAGTCTTTTTGAGACAAAGTCTCCTTGTAGCCCCAGCTGGCCTGAAACTCACTATGTAGACCAAGCTGCCTTGAACTCACAGAGATCAGCCTGCCTCAGCCTCTGGAGTGTTGGGATTAAAGGTATGTGCTACCACCTAGCCTGATACCCTTTTAAAAAGTTTACGTGAACATTCTTCCTTGCAGTTTATGCTTGAAGTCAAATCCCACTCACAATCTGCCTTTATAAATAATGTTTTAATGGTGGCACAGCCATGCCTAGCCTTTTATTTATCTTCTTTGTTTACTTTATACTATATCAGCATGATTGAGAAGTTATAACAGAGGTTATATGGCCCACAAAACCTAAGATATTTACTATCTGGCCCTTTACAGAAAAAAGTTGGCCAACTTCTGTACTGGGTCCCCATGAATTTATTATTTTTTTAAAGTGTATTATTTATGAAGTGAGAATCAAGTGTCTGTGACACAAAGATCTGGAAATTTATAAAGACAGATGCTTTTTTCATTTTTTTAAGATGTAAATTAGACACAATTATAGTTAGTCTGAATTTAAATCATTTCATCAGGTCTTAGTTTCTAAAACCTTTCAAAGGACATTTATTTATTTATTTATTTATTTATTTATTTTGTCTTTTTGAGACAGGGTCTCCCTGTAGCCCCAGCTGTCCTGGAACTCACTCTGTAGACCAGACTGGCCTTGAACTCACAAAGATCCACCTGCCTCTGCCTCCTGAGTGCTAGGATTAAAGGCGTGTGCCACCATGCCCGGCTTCAAAGGACATTTAAAAACATGTTTCCAGCCGGGCGTGGTGGCGCACGCCTTTAATCCTAGCACTCGGGAGGCAGAGGCAGGCGGATCTTTGTGAGTTCAATAGCAGCTTGGTCTACAGAAGTGAGTTCCAGGTACAGCTGGACACAGGGAGACCCTGTCTCAAAAAAAAAAAAAAAACCATGTTTCATTCACGTTAAATAGGATTTCTAAAGCAGCATTTGATCATTGGTTACTAAAATCAACAGCTAAAGTTTCCCTTAATACTCTATTTTTTTTTTTTTTGGTGTTTTTGAGACAGGGTCTCCCTATAGACCAGGCTAGCCTTGAACTCACAGAGATTTGCCTGCCTCTGCCTCCTGAGTGCTGGGATTAAAAGTGTGGGCCACCACGCCAGCTCCCAATTACTTTTAAAAACATAATCCTGCCGGTGTGGTGCCGCATGCCTTTAATCCTAGCACTTGGGAGGCAGAGGCAGGTGGATCTTTGTGAGTTCAGGGCCAGCCTGGTCTACAGAGTGAGTTCCAGGGCAGCTGGGGCTACAGGGAGACCCTGTCTCAAAAAGACAAAAAATATATATATACATACATATATATATATTAACATAGCTGGGTATGGTGGCACATGCCTGTAATCCCAGCACTCGGAAGGCAGAGGCAGGTGAATCTCTGTGAGTTCAAGGCCAACCTGGTCTACATAGTGAGTTCCAGGACAGCTGGGGCTATAGGAGACCCTGTCTCAGAAAACAAATAAATAAATTAAATAAATAAATAAATAAATAAAAAATATATATATATCCATCCTAACTTGAGTTGCAGTGTTATCCTGTCAGGCACCATTTTTGTTGTTATTATTATTAATATATTATTTTGAGACAAGGTCTTAAGTATCGTAGGCTGGCCTCAAACTTGCTATGCAGCTGAAGCTGGCCTTGAACTCCTGCCTGCACCTCCTAAATGCTGAGATTACAGGCATATGCCACCACACCCAGCTAATGCTACATTTCAGTTCTCTTATTCTTTAAATTTTTTTTAAAATTTTGTGTGTATTAGTGTATTGCCTGCATGTATGTAAGTGTACCTGTGTTATGGAATTCCCACAGGTCAGAAGAGGGCGTCAGATCCTTTGGAACTAGAGTTGTGGATGGTTGTTAGCTGCCATGTGGGTGCTGGGATTCAAACCTGGGTCTTCTGCAAGAACAGCCAGTGCCCTTAACTACTGAGCCATTTCTTCAGCCCCAAGAGAGTTTTAAAGAAAAAAAAAAGTTTCTTTTCTCTTTCCCAAGGTATTTAGAGTAACTGATCATATCTCTGAGTCTCTATCAAAAACTGCATGACACTTCCAGATCCCCAGCAACTGGGAAAATTCCTACACTCAGCTGTCCCATTAATCTATTGGCATGTAGTGGGAGGTCAGGTGACAGAAACATCACAGGTGGCTGTAACAGTCAGAGAGGGTCCAAACTGAATAAACTGCAGAGATAGGATTTTCCCTTTCTTTTTGGCGACAATTCCAGAGCAGGGTCAGCATGCATAGATCCTGCAGCCTGGCATTCAGAGCAGGGTCAGCATGCATAGATCCTGCAGCCTGGCATTCAGAGCAGGGTCAGCATGCATAGAACCTGCAGCCTGGCATTCAGATGCTTAAAGACAGGTCCCACAACTTGGGTTGTTACCCCAATTGGTGGGTTGTTTATTTGGTTGATTTTTTTTTTTTTCGAGACAGGGTTGTACGGTGGCTCAAACTCACAGAGATCGTCCTGCTTCTGCCTCATGAGTACTAGAATCACAGGTGCATGCCCTCATGCCAGTCCCTAACATTAGTTTTAAATTTTTATTGTTGTATGCTAAGTATTTATTTTCATGTTTATGTTGTAATATGGCTTCCTAGGTTACTCCTGAACCTGGAAGAAATCCTAGCAGGAATTATCATTTCCCAGCCTAGTCGCTATATAGAAATCACTATTATCTCAAACACAAACTTAATGGCATAACCTACCAAAACCCATAACTTGGAAAAATGTCAGCCAAAAGCACAGCTACTCTTTCTTATCTGCCTCATTCTCAGTGTGACTTGACAGATGTTGCCATCAAGAAGCTGCACGAATGAGAGACTTGGTGAGCTTTTCCTCAGCACATATGACCACATCCTGCACAGCAGTGTTTTCTGACTCTGTGGTTTAAAACTGGCACAAATTAATGTATAGCTCGGCAGAGCAAGGAATGGGAGATGAAGCTGTGATTTGAATCTCAGAATTTTTAGACGAAGAACTCGGTTTCTTGGTCTTGAGCAACCAGACACAAGAAAAAGACTCAGAACATATTTTCTTTTCTTAGAAATATATAGACAGATGTATAATTAGCCCAGGACTTTAATTTGGTCATAGAACAGATATTTATTGCACATGTACTATGAGTAAAGTACCCTGTGGTGGAAAAGATGTTCTAAATGCCAGCCAATGAAGAGCGGGAGGAATAAACAAATACCCCCCCCAATCCTCTGTAATAGGTTTTATCACAGAATACAATGATACAATGATGTACTGTGTTAAAATGTTGACTGGAGCCAGGCATGGTAGCACATGCCTTTAATCCCAGCACTCAGGAGTCAGAGGCAGGCAGATCTCTTTGAGTTCAAGGCCAGTCTGATCTACAGAGAGACCCTGTCTCAAAAAGACCAAGGAACACAAATGTTGAAAAATGTTGACTGGATTGTCAGGGAAACCTTCTCTGAAGAAATAATATTTTAACTGAGATGCGAGTCAGCATGACGTGAGCATTGGGAACAAAAACACAGCACTAAGATCCATGCGCCACACACAATGCCTAAAAGTAAGTATTCCACAGTGCTTGAGTGGTTAAGAGCACTGACTGCTCTCGCAGAGGACCCGGGTTTGATTCCCAGTGCTCATGTGGCATCTAACAACCATCTGTAACCCCAGTTCTAGGGAATCAAACATCCTCTTCTGGCTTCCACAGGCAGTGTAAGACACAGGTACACTTACATATATGCAGGCAAATAGTCATATATATAATGAAATAAATTTTTTAAATTTAGTTTTTATTTTTGAGAAATTTTCTTCTTTCTTCCTACTTCCATGAGCTCTCCAAACTGATGTAGTGCAAAGATATGGATTTGCTCTTCGTTCCTGTTTCCTGTTGCAGCCATAGAGCTCCTAAAACTTTAGCAATTTTTTTTACAGATAGCAGTGTACTCTGTCATTCTTATTAAGGCTCTTTAAATACATCCGACCTTATGCTAATTAGGCGACTTAGTTTGGAACCCCTAAGTAGCCTCAGATGAGGATAGAAACTAGAAGGAACTTTCAGCCTCATGCACTGATCTTTGGGATAGGAAGTGAGGGGCTGGGGATTAGGATCTGCAACAACTCTTGGACAGTGAGATGCAGAGAGCTTCCAAGATGGGGAATACAGAGGCGCTGGGTGAGGTATGCCTGGAAAGGCTACGGAGGCCTCACTTGGTTCTTCCTATACCTTGCCGTATGAGCTCTTCCATTTGGCTTCTTCTCAGCTGAATCATTTATAATAAATGATTAACAGTAAGTAAAGTGATTTCTCTGTGAATCTAGCAAAGTATTAAGATGCACTAAAGATATTCCCTGAGGAGGGTACATCCTGTTCAGGTTTAGGGGGAGATAGCACTTGTGGCTGATGTCTGAGGTGGGGGTCGTCTTATAGAATGGAAGCCTTAACCTGTGTGTGGTGTCTACCCTAACTCTGGGAATTAATATCAGAACTGGACTGATATCCGCCAACTAAATTGCTGTCTTTGGTTGTCAGTATGGAAAACACATCAGAACTGGTGTGAGGAGTGGAGACTAAGTAGCTTAGCTGTGGCTCCCAGAAGCATGTGACTGGGAAAAAGAAAGAATGAAAGGGAAGAGAAAATGGGAACTTTGATTCCAGGGTGGCCTGTGCTGGCATTCATGGTATGGAACGGCAGCTGTGTGTGATCAGCTACTGAAGGTGGCAGCTCCCAACAGAAATGGAGCTGACTCCCAAAGGAGCCGATTCCCTAGATGTCCAAGAAAATGCAAATTAATAAGACAGAAGGTCAAATGTACAATCCTTTGGTTGCTATTACTGTAACAGTTAAAATGTAAATAAAAGAATGTGCCGTGCTGGGGCAAGACCTAGACACTGAACCAAGCTCGGATTGCGGTTGGCTCCAGCTCTGGATAGTAGATTCAGAGCTGCACTTGAATGGAAAACTTACATGGGGACAGCAGATTATCTAAAGATCTCTGCACGCGGAGATGGCTCAGAGGGTAAAGCATCTGCCACACAGAGGCTGGCAGGAATTCAGATCCCCACTACCCACGGAAATGCTGGGCAGCACTGTGGCCTGCATGTAATCTGAGCATTCAGGGGGCAGAAGCAGAGGATCCCCTAGCAAACTAGCTAGCTAGACTACCGAATTGGAAAGCTCTGGGTTCTGTGGGAGAATCTGGCTCAATATATAAGGTGAGAGACATTAGTGAAGACATTCAACATCAACTTCTGCCTTTATATATTCATAGGCTTCTGCACACACAGTGCTGCCACACATATGTGCAAAAACCCCACTTTGGACATCAAGAAGGTGGTCCAAGTATTGGACAATCAAACCAAGAAATGAAACCAGAGGGTAGAATCTAAAAGAATTAACCTATTTTGTAAGTCAGTATCAACTTCCTAAAAAAAAAATCTTTATTAAGGGACTAGGGAGAAGCTTAGGTTAAGAGCACTGGCTGCTCCAGGAGATCCGATGCCCTCTTCTGACCTCCGTGGACATTGCACAACACAGGTATACTTACATACATGCAGGTTATACACTTATACATATATAAGATAAATAATAAATAGAATATTTATTAAAAAGGATCTTACTAAAATGAATTATGAAAATTATTTAGGGATAGTATGTTGACTTTTTTCTTTTTCTTTCTGGTGCTGGGGACCTTGCATATGCTAAGCATACACTACCCCTTAGCAAAATCTCCACCCTGAACCTCAGTTTGCAGTGATCTGAATATATGTGATCCAGAATGCAATAGGTTATTCTTGAGGGAACTGCTAGCCTGGAAGATTGGCTAAAAACCACCATAAGGCCTGGTTAACTTGAGAAGTGGCTATCCAACCCTCCTTATATGTACATGCCAAGCGGAGCCCTCCAGAAGAAGCAGCTGAAATACTTCACATACAAGCCATGTAGGACTGGCTTTAGGATATCCACCTGCTGCATACGTTCATTACCAGTTCCTAGTATTCGTCAATGTTAAGAATGTACATGTTGGAGCTGGGCATGGTAGTGCACGCCTTTAATCCCAGCACTTGGGAGGCAGAGGCAGGCAGAGCTCTGTGAGTTCAAGGCCAACCTGGTCTACAGAGCGAGTTCCAGGCCAGCTGGGGCTATACGTAGCCCCTGTCTCAAAAAGAAGAAAAGAAAAAATAATGTACATGTTGGATACAGTATGTAAGTCAATGCAACCTCAGAGAAAATGAGAGTGCAGATTGGAAAAAAAAGAAATTATTTACCCTCATTATATTGTCAAGAAAGGTATAGCACAAATGCCAAGTCAGGGGCGGAGGAAAGGAGCGAGGGAAGAGCTACGCTAGACCCTTCATTGGGGTTCCTGTGGGAAAGGCAAGGCGCGTCAGAGTAAGAAGCTCAGGATACACTAGTTTGAATAATCTTGCTAGATTGGGGGCATAGGAATGATCTTGGTTGTCCAGTACTAAGCTTCAGGTTGGATTAGGGCTTGGAATATGGATGGAAATAAGCAGGTAGTTGTGGGTATAGATTTAGGATTGGTTGGC
Source organism: Rhizomys pruinosus (assembly GCA_009823505.1). Lineage (NCBI taxonomy): Eukaryota > Metazoa > Chordata > Mammalia > Rodentia > Spalacidae > Rhizomys > Rhizomys pruinosus. Next base: position 1,686,747 of record VZQC01013897.1, read on the forward strand.
TTGCATGTAGGAAGCATGCTCCCAGCAAGAGCACTGCCATCTCTAAGACCTGCCTAGCCCCGAGGCGGGCAATCTCTCCTGGGTCTGCTGGAGCATCAAGAATGCAGAAATGGAGCTGGAGAGATGACTCAGCATTTAGGAGCATTGGTTGCCCTTGCAGAGGACCCAGGTTGGATTCCCAGTACTCACATGGCAGCTAACAACCACCTGTAACTCCAGGGGATCTGACACCCTCTTCTGGCCTCCATGGGCACCTGCACACATGTGGTGTACATAAACTCAAGCAGGCACACACACATTTACATAAAAAATTTTTAAATCTTTAAAAAAAGAAAAAATTGAATTAAAGGAAACCTTGATAAAGAGATGGAAAAAGGGAGAGGCTTGAGGGACTCATTCCCAATGGGATGACAGTTATAAAGAAATGGGATATTTGTCAGGTATAATGGTGCATATGTACAATGCCGGTGCATGGGAAGATGAGCCAGAAGGATCACGAGATTGCTACTTAGTGAGACATTGGGATACATTGTGAGATCTTGCCTCAAAAAAAGTCAAATCAAAATGAAATAGGAAGATGATGAGATGGTTCAAAGAATAAAGGTGAGTGCCCCATGACAAAAAAAAAAAAAAAAGCCGGGTGCGGTGGCACACGCCTTTAATCCTAGCACTTGGGAGGCAGAGGCAGGCAGATATTTGTGAGTTCAAGGCCAGCCTGGTCTACAGAGCGAGTTCCAGGACAGCTGGGGCTACAGGGAGACCCTGTCTCAAAAAGACAAAAAAAAAAATGTGTGTGCCCCAAGCCTGACAACCTGAGTTTGATCCTGAAACCCACATGGTGTAAGGACAGACAGACTCCCATAAATTGTCCTGGGACATGCTCCCACCCTCAATAAATAAAAAGTGAAGTGAATTGTTGGACACTCAAGGTATATATGGAGACCTGGAGAACTGGCTGTCATGGTTGAAAAATGCCCCAAACTATGAACACATATTATTTTTTTATGTGTATGAATGTACTGTCTGTATGTAGGTTTGTGCACCCATGTCGTGCAATGCTGTGGAGGTCAGAAGAGGGTGTTGGATTCCCCTGGAACTGGAGTTACAGATGGTTCTTAGCCACCATGTGGGTGCTGGGAATCAAACCCGGGTCCTCTGCAAGAGCAGTCGGTGCTCTTAATCACTGAGCCATCTCTCCAGCCCCCACATATTATTTCTATAATTGAAAAAGGTAAAATGAACTTGTTTGGCTAGCTCTGTTTGGGATGGGGCCTCAATATGTTGCCCAGGCTGGTCTTAACCTTGCTAAGTACCCCAGAAATTCCTCAAATTCATGATTTTCTTGCCTCAGACACATGAGAGCTGTGATCACAGGAATGGACCACTACATCTGGTAATTACTCTTTTCCTTTTTTTCTAAAGATTTCTATTTATTACTTTATGAATGTTTTCCCTCCACATATGTAAGTGCACCCATGTCAGGCAATGCCCGAGGTGGCCAGAAAAAGGCATCAGATCCCCTGGAACTGGAATTGAGGATGGTTGTTTAGAAGCCAGATAGGTGCTGGGAACTGAACCCAGGTTCCCTGCAAGAGCAGCTGGTTCTCTTAACTGCTGAACCATCACGCTAGTCCTGTGAATGAATATTCTTAAAGTGAAGTTATTATAACTTGAACACTTGAATGAGCATCTTAAATTATCAAAATATTGGTGCTACCTGGTCCTGGTGGTACAAGCCTTTAATCCCAGCACTCTGGAGGCAGAGGCAGGTGAATCTCTGTGAGTTCAAGGCCAGCCTGGTCTACAGAGTGAATTCCAGAGCAGTGAAGACTACATAGTGAGACCCTGTCTCAAAAAGGAATTGATGTATCTTTTTCTTTAATGTGTGTGTGTGTGTGTGTGTGTATGTGTGTGTGTGTGTGTGTGCCATATGTGTGCAGGTGCCTAGAGAGGCTAGAAGAGGGGTCAGATCCCCTGGAGATGGAGTTATAGGTGGTTGTGAGCTGCCCAACATGGGTGCTGACAACCAAATTCAGGTCCTCTGGGAGAGCAGCAAGTACTCTTAACAGTGGGGGAGCCATCTCTCCGGCTCCCCTAATATCGGTGTTATCTTCTAACGAGCTATTAAAAACAATATATGAGAAATGAACACATCTGAATAGCTTCTCACCAAAACCACAAATACAAGTTTTCCCTGGTAAGCTCATATCTTCTTTATACTAACCCTGAACCATATCTATAACCATTAGGTTTTAGTCTGTGTAGTAGAGCTTACCTCCCACATCTTCATCTTCATTGGCAGGGGCTTCTGTGTTGTCCACATTTTCTATTTCATGAGGTTTGGTTAAACTGTAGTCATCTAAAACTTCTGAACTTTCTAAAAGACAAAAAGTTTAAAGTATGCAGTCAACATTAAGAGATTTTTGTTGTTGTTGTTGTTGTTATTTTTGAGACAGGGTCTCCCTTTAGTCCCAGCTGGCCTGGAACTCACTCTGTAGACCAGGCTGGCCTTGAACTCATGGAGATCCACCTGCCTCTGGCTCCCAAGTGCTGGGATTAAAGGCTTGCGCCAGAGACACAATTTTTTTTTCATTGTTGTGTTTCACACTATTCAGTAGGATAGGACACTATTGTTTTTTTTTTATCCCCAACAAATATTAATATGTAACAATAAGAAATACTGAGCCTGAAAACATTGTTATAACCCAGTGAAACCTATGCCAAACCTAGCTTTACCTTCTGTTCACATCATAAGTGTGATTCTGTGCAAAACAAATTTGGCCCCACATTCACTTATTTACTCATTTTGGAGGGTGTTTTAAAACAGGGTCTCCCTATGTAGCCCAAGCTAGACTCACTATGTAGCTCATGCTGGCCTTGAACTTAGTCAAGATCCTCCTGGCTAAGCCTAGAGCAAGGGTCAGTGAACTACGGCCCAAGGGCTGAGTTTGACTGCATCCACCTTATAGAGGTCCGGGGCAGGAATGGTTTCTATATTCTCAAAGCTTAGTAAAGGCCACAAAGGCTGTGGGCAGAGCCTGCAATGAGGACTGCAAAATGGAAGGAATTTACTTTCTAGCCCTTTACCAAAAAAAGTTGCTAACCACTGATCTAATGTGGAGCTCAAGTCACTGAAATTCAAGCTACTCTATCACTGAACAATCTCTGTCTATATCAAAACTAATTATGGTGGCCTATACCTTTAATCACAGCATTAGGGAAGCAGAAGCAGGCAGATCTGTGAGATCTGGTCTACATAGTGAGTTCCAGGCCAGCTGGAGCTGCAGGGAGACCCTCTCTCAAAAAACCAAACCAAATCAAACCAAGCCAAAAACAAAAAAACCCCCAAAAAACCAAAAAACAAAAACAACAAAAAAAACAATTACTTAGAAAAATCAAACAAACAAACAAAAACCCAATGATTAATATTAAATAGAATATAGTTTGGCTCTACGATGCTAAAGCATTTGTGTGTGTGTGTGTGTGTGTTATATATGTGCATGTGCATTAAGTATGTGGAGGTCAGAGATCAGCTTTGGGTGTTTTCTACTGTGCTCCACTTTAGTTCTGGAGATGAGGTCTGTCACTGAAGCTAGAGCTTGCCTTTCATCAAGCCCCAGGGATCCTGTCTGTCCCTCAAAGCTGAGGGACTTGGACGTTACACAAGTATTTGAGATCCAAACTCAGGTCCTCTTGGGCAAGGACTGAGCAACCTCCTTAGCCCCTGCTAGAGCATTTTTAAAATATTAATTTTATTAATTTTATTTTATGTGTATGAGTGCATTGCTTGCATGTATTTAAGTGCACCCATGTCACGCAATGCCCATGAAGGTCAGAAGAAGGTGTTAGATTCCCCTGGAATTGGAGTTACAGATGGTTGTTGGCCACCATGTGGGTGCTGGGAATTGAACCTGGGTCCTTTACAAGAGCAACCAGTGCTCTTAACCACTGAGCCACCTCCCCAGCCCCTACCAGAGCATTTTGATGATGTAAATGGATGAGTTGTGTTATCAGGCAGAGGACCCATCTTCAAGTATAGTATACTTTACTTTCCATAGCATCTTTACTGAAGCCAGAGTACAAGCTCTCCTGTCTCTTTGGCACAGTCAGTAAAGAGACATTCTGGAAAGGAAAAACCTGGCATTACCTGTGGGCAGAGGCTGCTCCTGAGGGCTTTTTAGTTCCACATTTGGTTGTATGTCTGGAAAAGAAAAGAAGAGGGTTGTAAGTGTTGGCTGCACGGGGCACATTTCTAGATCTGAGGATATCACTTTGCAAAACCCAGCCACAGAATTCCTCATTCAGAGTAGGACTGTGCTTCTTCTATGCTCCCCTAACGGTGCCCGAATGAGAAGGGAAGGAGTTACCCACGCAGCACTGTGCCTCTTAGAACTTTGTGCCAGAGATTTACTCAAATCAGAAACAATAAAGAAGTGGATTATCATACAGAGAACATCAGATGGCTTTTACTATTTTCCATATATATGTGTACACACACACACACACACACACACACACACACACACACACCTGCTGACCACTGTTGTAGAACAAAGCACAAATCATTCAAACCCAAGCTATATTATTCAACACTTGTCTTTTTATCAAAACCAATCAGTTGAAAAAAAATCAGACAAAACCTCAATGATCAGCATTAAAGTTTATGTGATATGGTCTCTCTGAGAGAGAGGGGGAGGGAAGGAAGAAAAAAGGGAGGAGGGGAAAAAGAGAAGAGAAGGAAGGAGGGAGGAGAAGAGCGACACAGACAGACTCTTGCTATGTTATCCAGGCTGACCTCAAACTGAATATCCTCTTGTCTCAGAAACCTGGGAAGCTGTGATTACACATGCATATGCCATCATGCCCAGCGTCCTCCCAAATACTCTGTTCAAAACATTTTCAAACAGAAAAGGAAGCAGGGCAGTACAGAGCTGTAATTTCAGCAATTATGAGGCAGAGGCAGGCGGCTTCCTGAGTTTGGAGGACAGCTTGGGGTACATAGTGAGTTCCAGGCCAGACAGGGATACAGAAATACGGAGTGAGACCCTGCCAAGAAAAGAAACAGAGGAGGAGGGGGCAGAGAAAGAGGGAAGGAGGGGTAGGTACAGTGAATGCCCATTCACCAAGGGCTAACTGTAGTTATGTGATACTATTTTTAAGTTACCACATCATTCTCCCTATTCACCACTCTATTAATCCGTCAAGCTATCTTACTTTTTTTTTTTTTTTTTTGAGACAGGGTCTCCCTGTAGCCCCACCTAGTCTGGAGCTCACTCTGTAGACCAGGCTGGCCTTGAACTCACAGAGATACGCCTGCCTCTGCCTCCTGAGTGCTGGGATTAAAGGGGCATGCCACCACACCCTGCCACCACACCCTGCTTAAAGACAGTTCTTAGCTGCCATGTGGGTGCTGGGAATCAAACCCGGGTCCTCTGCAAGAGCAGTCGGTGGTCTTAACCACTGAGCCATCTCTCCAGCCCCAGCTATCTTACTTTTTTGATGAATTTCAGAAGACATTGTAGATATCAGTATACTTTACCTCTAATATTTTAGCACACATGTCACTAAAGTTCTGCATTTATTTACAAGATTCTAAGGTAAAATTTATATCCAGTAAAATGCCTATATTTTAAACATTTTATTATTTTTATTTTATATGTATGAGTGTGTTGCCTGCATGTATGTGTCGTTCAATGCCACAGAGGTCAGAAGAGGGTATTGAATCCTCTGGAGCGATGGATGGTTGTTAGCCATCATATGCATGCTGAGAACTGAACCCAAATCTTCTCCAAGAGCAGCCAGTACTCTTAAATGCTGAGCCATCTCTCCAGTCCAAAATGTCTATTTTTTTTTGAGACAGGGTTTCCCTATAGCCCTAGCTGGCCTGGAACTCACTCTGTAAACCAGGCTGGCCTTGAACTCACAGAGATCTGCCTGCCTTTGTCTACCGAGTGCTAGGATTAAAGGCGTGCGCCACAACGCCCGGCGTAAAATTAAAATTTAAAATGATTTTAAATTTATAGAAAAATTAGGAAAGACAAATACAGAGAACTCCCATACACTCCACGGAGAGATGTCCTTTATCACCAACATTTTTTTAAATTTTATTTATTTTTATATGTGTATGAATGTACTGTCTGCATACAAGTTTGTGCACCCGTGTCGTGCAATGTGGCAGAGATCAGAAGACGGTGTCGGATTCCCCTGGAACTGGAGTTCTCCTGGAATTGGAGTTACAGATGGTTCTCAGCCGCCATGTGGGTGCTGGGGATCGAACCCGGGTCCTCTGCAAGAGCAGTCGGTGCTCTTAACCGCTAGGTTATCTCTCCAGCACTATCACCAACATTTATGTTAGCATGGTAACCAATGAACAAATATCAATTCATCATTAAAGTATTCAGATTTCCTCTGTTTTCTTCTAATGCCACCATTAGCTTCGCCATCGTGTCTCTTCAGGCGTCCTGGTTGTGGTGGTGTCTCAGACTTCTCTTGTTTTGATGACTGTGACAGTTTTGAGACTACTCACCGGATATTTTAAAGAATGTCCCCAAGCTGGGATTTATTAGTTTTTCTCATGATTAGACTGAGGTATGGTCGTCCTTGTAAAAGTCTCTCCATGGCTGTCTGTTTTCTTATCTTTTGAGTAAATACCTAGGTGTTGAATTACTGGGTCATGGAGTAGGTTTAATTTTAATAGAAACTGCCAGAACTTGTTCAGAAGTGGTCGTGCCTTCAGCACCATCAGTTCTTCTAGTCTAATCCCCACCCTTACTTGGTTTTGCTAGAAGTCCTCTGCTGTTTTTTGCTATTTGAGACAGGGTCTCCCCATGTAGCCCCAGTTGGTTTCAAACTCACGATTCTCCTGCCTCAGTTACATCTGGTAAATCACCAGAATTTTTAATTAGAGTCATCTTGGGAGATAAGTATTCATATTTTGTATGATTGAACTTTATTTACATTTCCCTGAAGAGCTAATAATATCAAGCATTTTTTTTCATGTGTCTGTTCATACATTGTCTGTGTAAAGTATCTCTTCAAGTCTTTTGGTATTTTGGGGGGGTTGAGAAAGGGTCTCATGTAGCCCAGTTGACCTCAAACTCTCTAAGGATAACCTTGAACTTCAGATCCTCTTGCCTCTGTCTCCCAAGTGCTGGGAATGCAGGCATGCACTGTATTTTTATCTTATAGTTCTTTTTAAAATTATTTATTTACTTATTTATTTATTATGTGTATGAGTGTACTGTCTGCATGTAGGTTGGTGCACTCATGTAGTGCAATGCCACAGAGGTCAGAAGAGGGCGTCGGATTCCCCTGGAACTGGAGTTAAAGACAGTTCTTAGCCATCATGTGGGTGCTGGGAATCGAACCCAGGTCCTCTGCAAGAGCAGTTGGTGCTCCCAACCGCTAAGCCATCTCTCCAGCCTCTTATAGTTCTTTATATATTGTTAATATCAATTCCCTGTCAGATATGCTTTGATAATATTCTTCCAGTTTGTGACTTGCTTGATTATCATTTTCTTGATGGTATCAATTTATTTATTTATTTATTTATTTATTTATTTATTTTATTGTTTTGTTTGAGACAGGATCTCGCCATAACACCAGCTGACCTGGAACTTACTATGTAGAACAGGTTAGCCTTGAACTCAGAGATCCACCTGCCTCTGGGATTAAACGCATGGCGTGTGCCACCACGCAGGGCTCATTTAAAAAATGTAAACACAGGGGCTAGAGAGATAGCCTAGCGGTTAAGAGCACCGACTGCTCTTGCAGAGGACCCGGGTTCGATCCCCAGTACCCACATGGTGGCTAAGAACCGTTTGTAACTCCAATTCCAGGAGAACTCCAGTTCCAGGGGAATCTGAGACCCTCTTCTGACCTCCAAGGCATTGCACTACATGGGTGCACAAACCTACCTACAGACAGTACACTCATACACATACGAAAATACATAAAATATAAAAAAATGTGAACACAATCATATATTTGTAAAGCTTTTCATAATGACCTTGTATACTGAGCTCTTTCCAGATTAACTTAGTTTTAATGGCTGTTTAGAATATTCCTTAGGATTTTCAATGTAACTAACCATGTCATCTGCAAATTGAAACTGTTTTATAGCTTCCTTTCCCACCTTTATGCTTCCAGTTCTTCTCTGCTGTCTTGCACTGGCTAGGATTGCTAGAAAATGGAACAGAACTGAGGAAGGGTGTCCTGGTCCTGCTCCCACCTCTGATGGGGGAGGGTTCAACGTTCTAGCATAAAGTATTGCTTTAACTGCTGGTTTCCTATGGAGCCCAAGAAGTTCCCTTCTAATCCTTATTTGCTGGGAAGTGGCCTTTTCTTTTTCTTTTTATTTGTTTTGAGACTGGGTCTCACTATGTAGCCAAAGCTAGACTGGAACTCACTGTGTAGCCCAGGACAGCCTGAAACTTGTGATTCTTCTGCCTCTATCTCATCTCCCAAGTGCTAGAATTGCAGATAGATTTATTTATTTATTTATTTATTTATTTATTTATTTATTTATTTATTTATTTTGGTGTTTTTGAGACAGGGTCTCCCCGTAGCCCCAGTTGGCCTGGAACTCACTCTGTAGACCAGGCTGGTCTTGAACTCACAGAGATTCACCTGCCTTTCTGCCTCCCAAGTGCTGGGATTAAAGGTGTGTGCCACCACACCTGGCAGATTTTTTTATTTTTAATGACACTCATTGAAGTTTTACAATTTTCCTGTATTCGTTCTGTCAATCTGAATGAATTGCATTTATTTTACTACCAAAATAGACTATGCGATACATTTCTGGGATTAAATCCTTGCATTTATTTATTTTTTAAAGATTTTTATTATTATTTATTATTTTTTTATGTGTATGAGTGTACTGTCTGCATGTAGGTTGGTGCACCCCTGTCGTGCAATGCTGTGGAGGTCAGAAGAGGGCATCGGATTCCCCTGGAACTGGAGTCAAAGACGGTTCTTAGCTACTATGTGGGTGCTGGGAATTGAACCCAGTTCCTCTGCAAGAGCAGTCGGTGCTCTTAACTGCTGAGCCATCTCTTCAGCCCCACATCCTTGCATTTATATAACAAAGCTTTGATGTAGTTGCTGTTGCATGTATCTAATCACTAAAAGTTAATTAAGAATTCTCAGATTAGGGTGTGGTGGTGCACGCCTTTAATCCTAGCACTTGGGAGGCAGAGGCAGGTGGATCTTTTTGAGTTCAAGGCCAGCCTGGTCTACAGAGTGTGTTCTAGAACAGCTGGGACTACAGGGAGAAGCTGTCTCAAAAAAAACCAAAAAAAAAAAAAAAAAAAAGGAATTCTTTTTTTTTTTTTATTATTTATTTACTTGCAAATTTAATGGTGTCATTTTTCTTTATTGCTTCATAGTTTTTCTTTTACCAGGGTTAATAGCATATATTCTCTCCTCTCTTTCTCTCTTCTCTTCCTCTCTTCTCCTCTCTCTCTCTCTCTCTCTCTCCCTCGCTTCCCCCATGCCTCCCCTCCCTCCACTCTCTCCGCCCTCCCTCCTCTCTCTCCTTCCTGTTTCTACACAGGATCCCCTGTAGCCCCCAGCTGGCCTGAAGCTTGTAATGTAGAGCATCCTGGCTTGATTCACACAGATCCACCTACCTTACTTCCCCCTCGAATTCCGAGTGCTGGGATAAAGGTATGAGCCAATCATGCCAGGTCACATCCTCTTTTTTTTTTTTTGGTATTTTTGAGACAGGGTCTCCACCTTTAGTCCCAGCTGTCCTAGGGCTCTCCTTTGCTATGGAGCTAGGCTGGCCCTGAACTCACAGAGATCTGCTGCCTCTGCCCCCCTAACCCCCCACCCATCCCCAGTGCCGGCATTAAAGGCATGTGCCACCTCATGCCGCCTGGCAGCATTCCCTCTTTTAAAAGTTTTTTGGGGGGTGTGGTGGCTTATTCCTAGCACTTGGGCACGGCAGAGGCAGCGGTCTTTGTGCTTTCAGGCAGCCTGGTCTACAGAGTGAGTTCCAGGACATGGGGCTACAGGGAGACTCAAAAAAAAAAAAAAAAAAGAACCAAAAAAAAAAATTTCTCAAAGGAGCTCATGTGGAACTTACTTTTACATCCCTCTTAAATATTTAGTAACTGTCTAGTTTGCTTGCAATTGCTGTGATAAATACACTGCCCGAATCAACTTGGGGTAGGCAACTCTATCTATCTAAGACAGCATCAGCTCTAGATCAAAGAAAACCAAGCCAAAAATTCAGGGGAGGAATCTGGATCACAGACAAGGTACACTGCTTACTGTTTCGCTTCCCTGGGCCATGCTCAGCCTGCTTTCTTATACAATACAGGAACACCTGCCCAGGGGTGATATCACCCACAGTGAGCTGAAGCCTCCCAATCTTCACAATCAAAGAATACCAAAAGACATGGCCAAGGTCAGTCCAATGGAGAAAAATTCCTCCTCAACTGAAGTTCCCTCTAGCCAGGTGTGTCAAGTTGACAGCTAAAAGCTATCCAGCCAGTAATATCTCATACTTCATACTACCATGACAAGCACTTAGGACAGGATGAGTGGTCACTGGTTAAGAGTCTCTTTGCCAATCGAGAGGCAGGGGATCTTTGTGAGTTCAAGGCAGCCTGGTCTACAAGAAGTGATTCAGGACAGCTGGGGCTACAGGGAGATCTCTGTTTCAAAAAGACCAAAAGAAAGAGTCCTCTTCCAGAGGACCGGGTTCAGTTCCCAGCACCCCATGGAGTTAACAACCACCTGTACTGTCCAGTTCAGGGGATTGATGCCTCTTTGTCCTACAATGCATTGCACGACATGGGTGCATCGCAGGAATACACTCACACAATGAAATGAAAAAAAAAAAAAAAGTAACAGTGCTTGGACCTGAACTTTAAATACTGATTCAACTTTTTAAAAACAGATATGGGCCAATTCTGATTTTTATTCCATTTTTTAATTAGTTTCAGCAAGTTTTACTTTTAAGGACTTTGCCTATTTTATCTAAATTGTCAAATGTATAAAATTCTTTGCATTATTTCTTTGTTATCAGTTAAAATTTCATTAGATCACATCAGCTTGTAACCATACAAACCTATTTTCCAATCTGCAACCATTATACGCTAATTGTTATGTTTCACATCTAAGTAGATCACAAACTTCACAAAACAATGTCATGAATTTTTGTTTTAGCAATCCTTTTATTTTATAGAAGAGAAAATTTTACTGTTCTATTTAGTGATATATTTAACATTTCTGGGGCTTTTCATATTTTTCATGAATGTCTGAGTTCCTATTTGATTTCATTTGCCTTCAGTCTAAAGAACTTCAATTAATATTTCTAACAGTGCCACTATGGGGGAGCAGTTTTTCTCAGCTATCATTTATTTGGATATGTCTTTACTTTGCATTCAATCTGATATTTTATTAGATACAGAATTCCAAATCTGGGTGTGGTGGCACATGCCTTTAATCCCAGCACTAGGGAGGCAGAAGCAGGTAGATTTCTCTGAGTTTGAGGCCAGCCAGTGAGTCCCTGTCTCAGAAACATATACATACACAATTCTGCATTAAGTCTGGTGTGACAGGTTTTCTTTTTTTCTTCTGTCCCTTTAAAGATGACACTGCACTCGATTCTAGATTCTGTAGTTTTTGATGAGAGGTTGGTGGCAACTCATATTACTGCTCTAACTTATACCATGCTTTTTTCTCAGAATGCTCTCAAATACTTCCCCTTTACTTTGGCTTTCAGTAGTTGATTATGATATGGCTAGCTGTGATTTTAATTGTACTTGAACTCTTTTATAAAATTAAGGCTTTTAGCCAGGCATGGTGGCACATGCCTTTAATCGCAGCACTCCGAGGCAGAGGCAATGCAGATCTATGTGAGATCAAGGCCAGCCTGGTCTACATAGTGATTTCCAGGGTAGCTGGGACTACAGAGAGACCCTGTCTCAAAAAGACCCCCCCAAAATTATCCACTACTAACTTTTCTCCATAACTTTTCTGCCCATTCTCTGTCTTCTATCACTTCAATGACATGTATATTATTTTCATATTTTGTCTTTTTTTGAAACAGGGTGTCCCTGTGGCCCCAGATGGCCTGGAATTGGCTATATACACCAGGCTGGCCTTGACCTCACAGAGATCTGCTTGCCTCTGCCTCCAAATGCTAGGACTAAACATGTATACCACCACACCTGATTCTGTACTAAATTGTTGCTTGCCAGTTCATTACCCATATTGTCTTGGCACCAGTCATCAATAATTTTCCTTCTTCTGAAGGAAGGATCACATTTTCTTGCTTCTTTGTATGACCTCTAGTTTTGGATGTTATAAATTATATACTATAGAAATTCTAAATTCTTTCATGTTCCACTGAATTCCACAGGAATTTGGGTTTTTTAATAGCTGTTTTTCAGCTGGCCTGGAGCTCACTATGTAGATCAGGCTAGCCTTGGACTCACAGAGATCCACCTGCTTCTGCCTCCCCAAGTGTGGGATTAAAGGTGTGCGCCACCACACCGGGCACTAAACACGGTTTTTAGTCGCCATGTGGGTGCTGGGAATTGAACCTGGGTCCTCTGCAAGAGTAGTCAGTGCTCTTAACTGCTAAGCCATCTCTCCAGCTGTTTTTTCACTTTTTAAAAAAATTGTATGTATTTTTGTATGTGTATGAATGTACTGTCTGCATGCAGGTCTGTGCACCCGTGTCGTGCAATGCCATGGAAGTCAGAAGAGGGTGTCGGATTCCCCTGGAACTGGAGTTCTCCTAGAATTGGAGTTTCAGACGGTTCTTAGCCGCCATGTGGGTGTTGGGGATCGAACCCGGGTCCTCTGCAAGAGCGGTCGGTGCTCCTACCCGCTAGGCCATCCCTCCAACCCCCCATTTTTTCACTTTTTAAAACATGTAATTAACTTATTGGGGTTCAAACTCAAATTCTGTCTCACCTGTGATGAGCAGCAGCTGAGGCGACCATCCCCATGGCAGAGCAGACCTTTTACGATTCCAAGGAAACTGGAATGAACTGGTCACCCTTGCAGAAGCATAAACTGCTATTCAGGTATTCAGCCTCAGATGGGGCAGACTGTAAACACACACACACACACACACACACACACACACGCGTACACACGCACACACCACACACACACACACACACACACACACACACACGCCTGCTCTGGCATTGCCATCCATGTGTTCCCACTTTACTTTCATGATGCTGTGGTTGGAGTGGCCACTAGTAAGACTGTAGATTTCTATTCAACTTTTAGTCATCCTAGGGGAAATAGATGCTGGTTTTGAGGAAAAAAAAACACCATACAACAGGCTGTTTCTAATGCCTTCAGGTGACAGATTTTTCTTTTTTTTAATTTTTTTTATTCTTGTATGTGTATGAATGTATTGTCTGCATGTAGGTTTGTGCACCTATGTCGTGCAATGCTGCGGGGGTCAGAAGAGGGTGTCAGATTCCCCTGGAACTGGAGTCAAAGACGGTTCTCAGCCGCCATGTGGGTGCTGGGGATCGAACTGAGGTCCTCTGCAAGGGCAGTCAGCGCTCTTAACCCCTAGGCCATCTCTCCAGCCTGACAGATTTTTCTTATCATGTTTTTTTCCCAGAATCTAGAATTCGTTTTCGATGGATTGCTTCAACAAGAGATGCCTCTGTATAACTAGAAAAAACAGTTTGTCTTCTTTGAGAAGACAGTCTCCTTGTAACCCCAGAAGCATTGGAACTCTCTTATGTAGACCAGGCTGGCCTTATTCTCACAGAGATCTGCCTGTCCCTGCCTCAGACATGTGTTACAAAATTTTAGACCTGGTTTTATTTTCATGGCAATCATTTATCCAAAACTCTTCAGGATAGTTCTGACTTTGAATAAATAATCAGGTTATGTTCTAATTTTTGGTTTGGAAAAAATGAACTCTACGCTATCCTAATTTTGAAAGCTCAATACATCAACAATTAGATGTTAGCAAAGTCATGTAAAAGCAAGAGAAACATACATATTTGAAAGACAAACAAATTGGCAGATTGGCATGCTGTGCTTTTTAAAACCCAAGATGGAGCCGGTGTGGTGACACAATCTGTTATCCGGGCACTTGGGAGGTGGAGGTAACAGAGATCAGGTGTTCAAGGCCATTCTCAGAGAACTGTGAAACCTTCAGCTGCACACTGAAAGGATTCTTAACAGGAAGAAAAAAGCTAGTTCAAAGGTTTCATGAGCAACTGTTATTTAGGAACATCTTTTAGTTAAATACAGCAAGATAACTTTTGATTTGGTAACCAAAAGCAAAAGGCCCTTTTAACCCCCTCACATGACATTTAAATAGGCCTCAATAATATTTTTTTCAAGTTACAAACGGAAACCATTGGCTGGAATGTAACTCAGTGGCAGTAGAGCACCTGCCTCATATGCATAAGGACCTGGATTCTGTCCCCTTAATGAATGTGTTAATGCACACCTATGTAAACCTGCTGGTGCTGAAGACACAGGTGTGAGCCCTTGGCTCCTCCTGTATCTAAAGAGATACAAAACATAGGTATATGTACACGAGTTTGCATATATAGTCCCTTATATTCTCCCTATAGCATTTGGGAGCAGTAACACTGCTGACAGCTTCCATACAACACCATCCAATACCAATATCCACTTAAAGGAGCCAGATTCTGGAGAAACCTCTGATTCCGTGGAAAGCACTAGGTGAGTCTGGGACATTTTCCTTGCTTTAAGAAAGAGCTCAGGGCTGGAGAGATGGCCTAGCGGTTAAGAGCGACGACCGCTCTTACAGAGGACCCAGGTTCGATCCCCAGCACCCACATGGGGGCTGAGAACCGTCTGAAACTCCAATTCCAGGAGAACTCCAGTTCCAGGGGAATCCGACACCCTCTTCTGACCTCCGCAGCATTGCACGACACGGGTGCACAAACTTGCATGCAGACAGTACATTGATACACATAAATAAATAAATAAATGCCGGGCGTGGTGGTGCACGCCTTTAATCCTAGCACTTGGGAGGCAGAGGCACGTGGATCTCTGTGAGTTCAAAGGCCAGCCTGGTCTATTCAGAGTGAGTTCCAGGAGCCAGAGCTACAGGGAGATCCTGTCCCTCAAAGACCAAAAAAAAAAAAAAAAAAAAATACTCACAGGGCTGGAGAGATGGCCTAGCAGTTAAGAGCACCAACTGCTCTTGCAGAGGACCTGGGTTCGATCCCCAGCACCCACATGGCGGCTGAGACCTGTCTGTAACTCCAATTCCAGGAGAACTCCAGTTCCAGGGGAATCTGACACCCTCTTCTGACCTCCACAGCATTGCACGACACAGGTGCACAAACCTACGTGCAGATAGTACATTCATACACGTAAAAAAAAAATAAATGAAAAAATTAAAAAAAAAGAAAGAGCTCACAGAATGAAAAGAATAACTTAAAGACACAGAAGTCATCACTAAAAGAGCCTTCACGGGGCTGGAGAGATGGCTCAGAGGTTAAGAGTGCTGACTGCTCTTGCAGAAGACCCAGGTTTGATTCCCAGCACCCACATGGCAGCTAAGAACCGTCTTTAGGCCAAGCAGGGCATGGTGGCACACGCCTTTAATCCTGGCACTCAGGAGGTAGAGGCAGGTGGATCTCTGTGAGTTCAAGGGCAGCCTGATCTACAGAGTGAGTTCCAGGACAGCTGGGGCTATAGGGAGACCCTGTCTCAAAAAAAACCAAAACCAATAAGATAAAGTAATAAAAATAAAAGAGTGTTCACTAGCCAAATCTGGGGCTAGGGAGCATCAAAATAATAATAGTATTGGGTTATAACCCATAAAAATCTGGTGTCAAAGCACTGCTTTTTAATACTTGTCAATTGCAGAAGTGAAAGGACAGCACAGTGGAGAGGCCTGGTGGACAGGTGTGAGTAACTGAAGTTACATGTGATCATCCTCATCAGCACTGGGCCAGGTGAAAATGTTGTGCCATCCACTACTATACAGAACTCAGCCTCACTTTTGCAATAGTCCTGCCAAATTATGTAACATGAATCACAGCAGGAGGAATCAAGCAAACCATAACTGAGGGTCAGTTTATAAGGCCAACTGGCTTGTGATGCTCAAGTATCAAGGTCACGAGAGTCTAAGGAGCAGTTCCAGAGTGTAAGTGAAGAGACAAGACAACCAAACAGAGCATGTGGCTCTAGAGAACACTGATGGGACCTTAGGATGAACTGGTAGAGGTGAATCAATGTTCATCTGCTGGCTTTGATGGCTCTATTGTGGTTATATAAAAGACAGGCCATGCAGGGCCGCGGTGTGGTGCACACCTTTAATCCTAGCATTCAGGAGGCAGAGGCAGGTGGATCTCTATGAGTTCCAGGCCAGCCTTGTTAGGTCTGGGCTTCCCAGAATCCCAAGGGACTCACAGGTGCCCACTTCCTCCAGAGGCTGTCAATCTTCTGACCTCTTCCCCTGTACCTGAGGCCCCGGCCCATGGCTATCAATGGGTGTGCCCCAGTTGCCATCTTGCCCCTGCCCTGCCCCTACTCCTACTCCTGCCTTTGCCCTGGCTGTTCCAGCTCCTGTCCCACCACGTGTCTGCAGGTGCCCCACTCTGGCAGTCCACATGGAAGTAAACCAAGTTCCCCGAGTGACTTAAGCCTCATGTGCCTTTTTATTTGGGGTTTGTGCCTTTTTATAACCTAATATAATGCTACAGGTGTTAGAAGCTCCCAAGAACACTAGATATCAGACTTTTCAAAGTCTGCAGTGCCTAAACTCTTCACTTCTCACTTCGATTCTCATGGGATGAAGTACATTCCCTTTCTACCTCATTCTTAAAGAATTTCTCCACTATTAATGCCTCTGAATGTTTCCTCTGTGCACCCCTGCAAAGGTCATTGCTCCTTCCTCTCCCGGTATACAATGTTTCTAGTTTTTTTTCCTTTTTTTTTTTTTTTTTTTTTTTTTTTTTTTGGTATTTTTGAGGCAGGGTCTCCCTTTTAGTACCAGCTGTCCTGGAGCTCACTCTGTAGACCAGGCTGGCCTTGAACTCACAGAGATCCGCCTGCCTCTGCCTCCCGAGTGCTGGGATTAAAGGCGCGTGCCACCATGCCCAGCTGTACAATGTTTCTAATCAAACCACTTCTGAATGTTCTCCAACTCCTCTCCTGGGCAACTCCTTTGCCACCCCTGCCCCCCTATCTCGAACTAACTGAGTGCTGGACAGCTCAGATTTCAAACTGTCTGGGCTCCTTATACAGGAATGTGACTGTCAGAGGCCTAGTGTCTCTGGCCCAGGACTGGCATTCCTGTGTTCCTCTAGAGTATACACCTGCATTTCTGCTAACACCTCTGGCCCATGCCTTCCCATGGTACCGGTGCCTGGTCTGACTCTTTGCAATCCAGGGGAGATCCAGGCACACCTGGGAGCTTAAGAGACTTGCGCGAGGTCTTTAACTGTCCACCATCCCAGGACTAAGCAGGTAGCCATGCTAGCAGTTCTAGTGGGCATTAGCATAGTCTCTGCTGTTGCAGCCACCGGGATAGCTGCGGGCAGTTTGGGACACACCCTTGTCACAGCTCAGCGTTTTTCCCAAGAACTCCAGCAACTGAACACATAGCTTGAAACTGCTGTGGAAGCTACTGCTCAATCCATCCAGATCCTACAGCAGCAGCTTTCCTCTTTAGCAGAGGTTGCCCTTCAGGATAGGCGGGCTTTGGATTTGCTTACAGCTGAGAAGGGGGGAACCTGCCTTTTCCTAGGAGAAGAGTGATGCTACTACATCAATAAATCAGGAAAGGTGGAACAAAATATCCACTGTTTGCAGAAAGTAGCGCACAACCTGTCCCAGAGGACCCTTAATGGAGAGGGCCCCTCCAATTGGGGTCCCTGGGCAGCAATCCTTCCCTGGCTAATGGCTTTACTAGGCCTACTGACAGTGCTAGTAATTTTGTGCATGGTGGTCCCATGCCTTTTATGATATTCCCAAAACCAAATCCAACGCCTCACTCATACAAGATTTAACCAGCTTCTTCTCTCGGTTGCAGACGGAAAAGCTGCCTGCCAACAACTGGCCACTGATGACCTGGATCAGGCACTGGACACCCAAAGCGATTAAAGATGAAAAATCACGTTCTGACTTTCCAGCCTAAATTCCCCACCCCCATGCCATCCATGTTCAGCTCTGAAGCAGTTACAGAAGAAAGATCTCCACTCTTTTTCCTATTAAAAAAAAAAAAAAGGTGGGGCTGGAGAGATGGCTCAGCGGTTAAGAGCACTGACTGCTCTTGCAGAGGACCTGGGTTCAATTCCCAGCACCCACATGGAGGCTAAGAACCATCTTTAACTCCAGTTCCAGGGGAATCCGACGCCCTCTTCTGACCTCCGTGGCATTGCACGATACGGGTGCACCACCCTACATGCAGATAGTACACTCATACACATAAAATAATAATAAATAAATAAAATTAAAAACAAAACAACAACAAAGAAAGGCTGGGATGTCAGGATGTGAGCTCCCAAAGCCCACTGAAATGCAGAAGCACCTAAGACCCAGTGGTGCCCAGGAACCTGCTCTACCAGGCCAGTCTTTGGTTATGGAAAAAGGAATCTTCCACCCTTTTGAAAAGCCAGAGACTGGGGGCTGAAGAGATGGCCTAGCAGTTAAGAGTGCCGACCGCTCTTACAGAGGACCCAGGTTCGATCCCCAGCACCCACATGGCGGCCGAGAACCGTCTGAAACTCCAATTCCAGGAGAACTCCAGTTCCAGGGGAATCCGACACCCTCTTCTGACCTCCGCGGCATTGCACGACACGGGTGCACAAACCTGCATGCAGACAGTACATATGATACACATACAGAAGTAAATAAATGCCGGGCGTGGTGGCGCACGCCTTTAATCCTAGCACTTGGGAGGCAGAGGCACTAGGATCTCTGTGAGTTCGAGGCCAGCCTGGTCTACAGAGTGAGTTCCAGGACAGTCAGAGCTACAGGGAGACCCTGTCTCAAAAAGACCAAAAAAAAAAAAAGAAAAGCCAGAGACTTCTGCAAAGTGCACTGCCCAACCCCCACTAAATCCCATTCCCACCTTCTCCCTTAAATTCCCAGGCCAGATGCCATTCAGTGCTGGCTCTGTCTTCCCTTGAGCCTAGCTCTGGTTACCCTGAAGTAAACTTTGTTCTGGAGAGCCTAAACCTCGTGGTCTCTTATTTTGGGGGGAGCACGCCATAACTTAACAAGCCTGGTCTACATAGTGAGTTCCAGGACAGCTGGGTCTAGGGCTAAGGGAGACCCTGTCTCAAAAAGACAACAACAACAACAGCAGCAACAACAACAACAACAAAGATAGGCCACACCAGGACTGGAGAGATGGCTCAACAGTTAAGAACACTGGCTACTCTTACAGAAGACCCTGGTTTGAATCCCAGCACCCACTGTCCCTATCTCCAGTTCCAGGGGACCCAATACCCTCTTTTGTACTCTGGGGCACTGCATGACACAGGTGCACTTACACATGTGCAGACAATATGCTCATACACATAAAATAAAAATAAATAAAATAAAAAGTTTTTAAATATAGGACATACACAGTGACGTGTTCAAGAGTGATAGAGATCAAGTCAGCAACTTACTCTTCAAATTTCCCGGAAAACTTAGTGTTTTGCATTATACTGCAACTTTTTTATGAGTTTGATAGTGCTATTTTCTTAAATTGAAAAAAAGCTAACTGTGAAACTTTCAACTGCACACTTGAAGGATTCTTAACATAAAAGAAGAAAACTAGTTCAAAGGTTTCATGAGCAACCGCCATGTGGGAACATCCTTTAGCTAAATACAGCAAGACAGCTTTTGAGTTGGTTATCTAAAGGTGAAAAGTTGGGGTCCCCCCAAACCTTTTAAACTTTCTGACAATGACATTTAAATTGGTTCAACAACATTTTTCAGATGTCCTGCGTGTAAATAATACCAAAGGTAACTGAGTATAGTTCCTAAGAGAAAAAAGAGATTTTAATTACCCTAACATTATTAACTTCAAAAGGACATTAAAACAATCAAAATCAAGTCACAGAAATGTTTTTCCTATGCATTAAAAATTCATGTGGGCTACTGAGATGACTCGGTGGGTAAAGGTGCTTGTCACCAGGCCTGATGATTTGAATTTAGTCCCTGGAACCCAGATGGTAGAAGGAGAGAACTGACTACCACAAGGTGTCCTCTAACCTCTGTTTGAGCACAAGCATGTGAAGTCCTACACAGGAAGGAAGGAAGGAAGGAAGGAAGGAAGGAAGGAAGGAAGGAAGGAAGGAAGGAAGGAAGGAAGAGAAAGAGAAAGAAAGAAGGAAACTTTTAACAAGTATGGGTTTATGGGGTGTTGTTTTTGCAGAGGTGGTAATAAAAATATAAAATTGATCATAATTTTCTTTTTTAACTATTTTTTTCTTTTTGAGGCAAAATCTTCCTGTAGCCCCAGCTGCCCTGGAACTTGCTGTATAGACCAGGCTGGCCTTAAACTTGCAGAGATCTACCTGCCTCTGCCCCCTGCCCTGTGCTGGGATTAAAAGGGTGCACCACCATGCTGAGCCATATAATTTTTTAAATAAAAGGTTTACTTTTTTTTTGTCTTTTCGAGACAGGGTTGCTATGTAGCCCCAGCTGTCCTGGAACTCACTCTGTAGACCAGGCTGGCCTTGAACTCACAAAGATCCACCTGCCTCTGCCTCCCGAGTGCTAGGGTCAAAGGCGTGCACCACCATGCCCGGCTAAAAGGTTTACTTTAAAAAAAAATTTTTTTTTTATTTTAGGGCCAGGTGTGGTGGCGCACGCCTTTAAATCCTAGCACTTGGGAGGCAGAGGCAGGCGGATCTTTGTGAGTTCAAGGCCAGCCAGAGCTACAGGGAGACCCTGTCTCAAAAAGACAAAAAAAAAATTATTTTAAAGATTTACTTTTATTTATTTATTTATTTATTTTTTGGTCTTTTCGAAACAGGGTCTCCCTGTAGCCCCAGCTGTCCTGGAACTCTGTTGACCAGGCTGGCCTTGAACTTACAAAGATCCGCCTGCCTCTGCCTCCCAAGTGCTAGGATTAAAGGCGTGCGCCACCAAGCCCGGCTAAAGATTTACTTTTAATTATGTGTTTATGTGTGGGTAAGGTCCCATGTGAGTGCAGGTACCTTCTGAGTCCAGAAGAAGCCATCAGATTGCTTAAGCTGTATTTACAGGCAGCTGTGAGCCTCCAGATCTGGGTGCTGGGGACTGAAGTCACGTCCCCTGTAAGAGCAGCAAATGCTCTTAACCACCCAGCTGTCATCCCTCCAGCCCTGGTCATGATTTTTTATTAACACCTTACCTCTTAAATAGCAAGTCTTGTAAAGGTCAGTACTGTTCTATTATTGAGATGGTTGATGAGTTCACTAGGTAATAAACATTAAAGGGTATTTCTTTTGTTGCTTTCCAGGGCATTCTACTACTGCTGTTAGCTAATCTTACTCTATTAGTAACCTCATTGTTTTCTACCAGCATTGAAGGTCAGTCTTCAGCACACTCTTACTGAGAGATGACAATCTTTTTTCCATCTTATTTTATTTTATTTTATTTTATTTTATCCTTGCAATAGGAGGAACATACTTTGCCACTGAGCTAGCTGCATCCCCAGCCCAAGCGATGATAATTTAAAATTTATTTTCTTCTCTTCTGATTATCATTTCACTTGCAAAGATGACACAAAAACTTTCGTTTGTTAGTATTTTGTAAATATCCACTTTTTCCTCAAAGAGCCTATCATTTTATGTGCTACAAAAACAAAAGGGGGTAGATTACAAATAAAATTCAACCTCACAAATGAAAGGAGTTTGGTTAACTTGGATAGCAACAAAACTTACATATGACTGCTTAACTTCTATCTCTTAATTATTTATGAAAAAATCCCCAATACATTAACAATAAATTTGTGAGCATGTTTTACTGAAATAGTTATAAATTTATCTATTTATAGTACTATAGATAAATAATTATCTCTCAATTAAGACTACTTGATAATGCATTTCTCATTTTCAAAGAGCACTTTTCTGCTCTCTGGCTTGTTTACTCAGTAGAAAATGCAGCCTCTAAAGCAGAGCCAAATGTCAAACTTCAGAAGGAATCCTGTACTGATTCGGCAGCTGCCTGCGGAGTGCCAGCCTGCCAGGTGCCAGAAAGCCGTCTCCAGTGCCGGGGCTCCTTTTTATCTTCCTAACAGTAAACTGACACCCTTGTCCTCAGGCCCCTTTTAAAAATAGTCATTTCTCAGCAGGTCGTGGTAGTGCACGCCTTTAATCCCAGCACTCGGGAGGCAGAGGCAGGCGGATTTCTCTGAGCTCAAGGCCAGCCTGGTCTACATAGTGAGTTCCAGGCCAGCTGGGACTAAAGGGAGACCCTGTCTCAAAAAGACCAAAAAAAAGTCATTTCTCTCATCTGAAATGTCCATTTTTACTTTTTAGATAAATCTTTGGAACTGAAGGTGTTGACATTAATACTTGGGGCTGTAAATGTAGCAGAGACGAGCTGGCTACTGCTTCTGCAGAGCCTTTGCCAGTTCTCTGGATCATTTACCACCACTCTGTTCCTTTAATCCTAGCACTCAGGAGCCAGAGGCAGGTGGATCTCTGTGAGTTCAAGGCCAGCCTGGTCTACAGAGTGAGTTCTAGGACAGCTGGGGCTACAGGGAGACCCAGTCTACAGGGAGTTAAAAAAAAAAGTTCTTCCTGAAATGAAGCTAAACTAAAATTTCCTGAAATATTGATTTCAGGTCCTACTGCACCTTTCTGGGGACATGGGCATTATGCAGATGCCACCTCTCAGAGTTCCCTTTCTTCTGAAACCATATTTTTTGGCATGTACTTCTACACAAAAGTGGCACCAAGTACCTTGCCCAGCTGAAGATGCAAATGAAACAGCACTGACAACTGCTTCCATTAAAAATTATTTTTAAAATAAAAATTATTTATTTTTTTTAATATATGAGTGTTTTGCATGTATAGAATGCCTGTAGAGGCCAGAAGAGGGTGTCAGATCCCTTCGAATTGGAGTTAAAGATGGTTGCTAGCTGCCATGTGCATGCTAGGAACTAAACCCAGGTCCTCTTGCAAGAGCAGCCAGGGCTCTTAACCACTGGGCCATCTCTCCAGCCCCAATTGCTCTTATTTTAAAGATGAGATTCATACACAAAGTACACAAAGAATGACAAAAATATATATAAAGTCAAGTAATTGAAGTAACTGTCCAAAGGCATATTTAAGGAAAGAAGCAGGGAGACTAAAGAGGTGGCTTAGTGGTTAAGGGCACTGACTGCCTTGCAGAGGACCTGGGTTCGATTCCTGGCATCCACATGGTGGCTAGCAATCATCTGTAACTCCAGTTCCAGAGGATCCAACACGCTCTTCTGACCTCCATGGGCATTGCATGGTATGGGTGCACTGACACATACACTCCCACTTCCCCCAAAAAAGAGTTATGTTGCAGGTTAGGATAAAAGTATTGTGAGGGTTTTTTTTTTAATTTATTTTTTATGTGTATGAATGTACTGTCTGCATGTAGGTTTGTGCACCCATGTTGTGCAATGCCGTGGAATTCAGAAGACGGTGTCGGATTCCCCTGGAACTGGAGTTAAAGACGGTTCTCAGCTGCCATGTGGGTGCTTGGAATTGAACCCGGGTCCTCTGCAAAAGCAGTCGGTGCTCTTAACCACTAGGCCATCTCTCCAGCCTCGTATTGTGAGTTTTTAACAGTTTAAATTGTTTGTTATTTATTGCCATTAAACATATAAATATAGAAACTAAAAACATGGGAATTCTACTTATCAATCAGTTACTAAGTTACAGCTGAGGAAAAAATATTTGTAATATACTTCTTCCAAAACATTAAAAAATGCTTCCTAACTTGGGCTGGGGATATAGACGAGCTGGTAGAGTGCTTGCCTAGCATGCACAAGGCTCTGGGTTCAATCTCCAGCACCCGATAAACTGGGTGTGGTGGTACACAACTATAACGCCTGAACCACAGGTGGGGACAAGGAAGATCAGAAGTCAAGGTCATCCTCAGCTACAGGAGGAGTTTGAGGCCAGCCTAAGCTATGTGAGACCCTATCTAAAAAAAGGCCTGACTCCTGAGTTTTGATTTCTGGGTCTCACATGGTGGAAGGAGAAAACCAACTCCCATAGGTTGCCCTTGGAACACACACACACACACACACACACACACACACACACACAAAATGAAATATAAAGAATTTTAAATCTATTGAACAAAGAAAAAAGAAAGCCTTGATTATCTCAAGTCTTAAGCCTCAGAAATGAAATTATATGGGTAATTTCCCACTTTGAAAAGAATATAGATCTCTCCGGGCATGGTGGCACATGCCTTTAATCCCAGCACTCGGAAGGCAGAGGCAGGCAGATTCCTGTGAGTTCAAGGCCAGACTGTTCTACATAGTGAGCTCCAGGACAGCTGGGACTAAAGGGAGACCCCCCCCAAAAAAGAATATAGAATTGCAGGTGTTTCTTTCCATGTTTTTTTTGTTTTGTTTTGTTTTGTTTTGTTTGTTTTTATGTGTATGAGTGTAATGTCTACATGTAGGTAGGTGTACCCATGTCATGTAATGCCTATAGAGGTCAGAAGAGGGTGTCCTTCCCTCCATCTCTGCTATCTGGGTTTGCAATATGACAACCTGTTTTCACACACAGACCATCATAACATGACGCTATCCACTATCTTCAACAGAGACTAAATCAATGAGGCTGGTGATCTGAAAGCAATGAGTTAAATAAATGCTATTTTCCATAAGTAGCCTGCCTCATGACCTTAGTCACATAAAATTGGCTTACAGGCATGTCATGTGCCAACTAAACATGAACATATTTTCTTTTTTTTTAATTTTATTTATTTCTGTATGTGTATGAATGTACTGTCTGCATGCAGGTTTGTGCACCCGTGTCGTGCAATGCCGCGGAGGTCAGAAGAGGGTGTCGGATTCCCCTGGAACTGGAGTTCTCCTTGAATTGGAGTTTCAGATGGTTCTCGGCCACCATGTGGGTGCTGGGGATCGAACCCGGGTCCTCTGTAAGAGCGGTCGGCGCTCTTAACTGCTAGGCCATCTCTCCAGCCCCCGTTATTCCCTTTTCTTAAAATCTTTCTTCCTTCCCTGACTAAATCCCCAGAAGAGGAAGCCCTGTCTTTCTTGTTCATTCTATTACTAGTATTTTGCATATATAGCACATTAAAGGCATTTGAAGGATAACTTTGAAAAATTTAGTATTGTGTGTACATATGAGGTAGGGAGGGCACACATGTCATAACACTCATGTGGGGGTCAAAGGACCACTTTGTGGAGTCAGTTCCCTCCTTCCACCTTTACTGGGGTTCAGGGGATTAAACTCAGGTAGCTAGGCTTGTGCAGCAAGCTGCTTTACCCACTGAGCCATCTTGCTGGCCCTTCAATAGATAATTTGTGAATTTAGAATAAATAAAGATTTCTGGCTTTTGAATTATATTATATAACAAATGTCTTACAAGAGGACTCAAAATGAACATTAGAAAGCTTTCACTAGGCCTAGCGGCACAGTTTCAGAAGACTGATTTCAAGTCTCTCTTGGGCTTATTTAAGCCCTAGTTTCAAAGTAAAAAAATAAAAAGAGGGCTGCACTTGCCTAGCATGTAGTAGGAACTAATTCTAATCCATAGAACAAACTAAAATAAATAAAAAGCTTTCGTTGTCTACCCTTTTTGCTGTTTGGGGGCAGTTGTTTGTTTTTTGAGACAGGTTACTAAACTGGCCTTGAATTCATGGCAAGCCCCTGCTTTGACATACCAAGTGCTGGGGTTACAAGTGTGTGCTGCCATACCCTGATTACCTTTTTTTAATTAATTAAACTTGGGGTGGGACAGGATCTGCTCATAGCCTCAGCTAGCCTGAGACTCCCTACATAGACCAGGCTGGCCTAGTTCTCACAGAGATCCCCCTGCCTCTGCCTTCCACCTGCTGGGATTAAAGGCGTGGGCAACCATGCCAGGCTTTATCTGTTTTTATTTTGCATGTATGTGTTTTGCCTGCATGTAAGTGCATCACATGTGTGTGTGCAATGTCTGTGGAGGCCAGAAGGGAATGTCAGATGCCCTGGAACTAGAGGTACAGACGGTTGTTAGCTGGCATGTGAGTGCTGGAAACCTGGATCTTTTTCACAAGAGCAGCCAATATTCTTAACTTCTGAACCACCTCTTTTAAAATCAGTATTTAAGGGGCTGGAGAGATGGCTCAGCAGTTAAGAGCACTAACTGCTCTTGCAGAGGACCCGGGTTTGAGTCCCAGCTAAGAACCATCTTTAAGCTGGGCCTGGTGGCGCATGCCTTTGATCCTAGCACTCAGGAAGCAGAGGTAGGTGGATCTCTGTGTGTTCAAGGCCAGGCTGGACTACAGAGTGAGTTCCAGGCGAGTTAGGGCTATAGGGAGACCCTGACTCAAAAAAGACATAAATAAATAAATAAATAAATAAATAAATAAATAAATAAATAAAATCAGCATTTAAGCTGTGTGATGGTAACCTATAATCCCAATACTCAGGAGCCAAAGGGATGAGGGGAGTTGCAAAATAAATAAGTATAAAAATAAAGTCATGGACTGAGAGATGGCTCAGTGGCTAAGAGCACTGACTGCTCTTGCAGAGGACCCAGGTTCAATTCCCAGCACCCACATGGTGGCTAAGAACCGTCTTTGGTGGTGGCGTACGCCATTAGAATAAAATAAAACCAGCAATTAAGCAAAAGACACCCTAATTTATATATAAAGGAGGACATAGCCAGGCATGGTAGCACATGCCTTTAGTCCCAGCACTTGGGAGACAAAGGCAGGTTAACCTCTGTGAGTTCATGGCCAGCCTGATTTATATAGTGAGTTCCAGGACAGCTGGGGCTACAGGAAGACCCTGTCTCAAAAAGACCAAAATAAATAAAGAAATATAAATAAAGATTTTATAAACCTCTTTAAAAATTTTTAATTTATTTTTATTTTATGTGTATGAGTGTTTTGTCTACATGTATGTAAACGCACCTCTGTTATACAATGCCCATGGAGGCCAGAAGAAGGTGTCGGGTTCCCTGGAACTGAAGTTACCAATGGTTGGTGTCTGCTATGTGAATACTGGGAATCAAACTTGGGTCCTCTGGAAGTGGAGCCAATGTTCTTAACCACTGAACCAGCTCTTCCAGCTCTACAATATCTATTTTAGCACTATGATGAATTATTGCCTATTCACAGATAAGTTTTTTTTGTTTTTTTTTGTTTTTTTTTTTGGTCTTTTTGAGACAGAGTCTCCCTGTAGCCCCAGCTGTCCTGGAACTCGCTCTGAAGACCAAGCTGGCCTTGAACTCACAAAGATCCGCCTGCCTCTGCCTCCCAAGTGCTAAGATCAAAGGAGTGTGCCACCATGCCTGGCTTAAGTTTATTTTCAATATAAGGCCCCATTGTGCTGTAAAGTTAAAATACAATAAATTAAATTATAATAAAATACGTAATTTGCATTTCAAAATATAGATGAATGAGCACCAGTGTTCTAGAAAACAGAGTGAGAAAGGATCCATATGCAGATTCAGTATGAGTGAGACATTTCAATGCAGAAGGATACAGGTTATATCAGTAATGGTAAAGAGTATTTGTTGTGAGTTGAACAACAGAAATCCCCCTCTCTCAATTCACAGAGTACTTCTAGTCCTAGGCAAATCAGAGCATAAATAAAACCATGCAAAAGTACTTCATATTTAAACAAAATAGAGTGAGTCTATAAGACACTGTCCACAAAATGCTATTAAGGTTGAACTAAGGAAGAGAATCCTAGCATGAGGGATGACTTGACAGAGTGCTTGGGAGGGACCGAGACAGATGGACCAGGGTTTGCATTGGCGTGACTGGGGCGCTGCCAACTGGCTTGGGAGGCCAGGAGAAGGTGATTTGGCTAGGAGAGAGAACGAGGTTATTTGGGGGCTTGTTGAGTTGGAAGAAAAGCATTAGAAAAATAGGTAATTGGGAGAGGAAATGCATGTTCAAGGAACGCTAAGGCAGCCCAGAGTAACAATACTGGGAGCCAGGAGCCACTGGCAATCGGCACTGAAGCCACCCCATCGAGGACTTTAAATGCTGAACTAAGAAATGCTTTAAATGTTGTTGTTGTTGTTGTTGTTGTTGTTGTTTTTGAGGAGATTAACTTTATATTTTAGGTACCTCATTCTGGCAGCAGTCCTCAAAATAGATTAACAGTGGTAAGTCAGCAAGGTTGCCAGTACAGCAAAGCAGGTAACATTTTGAAATTGTCCTTTTCAAAATGTGCTCTACAAAATGCTGATTTTTAGCAGAGAAAAAGCAGCCCAGACAGGGGTCTACCCCCATCTCATCTGGACAACCACACTGCCATCTGACCCCCTCCCCCCATGAACTTTCATGTATAAAGGTGTTCCACTGCTAAATACAAGCTTTGTCCTGTTTCTGTGTCTAATCCTAATTCTCATTAAACTGTGAGACTGAAAGTGGACTTTCAAAATTATGACATGAGGGCTGGAGAGATGGCCTAGCGGTTAAGAGCGACGACCGCTCTTACAGAGGACCCAGGTTCGATCCCCAGCACCCACATGGCGGCCGAGAACCGTCTGAAACTCCAATTCCAGGAGAACTCCAGTTCCAGGGGAATCTGAGACCCTCTTCTGACCTCCGCGGCATTGCACGACACGGGTGCACACACTTGCATGCAGACAGTACATTAATACACGTAAAGAAATAAATAAAATTAATTTAAAAAATTTAAAAAATTTTGAAAAAAAAAAGAAGTGTTCAACATCGCTAAGAATTAAGGAAATGCAAATTAAAACCACTTTGAGATATCATCTTACTCCAATAAGACTGGCTAGGAACAGGAAAACGAATGAAAGTGCTGGAGAGGTTGTGGGGAAAGGGGAACATTCATCCATTGCTGGTGGGAATGTAAACTTGTACAGCCACTATGGAAAGCAGTGTGAAGAACCCTTAGAAGACTCAAAATGAGCCTGCCATTTGACCCAGTCATACCACTCCTGGGTATATACTCATCTTACTGCAGAGATACATGCACAGTTATGATTATTGCAGCTCTGTTCACAATAGCAAAAAGCTGGAACCACCCCAGGTGCCCCTCAACTGATGAGTGGATAGAGAAAATGTGGTACATGTACACAATGGAGTTCTATGCAGCGGTAAAGAGGGACAACATCATGAGCTTTGCAGGTAAATGGATGGAGCTAGAAGACATTATGTTAAGTGAAGTAACACAGTCCCAGAAAAACAAACGACAAATGGTGTCCCTCATATGTGGATGCTGGTACCAATAGCCCAGTTATATTTCTTGTGGAGAGGGATGCATATCAAAAGAACAACAGAAAGACTGCATCAGAAAACTGACTGAAATGGTGAATCGGGAAGGGTAGGAGGGGTGGGAGAGGGACATGGGTGTATATTCGATTAATGCATATTTAATTGACATGAGTTCAACAAGTATCCAGTTTTGCCCAGAATCTCTCTACTGGTTACACGGTGTTTTAGGACTTAGTAAAAGTAAATATGTGTAGGGGCTGGAGAGATGGCTCAGCGGTTAAGAGCACTGACTGCTCTTGCATTGGACCTGGGTTCGATTCCCAGCACCCACATGGGGGCTAAGAACCATTTTTAACTCCAGTTCCAGGGGAATCCGACACCCTCTTCTGACCTCTGCAGCATTGCATGACAGGGGTGCACCCACCTACATGCAGACAGTACACTCATAAAAAATAATAAATTAATTAAAAATTTAAAAAAGTAAATATGTGTATATTCAACAACATTGGTTTAAAGGCTCTGATAAAAACGGTAATGCATCTGAGTTAAATGGAGATATAAATTGCTGTTGTCCACATTTGTTTTACTTAAAATCTGTATAACAATAACTTTGGGATTGGCACATACAAATGTTCTCTATAATTTTTCTGTTGTACAATATCACCTTGTAGCATTCTCTTTCACCTATAGGATGATTTAACTTAAAAATTAAGCTTGCTTCCCAAGTTAATCACATAGAGTCACCCAAAGCAGCATAGGTGAATTTGATGAAATCTGTGCCTTGATTCCTCCCTATAGGTATGTATAATACAACTGCCTTCTGGAGANTAGCACTTAAGTATTTAATAAATTTGCTAAGTTTTAGCAAAAAATTTCTAGCACCAGGCTGGGGATGTGGCTTGGGTGACAGAGCGCTTGCCTACCATTTATGAAGCCCAGAGACGAGGGTGGGATGGTTAAGGACTTCTAATTTCAGAATTTGGGAGATTGTGAGAACAGAAGGGATCCGAGTTCATTCAAGGACAGCCTGGGATACATTGCGACCACTGGTCTTTACATCAAAAAAAAGGTTGCCAGCATCAATCTTCCACTCACAAAAAATTATTTAAATAAAATCCATTATAAGAAACATAGCTGGTATGACTCTTAACGGTGGAGAAAAAAAAAAAAAAGGAACATAGCTGGGCATGGTGGCACATGCTTTTAATCCCGGTATTTGGAAGACAGAGGCAGGCAGTTCCCTGTGAGTTCAAGGCCAGCCTGGTCTACATAGTGAGTTCCAGGCCAGCTGGGTCTACAGGGAGACCCTGTCTCAAAAAGACCAAAACAGAAAAAGAAAAAGAAAAGAAAGGAAAAGAGAAGAGAAGAGAAGAAAAGACAAGACAAGACAATGGGGCCAAAAAGATTGCCCCGTGGAAACTTGGCCACCAAGCAATGACCTGAGTTCAGTCTCTGGGTTCTACATGGTAGAAAGAGAGAACTGTCTCCCACAAGTTGACCTCTGACCTTCACACATGCACTGTGGTATACTCATACACACAAATCAATGTAACACCTTAAAAAAATAAACATAATACAATTTAGGTTTCAGTGTTATTTTCTTGATTGAATACAATAAACTCTGATGGTCTCTATGAACTTGGTTCTAAGCATACAAAAATAAAACATAAGGGAATGGGAAGATGGCCTGAGAACCTGACTTCGGATCCTAAACATGAAGGTAGAAAGCTGGCTGGGAAGCGTGTGCCTGTACTCCCAGTGCTGGGGAGGAGGCGACAGAGGCTCCCCAGGGTTTGCTGGCCAGCCACTCTAGCTGAATTGGGGAGCTTCAGGTCCAGTAGAGACCCTGTCTCCAAAAATAAGGTGGAAGGCCAGGCATGATGGCACACACCTTTAATGCCAGCACTCAAGAGGCAGGGGTGGGCAGACCTCTGTGAGTTCAAGGCCAGCCTGCTTTCCATAGAGAGTCCAAGGCCAGCCAGAGCTACACAGGGAGACCTGTTTCAAACCAACCAACCAACAAACAAAAGGCAGAGCATTATAGAAGAAAACAGCCAGGCATGGTGGCGCACACCTTTAATGCCAGGACTTAAGAGGCAGAAGCAGGCAGATCCCTGTGAGTTCAAGGCCAGCCTGATCCTCATAGTGTGTTCTCCCTGGGCTACAGGGAGACCCTTTGAAGAAGAAGGAGGAGGAGGAGGAGGAGGAGGAGGAGGAGGAGGAGGAGAAACTTCATTTCAACCTTTGNGCTAGCCTGGTCAACAAGGGAGCCCCAGGCAAGCTGAGACTAAAGGTAGACCCTTCTCAAAAAACAAAAAAAAATAAAGAACTTTTTATATGTTAAGTTTTTTTTTTATTTTTTATTTTTTAATTCTCTATTTTGCTTTTTTTTTTAGCTGGCACCATTCACCCTAGACTTCATTTCTTAACCACTCCAGATAAAAGAGATGGTATTAAAGTAACAGCAATAGAATCGAGTGATATATAGTCTTGGATAAAAACTTATTCTAGGGCTGGAGAGATAGCCAGCGGTTAAGAGCACTGAACTGGTCTTGTAGAGGACCCGGTTTCAATCCCCAGCACCCAATCGGCGGCTATGGCTAAGA
Organism: Rhizomys pruinosus; assembly: GCA_009823505.1. NCBI lineage: Eukaryota > Metazoa > Chordata > Mammalia > Rodentia > Spalacidae > Rhizomys > Rhizomys pruinosus. The sequence continues at coordinate 1,718,688 of VZQC01013897.1, forward strand.
ACCGTCTGTAACTCCAATTCCAGGAGAACTCCAGTTCCAGGGGAATCCGAGACCCTCTTCTGACCTCCATGGCATTGCACGACATGGGTGCACAAACCTACATGCAGACAGTACATTCATACACATAAAAAAAATTAAAAAAAATAAAAAATAAATATAAACTTATCTAAGGTTACTGACTATGAGAAAAAAACATGCCACAACTTTTGACTTCTTATATTATCTCTTCACTTTTACATGCTAAGATACACACCCTATTTTAAAGGTTTATTTTATCTAATATCTTCACACACAGAAAGTTTCAAAAAAAAACCTGTTGATGAATGAAAAGATAAACGAGTGAAAAAAATGATTTTATCCACTGAAGGAATGACTGCCTATAAGTATTGCATTTCACAATAACTGTATTATATTACTTTGCCCACCAAATTAGGCAGAAAACTAAGGTATTTTTATAATGTATTTTCCCTCTTACATTACCAAGAGAAGTGTATACTATAGGTCAAATTCCATGAAATAAAAAATAAAGATGATATGAAATATTTTCATTTTAAATATCAAAAACATGAGCTAAATCTGGACATGGTACTGCATAGCCTATAATCTCAGCACTCAGGAGGCTGAGGCAGGAGGATTGCAGTGAGTTCAAGGCCAATCCTGAGCTGTCTCAAGAAGCAAACAAACAAAAAAATATCCAGATTAGTCAGTTTGGGGTAAGTACAGTAAACCATTCATTTTACTACATCAAATACTGTATGTATCCTCAAGGACCTAATGTTCAAATAACCAAACACATCGTGAACCTTTTTTATTCTATCTTTTACTTAGATGCTAAAGTTTTTGCATTAAACATACTACATGGTATCTATCTCTATGAATCTATCATTTTTTTGAAGTTTTATCAGCCTTATTCTATGTGATTTCACTTACATTTCTATTAAGTACATTCGAAGCATGTTTAATAAAACAACATGTTATTTAAACACCATTTAGCATGGACTGGAAATTCTGCCTCCCTGATCTTGTTTGGTCACCTGAAAATGAGCATCTGTACTCTTCATACTTGGTGCAATTTTCTACCCTAGCAATTACTCACATGAGCTAGCTGGTTTGCCTTCATCTGTGTAATTTAGTGAAAAATCTTCTATAAGATGGGCTGGTCAACAGATATAATTTCATGGAATGGTTTACCAGTTAATCAGCTTTGTTTTATCAGGGGTACAAATTGGCCTTCTATACAAAAGGAGATACACAAAGAATGCATTTCCTCAAAGTATATGACACATAGGATCAAATTATATGATAGGAAATTCACAAAAATTGAAAAAAACAAAGCATTTATTAATACTAATAATCCTTGAAGTGACATTATGCTTTCTATGTAAATAAAAATAATTTACAAATTACCTTCTATTCACCGTGCTAAATACGAAAGACTTGAAAATATGTTCAGTGTTTTCTATTTAATACATATCCAACAAATATATATTAAGACAATAAACAATGGTAAGTAAATAACACAGTTCGAAGCATTTCATAAAACTTAACTTTTACTTGTAACTTTAAGAATGAATTTGCTCCACTTTTGTACAGACTCTTATATTCAGCAGATCTGAAACTTCTGGATCTATGAATTTTAATCTAGTCATCTAAACTCAAAATTTCCTTAATTCCCTGATCTATACTTTATACACTCTTTCCCCTCTGAGGGTCTATTGATTCTGAATTAATTCTATACTAGTTCCCATCTCTTTGTCTTTAGTAAGTCTGCATCCATCTTACTGGGAAGTCTGTTAGGACACCGAGAGCCCGAATACGTTATTGGTATTAGTTTCTTTATTTCATCTTGAAAAATGAAGTATAAAATAACATTTGCACAGAAATACTCCAGTATCTAAGAATTTACATTATTCCAAATATTATTCTTCATAAATGACATGGTTATGATTAGGAAAAATAGTACCGGAGAACTGATAACTCTTCAGGAGAATAAATTATGTGTAATAATAAAAGCATGAGTGCTTTTTAAAATGTTATTTTTCCCACAGTATACACAATCTCAACTTGTTTTGTTCTTTTACTGGAAACTTGTTTTGTTCTTTGACAAGGAAACTATTACCTGTCAAAAATTACAATCCTTACACAATTATTTAAATATCCAAAGTACAAGAGTTTAAGTTATTTTTAACCTCTGACAATTAAGAAATAAAAGCAAAAAGAATTTTTTAGAAGAGAAAATGTTTGAAGCATCATTTAACAATGGACATTTAAGTTTCTGTTAATTGAATTATCATTCGGCATTTTACTTAGAGAAAAAAATGTTCATATAGGTGTACAAAATGAGAATTGAGGGCTGTTAATGCACTCAAGTACTTTGCGAAACAAACGTTTTACTTATTTTGTTGTGTCCCAAACTACTCAATCAGATTTTCATAACTTCTCATACCCTAGAACTAAATAAAGATGCCAGAGACTGAGGTTCATTTTTGATGAGCGAAACTTCAATTACTATGAAGAAAGTATCTGTGATATTCATAAAATTTATCAAATCAACATACTAGCTGGGTGTCAGTATCTCATTTTTAACTAAATGAATACATTTCTCAACTTCTGATTTTCTAAATATCACCTCCCCCACCCCAGTTGAGACGTATCTGTCATCTTCAAAGTTTTAGAAACACTTGTTGACGAATGTGAAATTTTAGTTATCTTAAGGAAGTACATATGAAAAGTTTCTGCGAAGCAAAACGATAACTTCCAAAATGAATTCACATGAAATTCTTAATGTGAACCTTATTTTTGTTTGGGGCTTTATAGAAAAAAGTTCATTTAGAAGATGGACTTCCAAGGTCACTACAAGTGCCAATCACTTTAAACTGTGCCCTTTCCTCTAGCACAAAATTCACCATCACAGAAAAGTAGTCACGTTTCATTCAAAACAAGACACTCAGTTTAGCCAAAGGACAACGAGGCCACGGACCAAAAAGTATTATTCTCTGCCAAGCTTGTTGCCAAACTCAGGACGCCCCATAAATGCTCTTCCTCTGCAGTTAAGGCTAACCCACATCCACGCATTGCCTCACAACCCCTAAGAAATAAAATTGAAGTTATCACTTTTCAAAGTTGGGGGAGGGGGTCTGAGAACTGACACGCGTATACCTATTTACTTTTGACAAAAGGAATAAATAGAAGCAAAACCGAGATTCAGAAGGAAGTCCTGCTGCTGCGTGCACCAGCTGAGCCTGTCCGAGACCCTCGACCCAGGCGCGCGGGGACTCACCTTCCATGTCGCCGGGCCGCTCGGCTACTCGGCCGCTCCACGTGCTGCTGCCGTCGCCGGGACCAGAGCGCCGCTGGCGGGAGATTCCCGACCTGGGGAGTCCCCGGGATCGCGGCGGCGCAGAGGGTGGCAGAGCCGGCGACCTGCCCTGCGCGGGGCGACAGCGGCGCTGGCTGGCGGCGGCTTTAAAGGACGCTGCGAGCGCCGTAGGTTCCGCACCCCTCAGCCCACTTCTGAATGTCAAGCCCGAGGCAGCCGGATCGCATGGAAAGCGTGCATCAGTAATGTCTACTTCTGAGATAGACCGCAAGAGAGAGCGCTAGCCTGTGGACTGGGGTAGGCTCTGCTTTCTTGGCGAGTTCAACTGCAAAGAGCTTTGTCTTCCACAGAAAGATCTGGAACTTTTTGTCTAGACTCCAGGATGAAATCCTGAAAACTGTCCATGAGGATTCATTGTGCTATTTATCAACCCCACCCCTATTCGGTTTTTCCACTTCATGTAAGAAAAGTTCTTGGTCCAGCTGGGGTAGCCCACATCTGTGATTCCAGCACTTGAGAAGCTGAGGCAGGAGACTTGCCAGGAATTCCAGGTCAGCCCAGGCTACAGTGTGTGAGACATTTTCTTAGAAAACAAACTTTAAAAGTCCTTGGACCAAATTTTTAGAAAGATAGTTCAAAAGTGTTTTGGCACTTACATCATTCTATTTTTAATTTGAAAGAGCAATTTTCTCATTTTTTGTTTGCCTTTCTGGGAACTGGTTGATTTGAGGCTACTCGAAAAATACAACTCCACTGCTTTCTCTTCATTATTTACTACTTTTTTTTTCCCCTTTCTAAATAGGACACCTTACAGAAATATATGTATATGTATATGTATATGGCGTATCAGAAAAGTAAGTAGAGCAGAGCTGAGGTAATAGGACTAAATCAAGGGAGAAGGAAAGATTCACAGAGATGTAACAGTCAACATCTTTCCCCAACATCCTCCTCACTCTATACAGGAAAACATTTATTGTAGGGAGAAGAAACGAGATATGACAATGAAACAGTTTTTCAATGCAGAAACTTTCTTCACATTGAGGTCTTAAGAGGCATTATTCAGGGGCCAGAGAGATGGCTCCCTGGTTAAGTGCACCTGCTGCTTTTGCAGAGGACCCAGGTTTGATTCCCAGGACTCACATGGTGGCTAAGAACCATCCATAACTCCAATTCCAGGGGAATTCGATGCCTTCTTCTGGCTCCACAGGCATACATGACACGAGTGCACTTGTACACAGCCGGGATCACACTGATATACATGAAATAAAAATAAATAAAATATAAAAAAGAGATTCAGATGAGTACTTTTAAAATATTTATTTTTGTCTTATATGTGTGCTTTGCCTTTAGGTATGTAAGGGTGCCCATGTCATGCAGTGTCCCCTGGAACTGGAATTACAGGTGGTCATTAGCCACCATATAGGTGCTGGGAATCAAACCCAGGTCCTCTGCAAAAGTAGCAAGTGCTCTTAACCAATAATCCATCTCTCCAGCCCCAGATAGTTTTTGTTTTGTTTTGTTTTGTTTTGTTTTGTTTTTTTGGTCTTTTTAAGACAGGGTCTCCCTGTAGCCCCAGCTGGCCTTGAACTCACTCTAGACCAGGCTGGCCTTGAACTCACAAAGATCCACCTGTCTCTGCCTCCCAAGTGCTAGGATTAAAGGCGTGCACCACCACTCGAAAGTACTTCTAATGATGCCCAATGTGTTGAAGGGATGACTCCACTGCCATTCTTGTCAGAAAAGTATATTGTAAATTATACAAATAGATTTGAGATTAAGGGTCAGAATGTGTACATCAAGTCATCTATATCAGAAGAATCCCATACTTAAGAGCCAAAGCATAGACATGGCAATTTTATGAATTTAAGTTCACTTTAAATAATACTGTAGAATAGGCAGTCTACATGTGTGTGTATATATGTAGGTGGCACTGGCTATGAGAACACAGAACCATAGCCAGCATCTTGACAGATAAAGGAGCTAGAGTTCTGCAGGAATAAGTTCAGAGAAATACTCTAAACATTAAGGTTTAATTTTAGTACTGAAAGGGGAAATTTGTTGTTTGTTAGTTTCTAAAAGCAAAAAATAGCACATCACAAGTAGCAGAAGAGGAACTGTAAACTTTCACAGGGATGATGAGGATGAATAGTTAATTGGTGATTAAAAGTTAGAAAACATTTTGTTACAATGTTCTTTTTATGTAACAGTGGACAGTGTTACTATGCGGTCAGTATTTAATATTACTTCAGACTTTACAGACTCTTAAAGGGATACATAAAAAATAGATGGGTGTGATAATTTATGTAGCTACTCCACCCTTAAGGAAGTGGAGCATAAATCCCCAATCTTTTAAATATTGGTTACACACAGTAACTTCCTTCCAAACAAGACAGAATGAAAAGGGAGGGGAAGTCGTTCTGCAGTGGAGAAAGGTGACAAACATAACTTCAACCAGGTGATTAATGTTAACAGCAATGTTGATAAGGCATGATGTTAGTATGTGCAAGGGATACGAATATTGGGAACACCACTTCATTACTGTGGTCTTCCTCTTCAAAACCCATAATCTTAAACAAGGCGTGGTGGCGCATGCCTTTAATCCTAGCACTCGTGGGAGGCAGAGGCAGGCGGATCTTTGTGAGTTCAAGGCCAGCCTGGTCTACAGAGTGAGTTCCAGGACAGCTGGGGCTACAGGGAGACCCTGTCTCGAAAAGACCAAAAAAAAAGTGGGTAAAAATGTTTAATACATAAGCCACTACTCTATTTTTTAAAGATTTATTTAGCACTCAGGAGGCAGAAGCAGGTGGATCTCTGTGAGTTCAAGGCCAGCATGGTCTACATAGTGAGTTCCAGGACAGCTGGAGCTACAGGGAGACCCTGTCTCAAAAAGACCAAAAAAAGTATTTATTTTAGTGTGTATGAATGTTTTATGTGCATATATGTAAGTGCACCTATGTCATGCAATGCCCACAGAGGCCAAAATTGGGTGTCAGATCCCCTGGATCTACAGTTATAGACAGTTGCTAACTGCCATGTGGGTGCTGGGAATCAAACCTGGGTCCTCTGCAAGAGTAGCCAGTGCTCTTAACCAGTGAACCATCTCTCCAACTCCTGCTACTCTATTTTTAATATTTTTTAATTAATTAATTAATTAAGTTTTGTCTTTTTTCNATGTCACCCCAAATAACCATTCTGCACCCTATCTGAACCTTGGGCTCTCTACCTACCAGCCTACTCAAAACCACTACTGAGAGGGGCTGGAGAGATAACCTAGCAGTTAAGAGCACCCACTGCTCTTGCAGAGGACCCCGGGTTCGATCACCAGCACCCACATGGCAGCTGAGAACAGTCTGTAACTCCAATTCCAGGAGAACTCCAGTTCCAGGGGAATCCGAGACCCTCTTCTGACCTCCGCGGCATTGCACGACACAGGTGCACAAACCTACACACAGACAGTACATTCATACACATACAAAAATAAATGAAATAAAAAAAAAAACACTACTGAGGGTGGTGTCCCAGTGTTCAGAAACAAACAACACCTAGGGGCTTTCAGGTCACCTTAACTAGTAGCCACGATTAAACTATTATGGGGCTGGAGATTTTGCTCAGTGAAGACCATGGCTTGGGTCCCCAGCACGAGGGTGTTGGCCACGAATCTGGAAAGACTCTTTTGGAGCTCTCTGATACTGACTTATCTCTTGCAGAGAAGAAAAGCAGATCATGTGCTCTTGGTTTTTAAAGTGGTCCCTTTTCTAGAGCAAAGTTACTTCTGAAATTTGCATAGGGGTGTCCCTCTACATCAATGAGCTGAAAAATGATGCTTCTACGGGGGAAGATTCCTCAAGGTCTTGATTTTGTGTACAAGAAGAATGCAGTTAAGTTAAAAACTGGGGGTGAAGTTTGAAAGAAATTTCAATCTGCGTGACAAGAAAGGCCTGCAGAATTCCCACGCGGGTCTCCTCTTTTAGGAAACTCTCACAACCTTCTCCCAACTTCCGATGCTCCTAGGATGACGCTCTGCCTATCACAGTTCTTGGGGCCCACTGTGTTCTCATCTTGGTTTCTTCAGACCCTAGTCTAAAGTAGTCCCCGGAAGTCTGGGGCCAACTGGAACGCGGGAAAATGGCCCCGGACCCAAGGCGCGAAAGACGCTGCCTGGCGTAGCGCGCAGCCACCGCGCATGCACCGAGGGGCGGGACTACTTCGCGTACTGCCCCGCCCCCTCGCTCCCCACCCCCCGGCTCGCCCCGCCCCTCGTGCCTTGCCGGAGCACGCACGCGCTACCTGGCGCGCCCGCCCCCGTGGTAGGCACGGACCGGTAGGGGAGATGCCCCCGGCTGTTTGCTGCGCTCTGTAAAGGAGCGATGGGGAGGTGTTGGGCCCGGCCTGAAGAAGGAGGGAGCCCAGCGGGCGCCGCTAGTGCCTGAGCCGTGATGCGAGAGTGGGTCCTGCTCTCCGCAGTGCTCTCGTGTCTCTTAGCAGGTGGGCCTTGTCCCGCCCCNGCTAGCCTGGTCTAAAAAGGGAGCCCCAGGCAAGCTGAGGGACTAAAGGTAGACCCTGTCTCAAAAAGACAAAAAAAAAATAAAGAACTTTTATATATGATTAAAAGACTTTATATTAAGTGTGAAATCTGCTATTGCTTCTGAAATTCACCCTTGTCATTTCTTAACCACTCCAGATAAAAGAGATGGTATTAAAGTAACAGCAATAGAATCGAGTGATATATAGTCTTGGATAAAAACTTATTCTGGGCTGGAGAGATAGGCACCTAGCGTTAAGCAGCACCCCTGCGTCTTGTACAGGACCCGGGCGTTTAATCCCCCCACCCAAATCGGCAGTAGGAACCGTCGTTGTAACTCCATTCAGAGAACTCCCGTTCCCGGGGATCCGAACCCTTTTTGACCTCCATGGGCAGTGCACTGGACGGGGCACACACTCCATGCAGACGCTTGACATTCTGACAATAAAAAAAAATTAAAAAAAGAAAAAACATAAAAAAAAAAAAAAAAAAAAAAAAAAAAAAAAAAAATATGAGAAAAAAAAAAAAACCTGGCCAAACTTGTGACCTGCTTATATTAGTCTTCACTTTTTTATACATGCTAATGATACCACACCCCCTAGGGGTAACGGTGTAGTTTATCTAATATCCGCACCACACAGAAACGTGTCAAAAAAAAACTCGGGTTGATGCAATGAACAGATACAATGAGTGAAAAAAATGATTTTATCCACTGAAGGAATGACTGCCTATAAGTATTGCATTTCACAATAACTGTATTATATTACTTTGCCCACCAAATTAGGCAGAAAACTAAGGTATTTTTATAATGTATTTGGGCCTTCGCTGGAACAACTTACCAAGAGAAGTGTCACTATAGGTCTAAATTCCATGAAATAACAACTAAAGATGATATGAACTACGTGCCTGTAAATATCAAAAACATGAGCTAAATCTGGACATGGTACTGCATAGCCTCTATCCATCTCAGGCACTCAGGAGGCTGAGGCCAGGAGGATGCAGTGAGTTTCAATGCCATATATCCCTGAGGCTGTATCAAGAAGCAAAAAACAAAACAAAAAACAAAAATATCAATTAGTCAGTTGGGGTTACGTACAGTAAACCATTCATTTTACTACATCAAATACTGTATGTATCCTCAAGGACCTAATGTTCAAATAACCAAACACATCGTGAACCTTTTTTATTCTATCTTTTACTTAGATGCTAAAGTTTTTGCATTAAACATACTACATGGTATCTATCTCTATGAATCTATCATTTTTTTGAAGTTTTATCAGCCTTATTCTATGTGATTTCACTTCCATGTTTCTATTAAGTACATTCGAAGCATGTTTAATAAAACAACATGTTATTTAAACACCATTTAGCATGGACTGGAAATTCTGCCTCCCTGATCTTGTTTGGTCACCTGAAAATGAGCATCTGTACTCTTCATACTTGGTGCAATTTTCTACCCTAGCAATTACTCACATGAGCTAGCTGGTTTGCCTTCATCTGTGTAATTTAGTGAAAAATCTTCTATAAGATGGGCTGGTCAACAGATATAATTTCATGGAATGGTTTACCAGTTAATCAGCTTTGTTTTATCAGGGGTACAAATTGGCCTTCTATACAAAAGGAGATACACAAAGAATGCACGTGCCCGCATAAGGAGAGGACACAGAGGAGCAAAATGATAGGAGAGGGAACTGGCACAAAAGGGAAACCAACAAGAGCCATGTAATTAATACAAGAAGCCTGAAAGCGACATGAGGCCTGGCGTATGTAAATAAAAATAATTTACAAATTACCTTCTATTCACCGTGCTAAATACGAAAGACTTGAAAATCCTGTTCAGTTTGTTTTCTATTTACATACATATCAACCCAACATATATATTAAGACAATAAAAAAACAATGGTAAGTAAAATAAACACCGTTCAAGCATTTCATAAAACTTAACTTTTACTTGTAACTTTAAGAATGAATTTGCTCCACTTTTGTACAGACTCTTATATTCAGCAGATCTGAAACTTCCGGATCTATGAATTTTAATCTAGTCATCTAAACTCAAAATTTCCTTAATTCCCTGATCTATACTTTATACACTCTTTCCCCTCTGAGGGTCTATTGATTCTGAATTAATTCTATACTAGTTCCCATCTCTTTGTCTTTAGTAAGTCTGCATCCATCTTACTGGGAAGTCTGTTAGGACACCGAGAGCCCGAATACGTTATTGGTATTAGTTTCTTTATTTCATCTTGAAAAATGAAGTATAAAATAACATTTGCACAGAAATACTCCAGTATCTAAGAATTTACATTATTCCAAATATTATTCTTCATAAATGACATGGTTATGATTAGGAAAAATAGTACCGGAGAACTGATAACTCTTCAGGAGAATAAATTATGTGTAATAATAAAAAGCATCGAGTGCTTTTTTAAAATGCTATTTTTCCCCACAGTATACACAATCTCAACTTGTTTTGTTCTTTTACTGTTCTCTTTGACAAAGGAAAACTATTACTGTCAAAACAATTTTACAATCCTTACACAATTATTTAAATATCCAAAGTACAAGAGTTTAAGTTATTTTTAACCTCTGACAATTAAGAAATAAAAGCAAAAAGAATTTTTTGAAGAGAAAAATGTTTTGAAGCATCATTTAACAATGGACATTTAAGTTTCTGTTAATTGAATTATCATTCGGCATTTTACTTAGAGAAAAAAATGTTCATATAGGTGTACAAAATGAGAATTGAGGGCTGTTAATGCACTCAAGTACTTTGCGAAACAAACGTTTTACTTATTTTGTTGTGTCCCAAACTACTCAATCAGATTTTCATAACTTCTCATACCCTAGAACTAAATAAAGATGCCAGAGACTGAGGTTCATTTTTGAGGAGGCGAAACTTCATAATTACTTATGAAGGAAAGATCTGTGATATTTCAAAAATTTATCAAATTCAACAGTTATAGCTGGGTTGGTTCAGTCTTTCATTTTTATCAATGAATACATTTCTCAACTTCTGATTTTCTAAATATCACCTCCCCCACCCCAGTTGAGACGTATCTGTCATCTTCAAAGTTTTAGAAACACTTGTTGACGAATGTGAAATTTTAGTTATCTTAAGGAAGTACATATGAAAAGTTTCTGCGAAGCAAAACGATAACTTCCAAAATGAATTCACATGAAATTCTTAATGTGAACCTTATTTTTGTTTGGGGCTTTATAGAAAAAAGTTCATTTAGAAGATGGACTTCCAAGGTCACTACAAGTGCCAATCACTTTAAACTGTGCCCTTTCCTCTAGCACAAAATTCACCATCACAGAAAAGTAGTCACGTTTCATTCAAAACAAGACACTCAGTTTAGCCAAAGGACAACGAGGCTACGGACCAAAAAGTATTATTCTCTGCCAAGCTTGTTGCCAAACTCAGGACGCCCCATAAATGCTCTTCCTCTGCAGTTAAGGCTAACCCACATCCACGCATTGCCTCACAACCCCTAAGAAATAACCTTGACGTTATCCACTTTTCAAAGTGGGGGAGGGGGTCTGAGAACTGACACGCGTATACCTATTTACTTTTGACAAAAGGAATAAATAGAAGCAAAACCGAGATTCAGAAGGAAGTCCTGCTGCTGCGTGCACCAGCTGAGCCTGTCCGAGACCCTCGACCCAGGCGCGCGGGGACTCACCTTCCATGTCGCCGGGCCGCTCGGCTACTCGGCCGCTCCACGTGCTGCTGCCGTCGCCGGGACCAGAGCGCCGCTGGCGGGAGATTCCCGACCTGGGGAGTCCCCGGGATCGCGGCGGCGCAGAGGGTGGCAGAGCCGGCGACCTGCCCTGCGCGGGGCGACAGCGGCGCTGGCTGGCGGCGGCTTTAAAGGACGCTGCGAGCGCCGTAGGTTCCGCACCCCTCAGCCCACTTCTGAATGTCAAGCCCGAGGCAGCCGGATCGCATGGAAAGCGTGCATCAGTAATGTCTACTTCTGAGATAGACCGCAAGAGAGAGCGCTAGCCTGTGGACTTGGGTAGGCTCTGCTTTCTTGGCGAGTTCAACTGCAAAGAGCTTTGTCTTCCACAGAAAGATCTGGAACTTTTTGTCTAGACTCCAGGATGAAATCCTGAAAACTGTCCATGAGGATTCATTGTGCTATTTATCAACCCCACCCCTATTCGGTTTTTCCACTTCATGTAAGAAAAGTTCTTGGTCCAGCTGGGGTAGCCCACATCTTTGATTTCCAGCACTGAGAAAGCTGAGGCAGGAGGATCCTTGCCAGGAATCCAGGTCAGCCAGGCTACAGTGTGTGAGACATTTTCTTAGAAAACAAACTTTAAAAGTCCTTGGACCAAATTTTTAGAAAGATAGTTCAAAAGTGTTTTGGCACTTACATCATTCTATTTTTAATTTGAAAGAGCAATTTTCTCATTTTTTGTTTGCTTTCTGTGAAACTGGTTGATTTTGAGGCTACTCGAAACAAATCACCAACTCCCACTGCTTTCTCTTCATTTTATCTACTTTTTTTTCCCCTTTCTTAAATAGGAACACCTACAGAAATCTCTTTCTATGTATATGTATATGGCGTATCAGAAAAGTAAGTAGAGCAGAGCTGAGGTAATAGGACTAAATCAAGGGAGAAGGAAAGATTCACAGAGATGTAACAGTCAACATCTTTCCCCAACATCCTCCTCACTCTATACAGGAAAACATTTATTGTAGGGAGAAGAAACGAGATATGACAATGAAACAGTTTTTCAATGCAGAAACTTTCTTCACATTGAGGTCTTAAGAGGAATATTTCAGGGGCCAGAGATGGCTCCCTGGTTAAGTGCACCTGCATGCTTTTGCAGAGGACAGTTTGATTCCCAGCACTCACATTGGTGGAAGAAACATCCATAACTCAATTCCAGTGGGAATTCGATGCCTTCTTCTGGCTCACAGGCATTACATGACACGAGTGCACTTGTACACAGCCGGGATCGGGTCACCACTGATATACATGGAAATAAAAAAATAAATAACAATTATAAAAAAGAGTTACCGTATGAGTACTTTTTATACAATATTAATTATTTTTTGTCACTTTATTATATGAGTGTTTTGCCTTTAGGTATGTAAGGGTGCCCATGTCATGCAGTGTCATGGCAACTGGAATTCAGTTGGTTCATTAGCCACCCATATAGGTGCTGGGAATCAAGCCCCAAGGTTTCCTCTGCAAACGTAGCAATGATCTTAACCAATAATCATCTCTCCAGCCCCAGATAAGTTTTTTTGTTTTTTTTTGGTTCTTTTAAGACAGGGTCTCCCTGCTTAGCCCAGCTGGCCTTGAAAAGTACTTTTTTTTTTTTTTTTTTTTTTTTTTTGGTCGTTTCGAGGACAGGGTCTCTCTGTTAGCCCCCGGCTTGTCCTGGAAACTCACTCTGTAGACCAGGTGGCCTTGAACTCAAAACCAAAGATCCACCGTCTCTGCCTCCAAGTGCTAGGGATTAAATAGGCGTGGACCACCACTCGAATAGTTTTTTACTTCTAATGCTGCCCAATCGTGTTGAAGGGATGACTCCACTGCCATTCTTGTCAGAAAAGTATATTGTAAATTATACAAATAGATTTGAGATTTAAGGGTCAGAATGTGTACATCAAGTCATCTATATCAGAAGAATCCCATACTTAAGAGCCAAAGCATAGACATGGCAATTTTATGTAATTAAGTCACTTTTTTTTAACTACAATATGTAGAACTAGGCTCGTCTACATGTGTGTGGTATATATGTAGGGTGGCACTGGCTATGATAACACAGAACATATCCCAGCATCTTGACAGATAAAGGAGCTAGAGTTCTGCAGGAATAAGTTCAGAGAAATACTCTCTAAAAATTAAGGTTTAATTTTAGTCTGAAAAGGGGAAATTTTGTTGTTTGTAGTTCTAAGCAAAAAATAGCACATCACAAGTAGCAGAAGAGGAACTGTAAACTTTCACAGGGATGATGAGGATGAAGTTAATTGGTGATTAAAGTTAGAAGAAACCATTTTTGTTACAATGTTCTTTCTGTAACAGTGTACAAGCGTGTTTACTATGCTGTTCAGTATTTCATATTACTTCCAGGACTTTACAGATCTTTAAAGGGCTACATAAAAAATAGGAATGGGTGTGATCATTTATGGTAGCTACTCCGCCCTTACGAAGGGCGCCTTATAAATCCCCAATCTTTTAAATATTGGTTACACACAGTAACTTCCTTCCAAACAAGACAGAATGAAAAGGGAGGGGAAAGTCGTCTCTGCCAGTGGAGAAAAGGTGACCAAACATTAACTTCAACAGGTGTTAATGTTACAGCACTGTTGATTACGCCTGATGTTAGGATGTGCAAGGATTTTTACGGAATATGGGGAACATCCACTGCAGACTTGGTGGTCTTCCTCTTCCAAAAACCCAGACTTTATTAAAATGCGTAGGTGGCGCATGGCCTTTTAATCCTATGCACTCGCTGGGAGGCAGAGGCAGGAGGATTCTTTGTGAGTTCAAAGCCAAAAAAAAAAAAAAAAAAGCCTGGTCTACAGAGTGATTTCCAGGACAGCTGGGGGCTACAGGGAGACCCTGTCTCGAAAAGACCCAAAAATAAAAGTGGGTAAAAATGTTTAATACATAAGCCCACCTACTTCTTTTTAAAGATTTATTTAGCAAATCAGGAGGCGAAAGCACGGTGGATCTCTGTGAGTTCAACGGCCACATGGTTTAATAGTGAGTTCCAGGACAGCTGACAGCTGGAGCTACAGGGAGGACCTGTCTTCAAAAAAGACCAAACAAAGTTATTATTTTCGTGTGTATGAATGTTTTATGTGCATATATGTAAGTGCACCTACTGTCTGGCAAGCCCAAGAGGCCAAAATTGGGTGTAAGATCCCTGGTATTGGAGTTATAGACAGTTGCTAACTGCCATGTGGGTGCGGGAATCAAACCGGGGTCTCTGCAAGAGTAGGCCCAGTGCTCTTAACCAGGGGAACCCATCTCTCCAATCCTGTGCTACTCTATTTTTAATATTTTTTTAATTTAATTAATAATTAAAGTTTGTCTTGTTTTTTTTTTTTTTTTGGTCCATTTTCGAGGACAGGGTCTCCTGTAAGCCCCAGCTGTCCTGGAAAACTCACTGTGTCGACCAGGCTGGCCTTGAAATGACAAAAGATCCACCTTGCCTCTGCCTCCCAAGTGCCTTAGGATTAACTGTTTTGCGCCACCACGCCCGGCAAGTTTTGTCTTTTTGTAAGAAAGGGTCTCCCTGTACCCCAGTTGGCCTGGAAACTCACTATGTAAAACCAGGCTGGCCTTGAACTCACAGGAAACCATTATGGCCTCTGCCTCCAAGCGCTGGATTAAAGGCGTGTGCCTGCAAGCTGGGCTGTTTTATTTTTAAATATATGTTTGTGTGTGTGTGTGTGTGTGTGTGTGTGTGTGTGTGTGTTTGTGTGTGTGTGTGTGTGTGTGCGCACGCACGCGCGCATCTGTGTGCCTGTGCAGGTGCTTGCAGAGTTCAAAAGTGGGCATCAGATCCCCAGAAGCTGGAGTTATAGGCAGTTGCTACCCACTGGACATAGGTGCTGGGACTCAAACTCCTGGAAGAATAGGAAGCATTTTTTTTTAATGGCTCAGCCATCTCTCCAGTGCCAGTTCTCTATTTTTAAGACTCTTCTCAGAAGAATCAAGTTTATCACACAGGTTTGCAATAGTCAGTTGCCATAACTAGGAACTTAAAGAACTCTAGAAACAGTGTAGATTGGTAAAAACACTTTGACTAACCCTGGAATGATAAACTTCTATGGAACCTAAGAGAATACCTAAATTAGTCCTCACTATCATCACCTGAAGGGAACAGGTGATGACTAAACCATGAATCTAGACATAGTAACTGACAATGGGTGGATCTGACTCACTGAATCACACTTCATGCTTATGCTATGTAGGTAAAATTAACAGTGACTAAAAATGAAATACTGACAAAGGCTGCTCCTGGACCATCTGAGACAGTCCAAATACTGACTCGGCTCAAAGGAAATAAAACTGAAAACCCTTGATGTCACCCCAAATAACCATTCTGCACCCTATCTGAACCTTGGGCTCTCTACCTACCAGCCTACTCAAAACCACTACTGAGAGGGGCTGGAGAGATAACCTAGCAGTTAAGAGCACCCACTGCTCTTGCAGAGGACCCCGGGTTCGATCACCAGCACCCACATGGCAGCTGAGAACAGTCTGTAACTCCAATTCCAGGAGAACTCCAGTTCCAGGGGAATCCGAGACCCTCTTCTGACCTCCGCGGCATTGCACGACACAGGTGCACAAACCTACACACAGACAGTACATTCATACACATACAAAAATAAATGAAATTAAAAAAAAAACACTACTGAGGGTGGTGTCCCAGTGTTCAGAAACAACACCTAGGGGCTTTCAGGTCACCTTAACTAGTAGCCACGATTAAACTATTATGGGGCTGGAGATTTTGCTCAGTGAAGACCATGGCTTGGGTCCCCAGCACGAGGGTGTTGGCCACGAATCTGGAAAGACTCTTTTGGAGCTCTCTGATACTGACTTATCTCTTGCAGAGAAGAAAAGCAGATCATGTGCTCTTGGTTTTTAAAGTGGTCCCTTTTCTAGAGCAAAGTTACTTCTGAAATTTGCATAGGGGTGTCCCTCTACATCATTGAGCTGAAAAATGATGCTTCTACGGGGGAAGATTCCTCAAGGTCTTGATTTTGTGTACAAGAAGAATGCAGTTAAGTTAAAAACTGGGGGTGAAGTTTGAAAGAAATTTCAATCTGCGTGACAAGAAAGGCCTGCAGAATTCCCACGCGGGTCTCCTCTTTTAGGAAACTCTCACAACCTTCTCCCAACTTCCGATGCTCCTAGGATGACGCTCTGCCTATCACAGTTCTTGGGGCCCACTGTGTTCTCATCTTGGTTTCTTCAGACCCTAGTCTAAAGTAGTCCCCGGAAGTCTGGGGCCAACTGGAACGCGGGAAAATGGCCCCGGACCCGAGGCGCGAAAGACGCTGCCTGGCGTAGCGCGCAGCCACCGCGCATGCACCGAGGGGCGGGACTACTTCGCGTACTGCCCCGCCCCCTCGCTCCCCACCCCCCCGCTCGCCCCGCCCCTCGTGCCTTTCCGGAGCACGCACGCGCTACCTGGCGCGCCCGCCCCCGTGGTAGGCACGGACCGGTAGGGGAGATGCCCCCGGCTGTTTGCTGCGCTCTGTAAAGGAGCGATGGGGAGGTGTTGGGCCCGGCCTGAAGAAGGAGGGAGCCCAGCGGGCGCCGCTAGTGCCTGAGCCGTGATGCGAGAGTGGGTCCTGCTCTCCGCAGTGCTCTCGTGTCTCTTAGCAGGTGGGCCTTGTCCCGCCCCACTCCTCCCCTCCGCTGTCTGCCCCCTGCCCCTCCTCCTCCTCTTTCTCCTCTCCTTCCTCCTCCTCCTCCACCCGCCCCGCCCATTCTGAACCCTGGGTCCTCTTCCAACTAATCAGTCAGTAGTTTCTTTACTCCACAGTTGGATGTCAACGTTCTTCCTTATTCAGTAAGAGAGGCTTTGTGTATGGCACGGTAGAACACCCAGGTAATTTGCCCTCGCCCAGTCATAGCGGAAGATCGGGATGCCAGTGCACCTGCTGAGGGTCTTCCTCCCAGGAGCATCTACTTTGGTCCACATTGTGGGAAGATTGCATCTTTCATCCTCAAAGCAACGCTGGTTTTAGGTACCAGGACTCAGCGCAGATCTTGTGCTCCGATTACCACTTCCCAGTTCTGCTTTGTCTTGTGTGAAGCGCAGCCAGAGTGCTGGAAGTACCTCTGTTTGCAAGGGTCTGAAACGCCTTCCTATGAACTCGATCCACTTATTCAGTATGAGCCTCAGCTCAAGTGTTCTTCTCTGTGGTTAGCTTTCCTACGCTCCCGGGGGTGTGGAGGGTGGGGAGTGGGCTAACTTTGAGCCATTTCACAGTACAAGTGTGGAATACGGAAAGTTTGAAGCCTTTCTGGATTTGAGCCCCATCCCAACACGACCACTGTACCGTTAAATTGTAGGACAGTGTTTATGGGCCCAGAGCTTGGCACTGATTAGGCCCAAAAGTATCTTTAAAATAGTTTTACTGTCGAGCCGGGCATGGTGGCACATGCCTTTAATCCTAGCACTTGGGAGGCAGAGGCAGGCGGATCTCTGTGAGTTCAAGGCCGGCCTGGTCTACATAGCGAGTTCCAGGCCAGCTGGGACTAAAGGGAGACCCTGTCTCAAAGACAAAATAAAAATAGTTTTACAGTTAAGCCCAAGTTCTCTGAACTCTGATATCATTATCCCTTCAAACGACATTAATTTGTACATTAAAATAAATTATATACTTCATACACTGAATCATGGGATAAAAATATCATAATTGACAATCTACAGTTTACAAAATTGTAATAAATGATGACCTGCATCCTGAATATCACAATCATTTTTAGAATACTGAAATCCAGAAAGAACTAATTATTATCATCGGGACAAAGTAGTAGAAGTGTATTTCCTAATTTCAGTGTATAATGTATTTATGCGAAATTATATTTTGCCACAGTGAAAATATATGTAAAATTACATCAGAGTAGCCCTGTCCTTATTTGTATGGATATGAATCGTGCTAATAAAGAAATGGTGGACCCCACCTACTTATGGATTGGGCCTAATGAAAATACATTAACAGGTAAATTATTTTAATATCTTAAAAAAATTTTTTTTATTAATTTTATTTATTTCTGTATGTGTACGAATGTACTGTTTGCATGCAAGTTTGTGCACCCATGTCGTGCAATGCCGTGGAGGTCAGAAGAGGGTGTCGGATTCCCCTGGAACTGGAGTTCTCCTGGAATTGGAGTTTCAGACAGCTCTCGGCCGCCATGTGGGTGCTGGGGATCGAACCCGGGTCCTCTGCAAGAGCGTCGGAGCTCCTAACCGCTAGGCCATCTCCCCAGCCCCTAATATCTTTTTAAATGATGTGAACATTGTTTTAGAAAAGCACTGTCATTTATTGAAAAGAACAAATTTAGTCCTAACTCCAGTTAAACTTGCTCAACACTAGACAAATCAATTTCTTTTTTTTTTTTTTTTTTTGTCTTTTTGAGACAGGGTCTTCCTGTAGCCCTAGCTGTCCTGGAACTCACTATGTAAACCAGGCTGGAGGTGAACTCACAGAGATCCACCTGCCTCTGCCTTCTGAGTGCTGGAATTAAAGGCGTGTGTCACCATGCCCAGTGACAAATCAATTTTTATCTTGGTCGGTGCCTTACATTCTTCCTGTGCAAAAACTAAACCAGTTCTAGATTATGGCACAGGTGCATAAGCCCAGCACTCAGGAGATCGAGGCAGGAGGAGCACAAATTTGAGACCAGCCTGGGCTACATAGAAAGATCTTGTATGGAAATAAATAAGTAAATAAATAACCAAAGCAGTTGTCAACCCCACCCCCAGTGCCAGGGACTGATCCCAGAGTGCCCGTATGCTAGGTAAGATCTCTTCCTCTGAGCTGTGCCCTCTGAAGCGGTACCTTTGTACTCCCAGAGCTCTTCAAAATTTTTCATAAACTCCAAAGTTTATCCTTGTGGCATGAGTGATATGAAATATTTAGTAGGTACTTTTTCATGTTAGAAGAGCAGCATGGGATATCAGCATTATTAATTTCTTCCATAAAGAATTTGTATCTTCATTTACTTACTGTCATAAATCAGTCAAAACTAGATGCCATGAATTAAAAAAAATCATGTTTAAAAAGTATACCTAACGCATGTAGTTTTATGACAATTAAGATTTTTTATTTTTTTTTTTATTTTTTTATGTGTGTGAATGTACTGTCTGCATGTAGGATTCTACACCCGTGTCATGCAATGCCTCGGAGGTCAGAAGAGGGTATCGGATTCCCCTGGAACTGGAGTTAAAGACAGTTTTCAGCCACCATGTGGGTACTGGGGATCGAACCTGGGTCCTCTGCAAGAGCAGTCGGTGCTCTTAACTGGTAGTTCATCTCTCCAGCCCCAAGAATTTTTTTTTATGTGTATGAGTGTACTGTCTGCATGTAGGTTGGTGCACCCATGTCGTGCAATGCCGAGGAGGTCAGAAGAGGGTGTCAGATTCCCCTGGAACTGGAGTTAAAGACAGTTCTTAGCTGCCATGTGGGTGCTGGGAATCGAACCTGGGTCCCCTACAAGAGCAATTGGTGCTCTTAACCACTGAGCCATCACTCCAGCCCTGACAATTAAGATTCTTGTTGGGGATGCTGAGGAGATGGCTCAGTGATTAAGAGGACTAGCTGCTCTTACAGAGGACCTGGGTTTACTTCCCAGCACCCACATGGTGAGAGGGTGGCTAACAACCATCCATAAGTCCAGCTTCAGGGGGTTTGACAACCTCTTCTGGCCTCCATGGGCATTTTATGACATGGGTACACTTACATACTTGCAAGCAAAATATTTATACACATAAAAATAAGATTTTTGTTGGTATAGGGCTAGGGAGATGGCTCAGTGGTTAATAGCACTGGCTGCTCTTGCAGAAGACCCAGGTTTGGTTCCCAGTACCCACTTGGTGCTAACAACTGTCTATAACTGGAGTTTTTAGGAGAATCCAATGCCCTCTTCTGGCCTCCATGGGCGTTGCATGCACGGGTGCACTTAAATACATTCATATAAGCACTCAATAGGTAAAATAAAAATAAATTTTAAAGAATTTTGTTGGATTCTTCAAGTTGAAATAGTCCATTAATTTTAATTTTTGTTTCATTTGTTTGTAATTCCAAGTTTACTAAGTGATCTTCAAATTATCTGTTAAATAACCAAATAATTTACTATTTCTATTTAGGAAATAGCCAAATAAATATAACTAACACAGGAAAACTGATAGTGCAAGATTTTAAGGAGAATTCGTCCGGACTTTATACATGCACTCTTTCCTATAAGACCATCAAAGCAGAAACCCAAGAAGAAAATACGATAAAGAAGAGATATGACTTTATGATGTTTGGTAATAAGCATTTAAAATTTTTATTTTGTGCGTTGTGCACACATGTGCACATGTGTATACAGGTGCATGTATGACATGTCACAATTGTGGAAGTTAGAGGACAACCTTCAAGAGTGGCTTCTGTTCATTATGTATTCCAGGCATTGAACTCACATTGTCAGGCTAGCACAGCAAGCACTTTTACCAGTTGAGCAAATCTTGCTGGCACAGGCATTTTAATTTATATATGTAGTTGGAATCAGAATTGTGTCTTCATTTAGGAAAAAGGAATCTATTGTAGGTCATCATTATGACTTACAAAGCATCTTGAGGTCTGTTTAATGAAACAAACTCTTAATTTTATTTTTTTTAATTTTTTAATTTAATTTTATTTATTTCTGTATGTGTATGAATGTACTGTCTGCATGCAGGTTTGTGCACCTGTGTCGTGCAATGCCGCGGAGGTCAGAAGAGGGTGTTGGATTCCCCTGGAACTGGAGTTCTCCTGGAATTGGAGTTTCAGACGGTTTTCGGCCGCCATGTGGGTGCTGGGGATCGAACCCGGGTCCTCTGTAAGAGCAGTCGGCACTCTTAACTGCTAGGCCATCTCTCCAGCCCCCAAAACAAACTCTTAAATTACCATCAGGATAAGTTTTCTCAACTGCTTTCAACCCCCCACTTCCCACTGCCTAAGTATGGAAGCAGAGCTACTCTACCACAATTTTGCCACTTAATTCCAAAGCTGATATTGAAGCTGAGTGTTGTGGCTCATACCTATAATTCTAACAGTTGGGATGTGGAAGCGGGAGCATCAGCCAACTTGGGCCCAATCAAGAAAGGCCCCATCCCAAAACAAATAGGCAGGGCTGGGGACACAGCTCAGCGGGTAAACTGCTTTGGGGTTAGCAGGAGGACCTGAGTTTGGATCTCCAACACCACATAAAAAACCCACCCTAGAGTGGATGCCTGTAATCCCATTGGCAGGAGGATCCCATAGGCTTGATGACTAGCTGGATAGGTGAGCTCCAGGTCAACCAATGAGAGACCCTGTCTTAAAAATAAAGTTTCTGGGGCTGGAGGGATGGCCTAGTGGTTAAGAGCGCCGACCGCTCTTACAGAGGACCCGGGTTCAATCCCCAGCACCCACATGGCGGCCGAGAACCGTCTGAAACTCCAATCCCAGGAGAACTCCAGTTCTGGGGCAATCCAACACCCTCTTCTGACCTCCGCGGCATTGCACGACACGGGTGCACAAACCTGCATGCAGATAGTACATTCATACACATACAGAAATAAATAAAATTAAAAAAAAATTTTTTTAAATCAAATTGATGGAGCCGGGCATGGTAGTGCACTCAGGAGGCAGAGGCAGGCGGATCTTTGTGAGTTCAAGGCCAGCCTGGTCTACAGAGTGAGTTTCCAGGCCACCTAGGGCTACAGTGAGACCCTGGTTCAAAAAGATAAAAAATAAAGTTGACCCCATTGGAAAAGGACCAGAGGATCTGGCCTTCACAGAAGTGTGCAAACAGAAATACAGAGAAGAGTATGAACACATGTGAGTGCAAACACAGACACACACAAGCACACAAAAACTGATACTTAAGCTGGGCTTGATGGCTCACATGAATAATCCCACTGGGAGGCTGAGACAAAGAGGATTGCCACAAGTTTGAACTCAACCTGGCTAAATAGTAAGTTAGACTAGCCTGGGCTACAGTGTAAAAATCTGTGTCATCTTAATTCCCCCATCCATCCAGAAAAAGAAGCACAAATGATACTTAATTCTGTATAAGAAAATTAGGGATCCTTTCCCTGTCCTGAGAGGATACCAGTGACATTTTCTGCAAATTCAGACCCTCATGTTCTTCTACCAATATTGTGGGCTCACAGAAATAATTTCTACTCAGTAGGTAATACATCAAATGAAAAGACTATTTTTTCATTAAAATTATTAATTGTATATATTTTGTGAACAGACTGATGGAATACTTTATTAAATAAAATTTCTTCATTGATTTGCAAAGATGATTTGGCTTAATAGTAAATGTTTTTTGAATATTGCTTAATAGAGTAACTTCATGCTAAGCACAATTGTTTTTATTCTCATTTTCTCTTCAAAGCCTATCGGGAGCCTGATTATTCTTACCGCATGGCTGTGCGTTTTACTACAAAATCTTGTGCAGGAAGATATAATGACCTGTTCTTCAGAGTGCTGAAGAAAATCTTGAATAATTTAATCTCAGATTTGTCATGCCATGTCATAGAACCATCATATAAATGCCATTCCGTTAAGATACCAGACCATGACTTCATATATGAGCTATTCATAGCCTTTCAAGGTGAAAACAGTTTCTAAAACATGAATTTTATTGCTTTAGTTCAAAGTCATAATAGATTACAAATTAATTACCATGTAAATATGAGGAATAATAGAATTAATAATAAATAATGATGGAAAGTAGTAGGTTTCAAAAATTGAAGCTCTATATTGTTGTTTGGTCATGGTTTTAGAAGTTAACATACTCGTTGGGCATGGTGGCACAAGCCTTTAATCCTAGCACTTGGGAGGCAGAGGTAGGTGGATCTTTGTGAGTTCAAGGCCACCAGCCTGGTCTACAGAGTGAATTCCAGGACAGCTGGGGCTACAGGGAGACCCTGTCTCAAAAAGACCAAAAAAACAAAAAGTTAACATACTAATACTTTGCTTTCAAATATATTATTTGTCATTTTAAAAGCAATATAATTTTGTTAACGTATCCTTTAACTATCCAGCTAAAAAGTTCACTTACAACTTACAGAATTTTAGAAGGATTCTGTTTTGGTTTTATTTGAACACTTAATAAAAGGGAATAAGCAAACTCAATTTCCATTAGCCCCCAGATGGAGTAGAGTCATAATGCATACAATTTATTCAAGTTTTGTGCCTGACTTCACCACTAGGATTACATTGGCAGATTAAAGCAGAGGCAGGCGGATCTTTGTGAGTTCAAGGCCAGCCTGGTCTACAGAGTGAGTTCCAGGAGCCATAGGGAGACCCTGTCTTAAAAAGACCAAAAAAAAAAAAAAAGGATTAAAGCATGCGTGCTTGTAGCTTTATTGAAATGCCTGGGATGTTTTGGAATCTGTCTATATATGCGTTATGTTTCCCTTTCCAGTCAATCCTTTTGCACCAGGGTGGGAAAATGCATGCAACTCGTCTGCCGACTGTGAAGACAGCACCAATCACAACATCCTCACGGTGAGAGTGGAGCTGTGAGACAGTACTCGGGTAACCAGTAAAGCTCTTAAGAGGGTTTTGCAAATATTTTATTAATTAAAAATTTTCTTTAGTGTCTATCATCACAGCACTTGGGAGGGGGGGCAGGAAGATGATTGGGAGCGCCGTGTCATCTCAGAACAAGTTCAAGGCCAGCCTGGGCTACATGAGACCTTAGCTAAAAAATAAAACTAAAAATAAGAAAAAACCTTTTTCAAGAATTTCTCAGGTTGTTTTCTGACCTACACACATGTACACACCTACACACATGTACACACCTACACACGTGCACATCCACACACATACATTTAGTAAACAAATACATGGAAAAGAGTGGAAACAAAAGTAAACTGATTAAAGTTTCTTTTAAAGAAGAATGTAAATTTAGTACTTATATTTTTATTATGGAGACATACAACACAAAGAGATTCCTTGCCAACCTGCTTGAGTTGGTTCTCCTCTGTGGATCCTGAGCATTGAATTCCAGTCATCAGGTGTGGCAGCCAGCACTCAGCCATCCTGCTGGTCCTAGTTTCAGTTTTTTAAACAGATTATGAGATGGTTGCCTATTTCTTTTTTTGTTAATATTTTTATTTCATGTGTATGAGTGTGTTATCTGCATGTATATAAGTGCACCTGTATTGTGTAATGCCCATGGAGGTCAGAAGAGGGCATAGGATCCCCTGGAACTGGAGTTACAAATGGTTTTTAGCTACCATGTGGGTGCTGGGAATTGAACTTGGGTCCTCTACAAAAGCAACCAGTGCTCTCTTTTTTAAATATATTTTTATCCTTATTAAACTTTTTCATACATTATACCTCAATCCAATTTAGACTCATTTCCCTTTCCGTGCCCCCCACCCCACCCAAGTTCATGCATTCTGCCATACATGTCTCACATCTTTTTCTGATTTCCAGAGTTTTTCCAAAGCAGAAGGTTATTGTTTTGGGGAGAACTTTACTGTTTCAGTCACAACCAGTGCTCTTAACCACTGAGCCATCTCTCCAGCCCCTGTTGGCTATTTCAGTATGTTTTATTTTATAGTACTACCTCTGAGATATTAAATACTTCTCCAGGTTAATATTATGTAGTGGATCCCTGGTCTTTCTTTTCCAGATGACTAAACAGCAGCCTGAAGAAAAGCTTCACACCGTGTCATCCTAGGTTAAACCAGTTCTTCCAGAATTGTATCTCCATGAATCATAGCCATTCTTCCCTGTCATCTTCAGGGCATATCCAGGAAATCTTTTACTCCTGGTCTTGTTACTGAGCCCATACCCTTAATGTTTATGGCTTTTAAGAAGCACTCAGTTAATACTAGTTATTATAGTCTACTCCCACAGTAAAATTCACATAGTTTGTCACGCTGATTAGAGAAAACTCTTGATTTCTACTTTACTTGGTTCTTTTTTCCTTGATGATCATTTAGAATTAGAAACAATGAACCAAGCCGGGCGTGGTGCACACCTTTAATCCTAGCGCTTGGGAGGCAGAGGCAGGTGGATCTTTGTGAGTTCAAGGCCAGCCTGGTCTACAGAGCAAGTTCCAGGACAGCCGGAGCTACAGGGAGACCCTGTTTCAAAAAGACCAAAAATAAATAAAATAAAATAGCATTAAAAAGAAATAATGAACCATCCATTTACATATAGACTACACATGTTATAAATCATTCAAAACAAGACTTTTAAAAAGATTTATTATTTATGTGTCTGTATGCCACATGTATGGGGCTGCATACAGAGGCCAGAAGAGGATGTTGGATCTCCTAGAGCTGGAGTTACAGGCAGTTGTGATCCCTCTGACTTGAGTTGCTGGGAAATGAACTTTATTCTTCAAGGAGTGTATGCTCTCAACCACTGAGCCATCTCTCTAGTCCCCAAAGCGAGCTTTATAACTACTTTTTAAAAACAGTATTACTGGGGGCTGGAGAGATGGCCTAGCGGTTAAGAGCACCGACTGCTCTTACAGAGGACCCGGGTTCAATCCCTAGCACCCACATGGTGGCCAAGAACCGTCTGAAGCTCCAATTCCAGGAGAACTCCAGCTCCAGGGGAATCCGAGACCCTCTTCTGACCTCCGCAGCGTTGCACGACACGGGTGCACAAACTTGCATGCAAACAGTACATTCATACACATACAGAAATAAATAAAATTAATAAAAAAAATTTTTTTAATTAAAAAAAAAAACAGTATTACAGGGCTGGAGAGATGGCCTAGCGGTTAAGAGCGCCGACTGCTCTTGCAGAGGACCCGGGTTCGATCCCCAGCACCCACATGGCAGCTGAGAACCGTCTTTGACTCCAGTTCTAGGGGAATCACGACGCCCTCTTCTGACCTCCACGGCATTGCACAACATGGGTGCACAAACCTACATGCAGACAGTACATTCACACACATACACACACACACACACAAATAAATGAATAAATAAAAAAATTTAAAAAATTAAATAAAATAAAAACAGTATTACACATGAACTAATAATAGTTAATAAAGTCAAAACCAGAGTAATTTTTA
Source organism: Rhizomys pruinosus (assembly GCA_009823505.1). Taxonomy (NCBI): domain Eukaryota; kingdom Metazoa; phylum Chordata; class Mammalia; order Rodentia; family Spalacidae; genus Rhizomys; species Rhizomys pruinosus. Next base: position 1,745,302 of record VZQC01013897.1, read on the forward strand.
GCTTTAACATACAGGTTTCATTTGATGGATAAAGCAAGAAATGTTTCTATTACATTTCATTGTTTGTGGTGCATGAGAAATTCAGCTTATCAATTAGTAATAATACTTTTCTCTGGTATTTTCAAATCTTAGGCAAGAGATCGGATAGAAGAATTTTTCCGTAGCCAAGCATATATTTTGTACCATCATTTTAATAGGACTATACCAGCTATGCATTTTTTGGACCACAGTTTTCAAGTAGTACGTGTAGATAACTGTCGACCAGGCTTTGGGAAAAATGAAGGTCTATACAGCAATTGTGCTAGCTGTTGCGGTAATTACAAAATATAAATATCTAATTTCTGTGTATTCCAAAGAAACGATGAATTCATTTAGGATTATTAAACTGAGTCTTTCCATTGATTCTTCCACAGAAAATATATTTAGCCAAAGAGAAGTTAAAAAAAATTAAAATCCTGGGGCTGGAGAGATGGCTCAGTGGTTGAGAGCACTGAGTGCTCCCACAGAGGGCCAGCACCCACATGGAAGCTAAGAACCGTCTTTAAGCCAGGCATGGTGGCGCACGCCTTTAATCCTAGCACTTGGGAGGCATAGGCAGGCAGATTTCTGTGAGTTCAAAGCCAGCCTGGTCTACAGAGTAAGTTACAGGCCAGCTGGGGCTATAGGGAGACCCTGTCTTAAGAAAAAAAATTCAAATCCCAAATTAATAAATCTAATCATCTTAAAAAAATTTTTTTTGTCTTTTTGAGACAGGGTCTCTCTGTAACCCCAACTGGCCTAGAGCTCACTACATAGACCAGACTGACCTTGAACTCACAGAGATCTACCTGCCTCTGCCTCCCGAGTGCTGAGATTCAAGGCATGTGCCACCACGCCCCTCTAATATCATTTTTATTTTATGTGTATGAGTGTATTGCCTGGATATGTGTAAGTGCACCTGTGTGTGCAGCTCCTGCATAGGTCAGAAGAGGGTATCAGATCCCCTGGAACTGGAGTTACTGATGATTGTTAGCTACCATGTGGGTGCTGAGAATCCAACCTGGGTCCTCTGGAAGATCAGCCAATGCTCTTAAGCGCTGAGCCATCTCTCCAGCCTGTAAATCTCATCATCTTAATGTGTGTTCTTTGTGATGTGCTCTCTTATATTACAAAGGATTTTTATGGTGTTCTGAAGAAGCTAATTCCATGAAGCCAAGCAGAATTGCCTCACCTAGGTAACATAGGGCTAAGAACCAGGAACTTAGAAATGAGGCACTGCAGAAGGTCCTGCAGATGCTGAGACAGAAAAATGCGGTAGTCGAACTGTCTTGTTATGATCATCACATTACAAAGATTTTTAGTTTTTTCCTTTTTTTGGTATTTTTGAGGCAGGGTCTCCCTTTTAGTCCCAGCTGTCCTGGAACTCAGTATGTAAACCAGGCTGCCCTTGAACTCACAGAGATCCGCCTTCCTCTGCCTCCCTAGTTCTGGGATTAAAGGCGGGTGCCACCACGCCTGGCTACATTACAAAGTTTAATGTGATCTTCACAGTTTAATTGCCTGGGCAGATATATCTAAAATACAAGACTAGAAATGGTATAATCTTGAAGGCAAGTTTGTGTTGTTGACATACAGTAGCTCTAAATTCTAATAACCTGCATGTGTTTCCTTTTGCAGTGGTTTGTAGTCCTGGAACTTTCAGTCCTGATGTTGATGTTACTTGTCAGATTTGCGTTTCTGTCCATGTCTACGGTGCTAAGTCTTGCCTGTAAACTTCAAGACTAGAGGTGAAAGGACAATAGTCCTTTTATTACTTGCCTTTGAAGGTGGGGGACAAAAGATGATTTGTTCACATCTGAGAGCATCATGAATTACTTCACAAAGTAAGATCAGTAAGACCAAAACTTTGGAAACATGCATTTTAGAAAGAACAACAACCACATAGGTACCATGGCATTTCTAAGAAGGCATTTAATTCAGTCTCCAACGTACAAGGGAAAGTTGAAATGTTGGTGGATGATTTTTAATGAATGTTCTTCTGTTGTCTACAAACTGAACATGTTTTGTACCTAAGACTGTATTAAGGCTGAAAAGGGACCAAAGCAGAATATAATAAAAATGTATTTTCCGCCGGGTGTGGTGGTGCACGCCTTTAATCCTAGCACTTGGGAGGCAGAGGCAGGTGGATCTTTGTGAGTTCAAGGCCAGCCTGGTCTACAGAGTGAGTTCCAGGACAGCTGAGGCTACAGGGAGACCCTGTCTCAAAAAGACCAAAAAAATAAATAAATAAAAATAAAAACGTATTTCCCATATTTTAAATGTGTTTGAATTGACTTAAAGGTATACATAGTACTTTTGTAATTAGAACCTAAAAACATACTTTAGTGCTTTTGCCTTTAATTTTTTTAACAATTAGTAGAATTATGGGTTTTATTACAGGCTTAGATTTTCAGAAAATTAAAGTAATACACAGAGCTCCATATACCCTGGGATATATCTCATCCTTCCACACACATTCCCCCTATTAATATTAACTATACTGCATAGTTTACATTAAAGTTTCATTCTGCACCAAGCATGGTAGTCACACCTTTAATCCCAGCACTGGCAGGCCAGCCTGGTCTACATAGTTCCAGGCCAGCTGGGGCTACAGTGAGACGTTGTCTTAAAAGACAACAAAAAAAGTTTCATTCTTTTTTGTAAGATTTGACAAATGCATGTTCCCATTACAGTTTCATACAGAATCGTATCACCACCCTGAAAATCCATCATCTTTCGCCTCTTTACCCCACCTTCGCTCCCCAAGTCCCTGGAAATTTCTGATCTTTTTCTCGTCTCAATACTTTTTCCTTTTCCAAAGTGCCTTATAGTTGAGATTGTACAATGTGTGCATCTTCTGATTGGCTTCAGTTGTCAGCTGGACACACCTGGGTGGAGGGAACCTCGACTGAGCAATTTCTTGCATGGGACTGGCCTGTGGCCATGTCTGTGGGGCATTTTCTTGATTGTTGAGTGATGTGGGAGGGCCCAGCCCACTGCGAGCGGTGCCACCCCTGGGCAGGTGGTCCTGTGTCATATAAGAAAGCAGCTGAGTCTGGGCCAGGGGAGCAGTGCAGTAGGCAGCGCACCTCCTTGGTCTGTGCTTCCGTCAGTGATGAACTGTGACCTGGAGATGTGAGCTAAAACAAGTGCTTTCCTGCCCAAGTTGGTTTTGGTGAGTTTGTTTGTTTGTTTGGTCTTTTGAGACAGGGTCTCCCTGTAGCCCCAGCTGTCCTGGAACTCAGTATGTAGACCAGGCTGGCCTTGAACTCACAGAGATCTGCCTTCCTCTGCCTCCCTAATCCTGGGATTAAAGGCATGCACTACCACACCTGGCTTGGTCAGTGTTTTTATTGCAATGATCAAAAAGCAAACTATAACAGTTTCTTTCACTAACATGCATTTCAGGGTCCTCTGACTTGGTATTTTTTTATTGTTGAGTATTACTCTGTGATGTGAATTTATAATAGTGGACTTATCTCTTTTCATCCATGGAAATCTTGGCTGCTTCCAATTTTCGGTGACTAAATACAGCCATGAGCATCAGCGTGCAGGGTTTGTGTGGACATGAGTCTGCAGCTCAGCTGGGCTGAGATTTAAGAGTGTGGTTACTGGGTATTATGGTAAGAGTGTTTCATTTTATAAGAAACTAATGCTGGGCATGGTGGCACATGCCTTTAATCCTAGCACTCGGGAGGCAGAGGCAGGCGTATCTTTGTGAGTTCAACGCCAGCCTGGTCTACAGAGTGAGTTCCAGGACAGCTGGGACTACAGGAAGACCCTGTCTCAAAAAGACCAAAAAAAAAAGAAGCGTACTGTCCCCTGATGTGTTTTACCATTTTGTGTTCCCACAGAAATAAATCCCTGTTTTTCTTATTGCTTCTTCTCACTAGTATTTGGTGCTGTCAATTTGGGGGTTTGAGGTTACTCTAATATGGGGAGAGGGCATTTCATTTTTGTTTTAATGCCCAAATTCCCTAATAACATTGATATTAAGCATATTTTCATATGATAATTTGCCAACTGTGCATGTACTTTTTTGTGTCCTTTTTTTTTTTTTTTTGGTGTTTCCTTGAACTCAAAAAGATCCACCTGCCTCTGCCTCCCAAGTGCTAGGATTAAAGGCGTGTGCCACCACACCCGGCCGTGTGTGTCTTTTTGAGACAGGGTCTCCCTATAGCCCCTGCTGGCCTGGAACTCACTGTGTAGACCAGGCCAGCCTTGAACTCACAGAGATCCGCCTGCCTCTGCCTCCCAAGTGCTAGGATTAAAGGCGTACACCAC
>VZQC01013897.1:1759180-2009068 GCA_009823505.1 Rhizomys pruinosus
CACTGGCTTGCTCTCTACTGGCTTGCTCTCTGGCTCATGCCCAGCCTGCCTTCTTATACTGTCACTGCTCAACAATCAAGACAATACACCACAGATGTGGCCACAGGCCAATCCAATGGAGCCAATTCCCCAACTGAGGCTCCCTCAACCCAGGTGTGTCAAGTTGACACCAAAGCTATCCAGCACAGCTAGGGTCAGTCTATGCTTTCAAATTTTTCCTTTAACGAGTATGAACTGTCCTTTATCTCTTCTGACTAGTTTTAGTTTGAGGTCCATTTTGTCAGAAACTAGAGTAACAGCACCTACTTGTTTCTCAGTTCTGTTTGATTGGAATGCCCTTTTCTGTTTTTTACCCTAAGGTAAAATCTACCTTGATGATGAGGTGTGTTTATTGGAGGCATCAAAAAGATGGATCCTGTATTCTAATCCAGACTGTTAGTCTGTGTCTCTTTATTAGGGAATTAAGACCATTTCCACTGAGAATTATTACTGTACAGTGTACATTAACTCCTGTTATTTTTTTGTGGTGGTTTGTTTTCTTAGACTGCTTTTGATTAGCTACTGGAAGTGTTTATTCTGTGTTCTCTTTTGGGTGTGTTTAACCTTCTCTTCAGACCCAAGGTTTCCTTCCAGCACTCTGTGGAGAGCTAGTTTAGAGGCCATACATTCTTTTTTTTTTTGGTCTTTTCTAGACAGGGTCTCCCTGTAGCCCCAGCTGACCTGGAACTCACTCTATAGACCAGGCTGGCCTTGAACTCACAAAGATCCGCCTGCCTCTGCCTCCCAAGTGCTAGGATTAAAGGTATGCGCCACCACGCCCGGCTCAAGGCCATAAATTCTTAAAATCTGTTTTTATCCTGCTAAGTTTTTCTTTCTCCTTCCATTATCATGGATAGTTTTGCTGGGTATTGTAGTCTAGGCTGTCATTTCTGATCTTGAAGAACTTGTAGAACATTAACCAGTCCATGTCCCTCCTGGCTTTCAAAGTATCCACTGAAAAGTCAGGCTTTTTTTTTAAATAAAATTTTTTTACTTATTATTTTATGTGTATGAGTGTACTGTCTGCATGTAGGTAGGTGCACCCATGTCATGCAATGCTGTGGAGGTCAGAAGAGGGTGTTAGATTCCCCTGGAACTGGAGCTAAAGATGGTTCTTAGCCACCATGTGGGTGCTGGGACTCAAACCCCAGTCATCTGCAAGAGCAGTTAGCACTCTTAACTGCTGAGCCATCTCTCCAGCCCCCAGTCAGGCATTATTTTAATGGGCCTGCATGATTTGATCTTTCTTTCTTGCAACTTTCAGTGCCCTTTCTTTGTTCTGTACATTTAGTGTTTTGGATATGATATGATGTGATGTGGGGAGTTTCTTTTCTGGTTCTATTTTGTGTTCTGTGTGCCTCTTTCACCTTGGTAGGCATCTCCTTAGATTTAGGAAGCTTTTTCTATGATTTTGTTGAAAATATTTTCTGTGCCTCTGACCTGAGTTTCTTCTCCTTTTTTCCATATCTATGATTCATAAGTTTGGTCTTTCTACAGTGTCCCATAATTCCTGTGTGGTCCACTCTTGAGGGATTTTCTATTTTGTGTTTTTGGTTTTGTTTGGGGTTTTTTGTTTGTTTTGTTTTGTTTTTTTGTGTTTGTCTTTTTGAGACAGGGTCTCCAGCTGTCATGGAACTCACTATGTAGACCAGGCTAGCCTTGGACTCACAGAGATCTGCCTGCCTCTGCCTCAGAGTGCTGGGATTACAGGCATGCACCACCATGCCCAGCTTGTTTTATTTTTTTAGAGTTAATGTTTTCTTTGACTGAGTGATCCAATTCATCTACTTCATCTTTGTAACTAAAATTCCTCCTGTGAGGTGCAAACAACATCCAGTCCCCCCTCCCTTGGTCCCTAGGACAAACCAAGATCTGAAACTGCAGTCTGGAAAATGAGTGAGTTACTAGGCTTACTTACAGAGCAATGGGTGAGGGTGCCCTTACAGGAGTGTGAGTGCTCCTGTTCTAAGGCTGCACTGGCGAGTCTCTGTCCAGGCATGGATCATGACTTCCCCACAGCTTCCTCAGTTTATATGCTTTTAGCCCCTCCCTTCATACAACTAGGGCCAACTGGTTGGTTTGGAGGTGTGGCTGACTGACCCTGCTACATTTATTTATTTATTTATTTATTTATTTATTTATTTATTTATTTATTTATTGTCTTTTTGAGACAGGGTCTCCCCGTACTTCTGGCTGTCCTGGAACTCGCTATGTAAACCAGGCTGGCCTTGAACTCACAGAGATCTGCCTGCCTCTGCCTCCTGAGTGCTAGGATTAAAGGCGTGCACCACCATGCCCACCCTGCTACTTTTTTCTTGCTGAGAGTAACAGTTAACAGGCTTAGCTGTGACGATCCTCAGCAAGTGGGTGCAACCAAGCTTGGAAAGGTGGCATTTGGGCGTCTGTCCATGGTCTGCCCATTGGAAAACAGCCCTATGCACTAGTCTTCAAGTCTTGATATTCTCTTTCACTTAGTCCAGTGTATTAGTGAGGTTTTCCACGAGATTTTTATTTTACTGATTGAGTTTTCAAGTTTTATTTCAGTTTGGCTTTTTAAAGAAAATTTATTTCTTTATTAAGATCTATTTTCATATCTGTTTCATTCAACTGTTTTTATGGTCTTCATTCAGCATTTATGCATGTCCTCTTTGAGTTCTTTGAACATGTTTATAATTGCTGACTTGGAAATTATTACCTTGGTGCTGGAGAGATGGCTCAGAGGTTAAGAGCACTGGCTGCTCTTTAACAGAGCCTCTTTCAGAGGACCCAAGTTCAGTTCCCAGCACCAACATGGCAGCCAAGAAACATCTGTAACTCCAGGAGATCTGACACCCTCTTCTGACCTCTGTGGACACTTGTTCTAGTTTGTCTTCCATTGCTGTGACAAAACACTCTGACTGACACCAACTTGGGGAGGAAAGGATTTATTCAGCTTACATCTCCCAGGTCACAGTTCATCACTCAGGGAGCCCAAGGCAGGAACTCAGGGCAGGAACCTGGAGGCAGGAGCTGAAGCACAGGCCATGGAGGAATGCTGTTCACTGGCTTGCTCCCCTGGCTCATGCCCAGGCCGCCTTCTTATACCGTACACAACAACCTGCCCAGGGTGGCACCACTCTTGTGGGCTGGGCCCTCCCACACTGCTGGACCATCAAGACAATACTCCACAGATGTGGCCACAGGCCAATCCAATGGAGCCAATTCCCCAACTGTGGCTCCCTCAACCCAGGTGTGTCAAGTTGACACTAAAGCTATCCAGCACAGTTGACCCCTTGTCAACTTGACACACAAAATACATCACTATTAAACCACCACCTTTCCAGTTCTTATCCCCAAAGTATGATGTTAACATTAATCACAACCTAAGACAGTACAACCTCAAAAGCCCCAGTCCTTAAAATGTCCAAATGCTTAAAAGTTCAGTCTATTAAAAGTCTCTTAAATGTGGGATGCTGTAAAATCCAAAACAAGTACTGTCTTATTTCAAAGAGAAGAATCAGGCACTCTCAAACAAAACCTAAGTCCAGCAAGTAGCTCAAGGCTGGACACCTGGGATTCACTCACGATCTTCTGGGCTCCAAAGGGTCTCGGCAGCTCCCCCTCTCTGACTCTGCCATCTGTGGCACACACAGCTCATCTCGCAGGCCCAGGCCAACTCCATTCCACACCTACCGCTGCTCTTGGTGGTCATCCCATGGTCCCGGCATCTCCAAAAAGCTGGGGTCGCCACTGAAACTGAGGCAGCCCTTTCACCAATGGTCCCCCTCTTACTGACTCGCCTGGTGCCAAAGAGCCTCAGCTTCTCCTCCTGGATCTGCGCAATCCGGGGTCTTCACAAGCAACCAAGGTGCACTTCCAAGCCACAATGGATCGTTAGTGTTCCCTTGACCTCTCACGGCCAGCCTCGGCTGCTCTCTGTAGACCCCCCAAAATTTCAACACTGGAACCATATAGGAGACTTTACACGACTACCAAGTCCTGCTTCTCTGCTTGGAGAATGGAGGCTCAGAGGCCCTTCTGAAGCACAGCTTCTGTATTTCTGTGTGCCTGACCTGAGGAAATTCTTTCCCAGAAAGATTTCGACACACAGTGATGCGTATCCTTGTTACGTACACAGCTGATTTTTCGAGTCCCCAGCCTAACCAGCATACAGATGGTCCCAGTACAAACAAGATCCTCCCTTCAGGTTCTGTGTCTCTTGTTACTCAGCACCAATTGTCCCAGTACACAACAACAAGATTTCCCTCAGGTTCTGGTCTCTTGTTATTAACAGCTGATTTTTTTCAGCCCTCGCGGACCAAGATCCCACAAGATTTACATCAGTCCTGATGATCTCTGCTTCCCTTTGAAACTAGAAACTTCATAACCAGGCCTCCATCTTCATACACAATCTTCAGTAAAACTCTCCCAAGCTCCATAGCCAAAAATCTTTAAGCATTAATGATCTTCCGCAGCCCAAAAGTTCCAACGCTCCTAAAACAAAATACAAAACCCCCAAAAATCAAACAAGACACCAAGGTCAAGTTCTGTCACAGCAATCCCCACTCTTCTGGTTACCCACATTTCTGTTCTAGTTTGTCTTCCATTGCTGTGACAAAACACTCTGACCGACACCAACTTGGGGAGGAAAGGGTTTATTCAGCTTACATCTCCTGGGTCACAGGAGCCCAAGGCAGGAACTCAGGGCAGGACCCTGGAGGCAGGAGCTGAAGCACAGGCCATGGAGGAATGCTGTTCACTGGCTTGCTCCCCTGGCTCATGCCCAGCCCGCCTTCTTATACAGTACACAACAACCTGCCCAGGGTGGCGCCATTCTTGTGGGCTGGGCCCTCCCACACTGCTGGACCATCAAGACAATACTCCACAGATGTGGCCACAGGCCAATCCAATGGAGCCAATTCCCCAACTGTGGCTCCCTCAACCCAGGTGTGTCAAGTTGACACTAAAGCTATCCATCACAACACTGCACAACATGGCTGCACTTACGTACATGCAGGCAATGCACTCATATGCATAAAACAAACATAATAAATAAAATATTCCTTAGAATCATTGTCTTGTCCATCACCTAAGTGCTTCTTGGGACACTGCGATGGGGGTTCTATTTTCTGGATATTGTCTTGATTATTCCTTTTTGTGTGTTTTCAAGATAGGATCTAGGCATCTGGAGTTGTGGTGATGGTGGTGTTTCATGGTAAGGCTATCTCACCTTCATTAGCAGAGTGTGTGGATCTTTGTTTGCTGTTAACACTAACTTGTCAGGTTGTGGACCAGCTGATGGGTGACTGGGGTTTAGTGTTGCAAAAGCACTGTGTTAATATGTGAATAAAGGATCCAACTTGCTTCTACCATAGCTAGCCATCTCTGGACTTCTAAGCCCAGGAAGAAAGCCTCTGAATAGTTAGAAGATGGTCTCTGCTGACTTTTAGAAGCCTGTGAAGGGCTCACTTAGTTCTACAAGTGATCCTTGCTTGGTGGGAGCTGTGGTCACAGTGGAAATGACCATCATCCCCTGGAGGCCAGGTAGAGGATGTCACACTGACTTCAGGTGGAGTGGGTGGGATGGAGGCCAGGCTGGAGGTTTCTACCTTGGATTGAGGTTGCGGGGCACCTCGTATCCCTGGGTGGTACGGTGGGTGAGGTGGGTGGTAGGGGGAATGGGCTCTGGGAGTGTCTGCCTGGAGTTGGGTTGGAGCTGAGAGATCTGGCAGCATGGAGAGGGACTGCGGAAGAGTCATGGGAGTGTCTGCCTGGAGTTGGGCTCACCAGAGCCAAACAACCCTGGAGTGCCAAGGGTGGGTGACTAGGGAAGGGCTCTGGGTTTCGCACTAGGCTGTTTTTTTGAAGTTCCTGAGTGTGGCTCAGGTCTTCTTACCTGTGTGGCAAGCACATGACCCATGGAACTGTTTCTCCACCATTCTTGCTTTGTTCTGTAGTGGTGGCCTTTGACTTTTTTAGACAAGGTCCACTAAACAGCTCTGGCTGGCCTAGAACTCATTATTTAGACCAGGTTGGCCTTGAACTCACAGAGATCCTCTCTTGCCTTTGCCTACCAAATACTGGCTATGATTAAAGGTGTGCACCACCACACCCTGCTCTTTATTTGATTTTTCTTTCAGACATGGTCTCATGTAGCCCAGGCTAGCCTCAGATCTGTTCGGTACCTAGGACTTTGCTCTCCTAAGCTTCCTGCCTCTATTTCCCAAGTGTTGGGATTACAGGCATGAATTGCCATGCCTGGCTTATATTCTCATACTTTGAAATGAACAGAATAGTTGCTATACTTAAGTGAAGTAACAGTCTGCATTCTGCTTAACCTAAAATTGTTTACCCCTGGTACATTAAGTCCACTTTCTTCCTCTCCCAACCCTATTCCACTATAATCCTTTTAAATAAGATGCAACACTGTTTGGCAGAATACATGGGCTCTGGTGAGGTGGGGGCAAAGGGGGAACATGGGTTTAGATTTGATAATCTTGTACAAAATGTATATTAAAAAACAAATAAAAAATAAATAAATAAGATGCAACACAAGCATATCTTGAGTTAATATCTTATAAATGGTAAAATCGCCGGGTGTAGTGGCGCATGCCTTTAATCCTAGCACTTGGGAGGCAGAGGCAGGCGGATTTTTGTGAGTTCAAGACCAGCCTGGTCTACAGAGTGAGAGTGTGAGTTCCAGGACAGCTGGGGCTACAGGGAGACCCTGTCTCGAAAAGACAAAAATAATAATAATAATAATAATAAAAATAAATGGTAAAATCATCAGTAATAAAAATAAGCAAAGTCCTCAAATAGCAACAAAAGTTGCACCTTTTCCACCGGGTGTGATGGTGTGGTGGTGCACGCCTTTAATCCCAGCACTCAGGAGGCAGAGGCAGGAGGATCTCTGAGTTCAAGGCCAGCCTGGTCTAGATAGTTAATTCCAGGACAGCTGGGGCTACAGGGAGACCCTGTCTCGAAAAAGACCAAAAAAAAAAAAAATCTCTTTTGAGTTTTTTTTAGATAGGGTCTCCCCATAGTCCCAGCTGGCCTGGGACTAACTATATAGACCAGGCTGGCCTTGAACTCAGAGATCTACCTGCCTCTGCCTCCTGAGAGCTGGGATCAGAGGTGTGTACCACTACGCCCAGCTCTGTGGGTTTTCTTGAGACAGAGTCTCACTGTACTCTTCACAACTGTGTTGCTTTGAATGAAACTGTCTCCTATAGGCTCCAAGTATTGGCTCCAGTTGGTGGTGCTGTTTGCAAAGTTCAGGAGGTGCACCCTTGCTGGAGGAAGCATGTCACTGGGGGCAGGCTTTGAGAATTAATAGTCTTGCCCCATTTCCAGTTAGTCTGTTTTCCTGCAAGAGGCTGCAGATGTTGGCACTCAGCTTTCTGCTGTGGCTGCCTCTACCACCATGCCTCCCTGCCATGATGGCGCCTCTGAAACCATCATCCCAATTACATCATCCCTTCTACAAGTTGTCTTGGCCATGGTGTTTTATCACAGCAACAGAAAAGTAACTAACGAAACTTTTTTTTACTCCTTTTGGGGGACAGTTGCTGTTTTTATGCTGTTGGAAGACCAAACTTAGGGCCTCGTGCATGCCGCTGAGCTGCACCCCCAGACCTCACCCAGTATCTGTGTTAATACCTGTAGATTTAATTCTATTCCTCTTCTATTCCACTGATCGACTGCTGCAAATTTTATTTCCCACTTATTGATATTGTTGTTTTGAGCACAAGTCAAGGTTCAATTTACAGACAGAAAACATGAGTCCTGCAAACAAAGTAGTTTAATGGCGTAGTGTCTATAAAGCAAGTAAAACATAAAAAATACAAAACTTTTCTGGGTTTGGTAGAGCATACCTTTAATCCAGCATTCAGGAGGCAGAGGCAGGTGGATCTCTGTGAGTTCAAGGCCAGCCTGTACATAGCAAGTTCCAGGACACCTGGGGCTACAGGGGACTCCTTGTCTCAAAACAAAAAAAGAAAAAACACAAAACTCAGGGGTTAGGGAGTTGGCTCAGTGGTTGTAAGCTGGTCAAAGAGTAAACCAGGGGCTGGAGAGATGGTTCAACAGTTGAAAGCACTGGCTGTTCTTGCAGAAGACCTGGGTTTGATTCCCATCACCCACATGGGGACAGTCATCTGTAATTCCAGTTCCATGGGATCTGATGCCCTCTGCTGGCCTCTGTGGGCATTGTACAACATGAATGCACTTACATACATACAGACGAAACAACTTATATAAAATAAATTTTTTTGACAGCTATAGCCCCAGCTATCCTAGAACTCACCATGTGAACCAGGCTGGCCTTGAATTCACAGAGATCTGCTTGCCTCTGCCTCCCAAGTGCTAAGATTAAAGGCATGTGCCCAGCAAAATAAATAAATATTTTATTTTATTATTATTTTTTGTCTTTTCAAGACAGGGTCTCCTTGTAGCCCCAGCTGTCATGGAACTCACTCTGTAGACCAGGCTGGCCTTGAACTCACAAAGATCCACCTGCCTCTGCCTCCCAAGTGCTAGGATTAAAGGCATGCGCCGGCTAATAAATATTTTAAAGGTGAACTGGTGATGGTATTGTCTTTCTGTCACAATATTGCTACCTGCCTCTTCAGATGTTTTCCTCTATAACTTTCTTTCCCAACTCCTTAGGAAAGCACACAGAATGGAAACACTGTTCTTTGTGAATCTCTTTCGTCCTGAGAGCGTACTTGAAGGCCAGAGGTCTGGGTTTTTCCCTCCATTACTCTCCATCTTGGTTTTTGAGACAGGTTCTCTCCCTGAACCTGGAGTTTGCTGATTCACCTCCACTGGCTGGTCAGCAAGGCACAAGGATTCTCCTCCCTGCACTTCCCCAGCCCCCTCCCTTGGCTTATATGTGAGCACTAGGGATCTGAACTCGGGTCCTGGTGCTCGCACAATGAGCACTTTAAAAATTTTTTTTATTAATTTTTTTAATGTTTTTTTTCTTTATTAATTTTATTTATTTCTGTATGTGTATGAATGTACTGTCTGCATGCAAGTTTGTGCACCCATGTCATGCAATGCCACGGAGGTCAGAAGAGGGTGTCGGATTCCCCTGGAGCTGGAGTTCTCCTGGAATTGGAGTTTCAGACGGTTCTTGGCCGCCATGTGGGTGCTGGGGATCGAACCCGGATCCTCAGTAAGAGTGGTCGGCGCTCTTAACCGCTAGGCCATCTCTCCAGCCCCTTTTATTAATTTCTTTTTTTCTTTTTTTTTTAATTTTTTTTAATTAATTTTTTATTTATTTCTGTATGTGGATGAATGTACTGTCTGCATGCAAGTCTGTGCACCCGTGTCGTGCGATGCCGCGGAGGTCAGAAGTGGGTGTCGGATTCCCCTGGAGCTGGAGTTCTCCCGGAATTGGAGTTTCAGGCGGTTCTCAGCCGCCATGTGGGTGCTGGGGATCAAACCCGGGTCCTCTGCAAGAGCAGTCGGCGCTCTTAACCGCTAGGCCATCTCTCCAGCCCAATTTCTTAAAATTATTTGTTTAAATTTTATTTTTGTATGTGTATGAATGTACTGTCTACATGTAGGTTTGTGCACCTGTGTCGTGCAGTGCCACGGGGGGGGGGGGTCAGAAGAGGGCATCGGATTCCCCTGAAACTGGAGTTAAAGACGGTTCTCAGCCGCCATGTGGGTACTGGGAATCGAACCCGGGTCCTCTGCAAGAGCAGTGGGTGCTCTTAACCTCTAGGCCATCTCTCCAGCCCATTATTTATTTATTTTGTATGTGTATGAATGTACTGTCTGCATGTCGGTCTGTGTACCCGTGTAGGGCAATGCCGCGCAGAGTTAATGACAGATCTTAGCCACCAGGTGGGTGCTGGGAATCGACCCATGGTCCTCTGCAAGAGCAGTCAGTGCTCTTAACCCCTGAGCCATCTCTCCAGCCCCATACAATGAGCACTTTAATGAATAAGCCATTTCCCCATCCCATTTTTATTTTTTGAGATGGGGTCTCACATAGTATAGGCTGGTCTTAAACGCACTATGTAGCTGGGGATAATCTTGGACTCTCCCTCCTCCTGCCTCTGCCCCAAACTGCTGGGACTCCTGGCTGCACACCTTGCTTACTTTCACCATTGGCACTTTGTTTTTCAACTTTCAGTTTCTTCTCACTGTTTAGGTTGCTGCTGTATTTACATATCAACCGTGTCCATCCTTGACTGGCAGCTTCCCCACCCCACGGTGCATGCGCCTGCATGGATGACTTTCTTGCCTTCTCCCTCTTCCTGTGTTTCCTAAGTTCCTTGGTCCATCCAAATAAAGGGCATCGATAAACTGGCAGAGTAGTAGGATCACCTTTACCTCTGTGTGGAACAGAGCCGACAATAAAACCCAAAACCTCCTCACAAGAAAAAAAGATGTAGTTTTAAGTTACCATAGTGAAGGAAAATAATGATTTACATATCACTGCCAGTTTGCGTTGGTGTCCTGTGGCCTAGAGTGGAAATTATTTTCCAAGTCTCCCAGCAGCCAGCAGCTTATTTCACCAGGAACCAGTTGTTCAGAATTGAAAATTAAACGGGCAAAGAACTTTCCTATTTCTCAGAATTGTAATGTAACTTTCTCAGGAAGTAATAGAACCTCAGACAGCTATGGCACAGTAATGAATCATGCACGTCTGAAAGGCCCCTGTCAGTGCAGGAACATGCTGTGAAATGCACTTCCAGAGCTGTCTCATGCTTGTTATGAAGACAGCTAGAAACGGGCTGCACTGTTTGGAGAAACAGACTCTGCTACCATTTTGAATCATCAGAATCTGGAGGAAATAAAAAGCTGTGGAGATGCTGGGAAAAGCACAGATATGTGGGGCCGAGAAGCAAAAAAGAGAGAAGAGACACATTAACCCCAAGAACTGAGTAGGCAAGCTTGCACATATCCCTGCAGATGTAGGTCCCCAGCCTTAAACCATGTGCTCTAATTTGGGCCTCATGTACCTTACCTCCTTCCTGGCAAAGCAACCTGGAATGAGGCCCACTGTAAGGGAAATTCATCAGGTTTTTTTGTTTATTTGTTTATTTGTTTTGTTTTTGTTTTTGTTTCTGTTTTTGGCTCCCTATAGCCCCAGCTGGCCTGGAACTTATTCTGTAGACCAGGCTGGCCTTGAACTCACAGAGATCCACCTGCCTCTGCCTCCCAAGTGCCAGGATTAAAGGCATGCTCCACCACACCCAGCTTAAAGATGGTTTCTTAGCTGCTTTGTGGGTGCTGAGAATCAAACTTGGGTCCTCTGCAAGAGCAGTAGGTACTCTTAACCACTGAGCCATCTCTCTAGCCCCAACCTCTCATTTTTATGGACCACCTTTGTTTAAGCATAATATCCGATGAGGTGGGTTTTTTTTTTTTAATCATCTTTGAGACAGGATCTTACTGGATTGCCCAGGCTAGGCCCTCTGACTTCTGGGCTTAAAAGAAACTGCTTCAACTTCCCTAGCTGCTGGGACCACAGGTACACACCACTATACCTGATTGTTGTTTGGTTGGTTTCTGTGGTACTTGGAGTTGAACCCAGGACTTTACCCATCTAAGCACATGCTGAACTATATCACCACCCCCTTTTTTAAAAATTGTATTCTGAGCCAGACGTGGTGGTGCACCCCTTTAATCCTAGCAATTGGGAGGCAGAGGCAGGTGGATCTTTGTGAGTTCAAGGCCAGCCTGGTCTACAATGTGAGTTCCAGGACAGATGGGGCTACAGGTGTACTGTGGCGCCGAATTGGGGGGCTCATGATTGGTCTTGGGAACTGATGTCATTTGGTTTATAAAAGCAAGCTGTGGCAACAAGTAAATCGGATTCCAATTAACATCATCATGGAGTTCCCGGCCGATATTTTTATTAATTATTCCGCGCATACAGGCTAAGGTAGGACTGAGTTTCGTTCGGTTGGCCAGTGTGGTTGGAAAGAGGTTCCCTTTGTGGACCACCAACCTGGGTATCTGGTGAGTGAAATTCCTGTCCCAGCTCTGGGCAGGTGGGAAGTCACGGCCAAGAGTGGAACACGTGTCTCGTGGGTCCAGGCCAAGAGCCCAAGTTGAGAGTATCACTCGGGCTAGGCTGCAGGAAGTAGCCAGCTGGTCTCTGCTACGACGAGGGACCAGCTCCTCACAGCATCTGCAGGCAGGTGCTGTGCCCACTCCCCCTTAGCAGGGCCACGTGGTCCCTGCTCAGCATACAAAGAGAAGCTTCCTACAAAGGCCAGCCTGGTCTACATAGTGAGCTCCAGGCCCTCTGGGACTAAAGGGAGACCCTGTCTCAAAAAGACCAAAAAAAAAAAAAAGTAAAAATAACTTTTTTTTCTTTTTCTGCTTTATTGATCTGGGTAAAGTATATATGCCTGGAAACAAAAGATAGAATCTTGCAGTACTTCCCCAATGATAACAATTAACTTTCCCACCATGAAAGAAGTAGCCCATGCAGCCTAAGCTAATGACATAGAAATGAGAAGCTCCTACAATAACGATAGCAGTCCTCTGGTCTGTCTCACTTCATTATCGTAAAGATGGTTATCTCCACTGCAGTGTTGGCCCAACCTTGTCCACAAGGGTTGGGAGTAGACATTCTTGCACAGAAGACAGTATGGTCACTTTCATTTCTGCAGCACGATTTGTTCTCATATTTACAATGGTATTTCAGTGAGTCAACTGTATATTCCGATCATATGACATCCAAGAGCATCAGTAGATCATCGCCTGGCCTGGTCTGGTCTGAACTCTGGACAGTCAATTAGCGGAGAGAAGCCTGTTTGTGGCACATGTCGTGGAGGAGGGTCTGTGATTGGCCATTTTTCTGGTTCTATCTTTTTCCTCGTTTTCTCATCTACAATTTCTACTTCTGTGATGTCCTAAGATGAGATTAAGGTTTGTGGTAAGAGCCTGAACAAGGTGAAAACCAGCAATCAGTGAAATAGGCAAGAAACCTTGTTCATCCATCTTTCTCCGAAGAAAGAAATCTTTCTAACTTCTCTATACTGAAGTAGTACTCCATTTGGCACTTAATGTACTCTTTCAGTAGCGCTTCTTCCACAGGATACACCTGCACACCTGTGTCGTCATCATACTGATACAGCATACTGGTGCTGAGTTCTGTTGGAAATGGCTGATCAGTCCTTTCACCATGTTCTCCATAACCATATGAATAATCAAAGTTCAATCAAGGGTTTCCTCTGCCTCGGCCTCTTCCTCTTCCTCTTCCTCGGCCTCTGCCTCTAGCAGAACCTCGGATGGTACCACCCTCACTTCTTACTCTGGACACTTCATCTTGATCACCTCTTTTTTCTCTATCTCGTCTCCAACTTCGTGTATCATTTTTCCTATTATTGTGCGCTGATGTATTTGCTTCAGGCTGACATCTAGAGCTGTTCCGGGACCCAGGTCTTTCCTGACTGTCGTCTGGTCTCACATCATCTAAGTGGAGTGGCACCCACTTGTGCCTATTAGCTCTCTTCCGCTGCTTGCTTGACGGAGCCTCGTCCTCGCTGGCTGGCTTCTCAGCTGGACCATCAACTTTTGCTTCCCGGTTTTCTTTGCTTTCACTGATGCTTCTTTTTTCAATCTTTTTCTTTTCTGACTTGTGGCTTCTTATTTCCTTGGCTGATAACACTCAGAGACCCCGTGTTCACTAATTCACCTGGTGTTGGCCAATTTGCCATGTCACTGAAATCACTAGCCTTGTTGGATTTCTTTGTCTTGAATTTTCCCGCTTTTATAATTTTGGGGGAATTGAGCCCGGCCTCCGCGGCGTCCTGCGCGGGTGGCGGCGCCCCGGGGCCCCCGGAGGACAGGTGCGGCGGCGGCTTCTTGGTCCAGGGGTTCTCCTTAGGCGGCGGCGGGGGAGGGGAGGGCTTGTCCTCGGGGCGGCCGCCGCAGGGTCATCCCGGGCGTCCTCTGGAGGCTCCCGCGGGGCTGGCGGCGGCGGCAGGGGCAAGGCCTCCCCGCCCGAGGGACCCCCGGTCCCGCGCGCCTTGTGAGCCAGGTGCAGCGCCATTGGGGCACGATGTGTCCCAGCACGAGCGCAGGCGACGGCTCTCCCCGCGCCCCCGCGTTGGTGGCGGCAGCGGCCAGCTCCTCCCGAGCCGCCTCCTTGCCCTCACGCTCGCCGGGGGCCGGCTGCTCCGCCCACCGGCTCGCCACCGCCACGAGCTCTTCCCGTTGGCGGCCACGGAGGGCGGGTCCTCCCGAGAGACAGCGGCAGGCACCCGGGTGCGAGCGGACATGGTCGGCCCCTGGCCCCAGCCTCCTGCCCAGCCGGGGGCAGTCCGAGTCCAGGGAGCCTGGCCGCCCCTCTCTCCACGCGGGGGCACCGACCCGCTTCTGTCCTCCGAGGCCGTGCAGCGCCCGGCGTGCCGCTCCTCCCCGCCCGCCACCCGGCCTCCTCGCAGCGCTCGGCCGGAGCTCAACACACGTGCCCTGCACGCCGGAGCCGCGAGCCCTAAGCGGGCGCGGGCGGCAACGCAGCAATAATAACATTTTTAAAATTGAGACAGGTTTCCCTAATTTTCCAGCCAGTCTTGAACTTGTTCTGTAGGCCAAGCAGGCCTTCAACTTTCAGTCCTCCTCCTACCGGCCTCCCAACTAGCTGGGATTACAGACTTGTGCTACCACATCTGATAATCCAGTGGTTTTTGAAGGATATCTCAAGGCATAGCTCTCTCAAAAGACAGCAAACAAGGAAAACATCTTTAGTCTCCAATAGGAGAAGCTGGACTTTCTAGGCCTGGCTCCATCATTTTCCCATGTCTTTGAATAAAGCCATTTTCTCATTCTTGTCAGAACCACACAGTACCGTGCCGTTTCATTGACCTACATGGTTGTTTAGGACCTTAGAGACCTAGACGGCAGATGGAGGATGGGGCTTATGTGACTACAACTCAAAACAACATCAACTATCAACAGTATATATTGCCATTCTTTTTTGTGGAATTTTAAAATGGAAAAGTACATTCAACATACAGGTATAGCTTAAATAATTATCGAATAAACACCTGAGATATCCACCACTAACATAAAGGCAAAACTCCACTTATAAATGTCAAACTGTTATTCGAAGTGATTGTTCTAATTTCTGTTGTGTGGGAAGTTCTTGTTGGCTCATGGTTTAAGGGACACCAGTCCATCATGGTAGGAAAGACATGGTAATTAATGCAGCTCAATCTAGGGCAGCAGCATGGCTTGTTTGCATTTGGATGGATGAGGAAGCAAAGGTGGGGCTACAGCAGAGCTGAGTCACCCTCAAGGCCCCCTCCCTAGCGCCCTGTACCCAGAAGATAGGCCCTATCCACCAGAGGTTCTACAACCTGACAAACAATGCTACCAAATGGAGACCACATTTTCAAACACATGAGCCTGTTAGGGGGACAGGGTTCACATCTAAACTATATATTTTCTAATGGGTCATCTTTTCATTATTTGCTTGAACTATCACTTTAAAATATTCTGGATTTTTGTCCTCTGAAAGATGCATGGGTTTTTTTGTTTATTTGGTTGGTTTTTGGAGACAGGGTCTCCCTGTAATCCCAGCTAGCTTGGAACTTGCTATGTAGACCAGGCTGACCTTGATCTCACAGAAACCTGCCTGTCTTTGCCTCCCAATTGCTGGGGTTAAAGATGTGCACTACCACACCCAGCTAAGATGCATGAGGGTTTGGTTTTTTTTGTTTTGCTTTGTTTGGTTTGGTTTGGTTTGGTTTGGTTTTGTTTTGTGTGTGTGTGTGTGTGTGTGTGTGTGTGTGTGTGTGTGTGTGTTTGAGACAGGTTCTCCCTGTAGCCCCAGCTGGCCTGGAACTCACTTTGTAGACCAGACCAGCCTTGAACTCACAGAGACCTGCCTCTACCTTCCGAGTGCTGGGATTAAAGGTGTGGGCCGGGGCGCTGGAGAGGATTGGCCTAGCGGTTAAGAGCAACCAACCGCTCTTGCAGAGGAACCAGGTTCGATCCCGAGCACACACATGGCAGCCGTCCGAGAGCGTCTGAAACTCCAATTCAGGAAAACTCCAGTTCAGGGGAGTCCAACACCCTGCTTCTGACCTCGCGGCTGTGGACAGTCCATGGGTGCACAGACTTGCATGCAGACAATACACATTCATACACATACAAAAAGGTAAATAAATTAAAAAAAAAATTTTAAGGTGTGGCCACACCCCAAGCGATGCCATGAGTTTTATAAAGAATTTTTATTTTTTGTTGTCTGTGGTGGTGAGTGTAATCACCATGTGTGTCAGGTGGCTTACAAGTCAGCCCAAGATGTCAGATCCCCTCGCAGTCTGCGGTGTCTTTCTATCCCCTTTATGATATATTTTGATGAAACAAAAGTTTTAATGTTACTATAGTTATAGTTTTGCCTTTTTTGGTTTGGTTTAAAGTCCTTCTGGAGTTAGCTCTTCTGAATCCCATGTGAAAGATCAATTTTCAGTTATTACCTCTGTGGTTACCCATTATCCTGGCACTGATTATTGAGAAGTCTTGTCTTTCCCCACTAATCTACAGGCATGATGCTCTCCCATATCAGATGTCCTTGTGTGTATGGGATCTATTTCTGAGGTGTCTCATTCTGAATTTCTATTTGTCTATCCCAGCTCCAATGCCACACTAAAATATTATAGGTTTTATAATCAGTCTTTAATCTAGTAGAACAAGTCTTTCTACCTGGTTCTTTTTCAAGACAATCAAGGCTGGTTTTACTTCTTTGCATTTTACAGTCACACAGACAGACAACTACTGGGACTGTACTGAATCTGTAAATCCAGGAGAAGAATCTACATTCTTTTTTTTCTTCTTTTTTTTTTTTTAATTTGTTTATGTGTATGAATGTACTGTCTGCATTTGGTTTGTGCACCCGTGTCATGCAATGCTCTGAATTGAAGTCACACGACAGTTCTCAGCTCCATGTGGATGCTGGGGATCGAAACCCAGGCTTGCTGCAAGCGGTCATGTCTTAAACCACGGCCCTCTCAGCCCAAATACTACATTCATTACAATACTGTGTCTTCTAATTCTCCAATGTCGTATTTATCTTTAATTAAGTCTTTTCTAAGTTTCTTTGTTTTTTGTTTGTGCGTTTGTGTTTTGTTTTGTTGTTGTTGTTTGAGACACAGTCTCCTATAGCCCTAGCTGGCCTAGAACTATGTAGACCAGACCGGCCTTGATCTCACAGAGATCCACCTGCCTCTGCCTCTTGAGTGCTGGGATTAAAGATTTGTGCCACCAGGTTTGGCAGATCTCTCATATCTCTAACAAGGCTCTTTTAGACCTTTCATTTGATATTTTCCTAAGTATTTCATAATATTTTACAAATTTCATTTTGCATTTATTGTTGGTCTATAACAGTATATGTTTTTAATCAAAATTAATCTTACTAGTCATAATTTATCCTGCTAAATACTTAATAGAGGTTGATAGTCATAATGACATCCTTTCTTCATTTCTTTTTTTTTTTTTTTTTGAGTCTTTTGCGACAGGGTCTCCCTGACTAGCCCAGCTGTCCTGGAACTCACTCTGATCCGACCAGGCTGGCCTTCAACTCACAACAGATCCACCTGCGCTCTGCCTCCCAAGTGCAGGATTAAAGGCGTGTGCCACATGCCCGGCAAACATCATTTTCAAGTAATGGAATTTTCTTCTGTTTCCTCCTTTTGAGTCTTCACTGTTTTGCATCTTTTCCTTGCCTCCCTGTCCTTACCAGATCTTCTGTCCAATGTGGAGTAGAGACTACGAATAGACATTCTGGTCTCATTTACAGTCTCAGAGAAAAATGGATAACATTTCCCCTATTGGGTGTGTGTTTACTGTCTGTGTTTTTATATACTCTCATCAGATTAAAGAAGTTCCTTTCTATTCTGGGTTCCTTAGAAATTTTTACCATGAGTGCATATTGAATTTTACTATCCCTTTTCATATCTACTGAAATGATAAAAAAAGACGTGATTATGTCATTTATATTTTAAATTTCTTTCTTTTGTTTTACATTTATTGGTTTTTGTTGTTATTGGTTTGTTTTGTTGAAGTCAGAGCCTCAGCATGTAGCCATGGCTGGCCTGGAATTTGCTGAAATCCTGGAGCATGTGCCTCCTGAGTGCTGGGATTACAGTTGTAAGCCACCATGTCCAGTTTAAATTGTTAATTGCCTGGAATTTTCAATGTTAAACCATGCTTTAAATCCCAGATTCAGGGCTGGAGAGATGGCCTAGCAATTAAGAGCGCCGACCGCTCTTACAGAGGACCTGGGTTCGATCCCCGCACCCCACATGGTGGCCGAGAACCATCTGAAACTACCAATTCCAGGGAGAAACTGACAGTTTCCAGGGGGAATATCCGAAGCACCGCTCCTTCTGAACCGCTCACGTGGGCATGCATACACGGGTGATACACTTTGCATGCGACAGGTACATTCATAACACGTAAAAAAACGCAAATAAAATCTATTTAAAATTAAAAAATAATAAATCCCAGATTCATTCAGAATACTACTGTTGTTATTGCTCGGGTGTTTTTTTTCCCTGCTCTTACCCACTAAGTTAATGAGTGAGGCTGCCACCTCTAGTCTTCCTTATCTCCTACTATTAGTTTTTAGATTTTGCAGGCATAGTGAATGGAGGTAGAAAATGTCTCTTGTTTCCTTGGTTCTTTCTATTCCTAACATTTTTAATTTTAGAGGAGAAAAAGTGGTGGTGTGTGTTGTGTGTGCGTAGTGTGTGTGTGCGTGTTGTGGTGTTTGTGTGGTGTGTGTGGCGCGCGCGTGTGCGTAGGTTAGAGGACAGCTTGTGGGAGTTGGTTCTCTCCTTTCACCACATGGGTCCTGGGGATTGAACCCTGGTCGTCGTTGTGGCTACAAGTGCCTTAACCTGCCGAGCCCCTTGCCGGCCTCCCTTTTCCCATCTCTGAAAAGTCTGTGTGATCAGAATTACTTGTTCCTGAACTCTTGCGTGGATGCTTATCAGTGAAACCACCTGGGCTTCAAGAACGTTTCTTCGTGGGTAGCTACTGTATTTTAATAAAGTATCCTTTATAATTATAGACTTGTTCATGTTTTCTTTCTTTGGGTCCCTTTGGGAAAATTATATTTTTATACATTAGTGCCCATTTGTTCTAAAATTTCAAAATTATTGGCATGAAGTATTCCTAATATTTGTAGGGTTTTCTTCAATTGCTAAGAATCAAACCCAAGGCTCTGTGGACTCTAGGAAATCTACCACTGACTCAAATCTCCAGATCTTGGTTTTTTGACGAGATTGGGCAGACTGACGATGGTTGGCTAGAGACCACCCCTTGGTTTTTTGAGACAAGGCTTCAAATGGTAGCTCAGAATGGCTTTGAACTTGAAGTCCTCCTGCCTTAGCCTCACAAGCATTGCTGTTACAGACCTGTGCCCACCCCCGTGTCCACTGTCTCCTTTTCTTTTTTGCCCACACGTTACCTGCAGGACTCTGCCCTTTTCATTCTTGAAACTGATATATGTTCCCTCACACTTTCTTTTTCTCTCTTCTTAGAATTTTATAGTCATTTCCTTTTTTTAATTTTTTATTAATTTTATTTTTGTATGTGTATGAATGTACTATCTGCATGTAGGTTTGTGCACCCGTGTCGTGCAATGCCGCAGAGGTCAGAAGAGGGTGTTGGATTCCCTTGGTACTGGAGCCAAAGACGGTTCTCAGCTGCCATGTGGGTGCTGGGGATCGAACCCAGGTCCTCTGCAAGAGCAGTCGCCACTCTTAACCACTAGGCCATCTCTCCAGCCCAGAATTTTATAGTCATTTCAAATTATGCAGTATCTGTCTCTCCTGATTCTTTGAATTATGATAACCTACTTTGTCTTTTCCTCCTCTTTGGATTTATTTTGCTAGAATCTTTAGAGGGGAGTTGTTATTGCTTTTTATTGGTAGTTTCTTGACATAGATACTGTGGTGGTTTGAATGAGTGTCCCCCATAGGCTGTAAGTATTCAGACATTTGTCTCCAGTTGGTGGTGCTGTTTTTGGAGGTCTTAGAAGGTGTGGCCATGCTGGGGGAGGTATGTCACTGGGGGCAGGCTTGGTGAGTTTAACAAGCCTCGTGGTCTCCAGCCACTCTCTCTGCTTCCTGTGCTCATTGCGAGATGTGACCCTCTGCATGCTGCTCCAGCTCCAGCCGCCATGCCTCCCACCACAATGGACTCTAATTCCCTGGAACCGTCAATCGTAAACTCAAATAAACTCT
This sequence comes from Rhizomys pruinosus, assembly GCA_009823505.1. Taxonomy (NCBI): domain Eukaryota; kingdom Metazoa; phylum Chordata; class Mammalia; order Rodentia; family Spalacidae; genus Rhizomys; species Rhizomys pruinosus. The sequence continues at coordinate 1,779,427 of VZQC01013897.1, forward strand.
TCCTTTTTATAAGTTCCTTGGTCATGGTGTTTTATTACAGCAACAGAAAAGTGACTAATACAGTTATTTGGTACCAGAGAGTGGGCTGTTGGCTGTGAAGAACCTGACCATGTGAATGTTTGAAGAAATGTGGAAGACTTTGGAACTTTGGGCTAGAAAAGCTGTTGACTACTGTAAGCAGAGCTTAAGGGGCCATTTTAGTAGAAGCCTGGAAGAAAGCATGGCTGCAAAAAATGTAGTTCCAGAGGAAAATAAACTCTTCCTTTTATAAGTTCCAATACTTTGATCTTTTTAAGTTTATTTTCATTTTATGTGTACCAGCATTTTGCCTGCACCTGTGTTGTGCAATGACCACAGAGGCCAAAAGAGGATGTCCTAACCCCTGGAACTGGAGTTACGGATGATTGTTAGCCTCCGTGTGAGTGCTGGGAACTCAACCAGCCGGTGCTCTTAACAACTGCACATCTCTCCAGACCCTATTTTTCTTTTTAACTGACACATGGATGCTTACGGGGTGCAGTGTAGTGCTTTTGTTTTTGTTTGTTGTTTGTTTTTGTCTTTTCAAGACAGGGTCTCCCTGTAGCCCGGCTGTCCTGGAACTCACTATGTAGATCAGGCTGGCCTTGAACTCACAAAGATCCACCTGTCTTTGCTTCCCAAGTGCTAGGATTAAAGGCATGTGCCACCACGCCCTGCTAGTGCAATGCTTTTTTTTTGGGGGGGGGGTCTTTTTGAGACAGGGTCTCCCTGTAGCCCCAGCTGTCCTGGAACTCACTCTGTAGACCAGGCTGGCCTTGAACTCACAAAGAGCCGCCTGCCTCTGCCTCCCAAGTGCTAGGATTAAAGGCGTGCACCACCACGCCCAGCAGTGCAATGCTTTTGAACCTTCATATAAACCATGGGGTTTAGCATATCCATCACCCCAAACAGTTATTTCTTTATGAAGAAAATAATTCAAAATCCTCTCTGCTAAGCCAGATGTAGTTACACGCACCTGTGATCCCCACCCTAGAAGCAATAGGATTGTCTTCAAAGACCAGCCTGAACCACAGAAGGAGTTCCGGGCCAGCCTAGCTTACATACGGGACCCCATCGAAAACAAAACTCTCCCTTGTAGCCGCCTTGAAACACATAATCCATTATTATTAACCATAGCCGTGGCACTGTGCCTCGGGACAGCAGAACTTCCTGCTCCTGGCGACCTGTCCTGCTGCTACCTGACCTGTTTTTCCTCCCCATCCTTGGTCCTCATCTGAGGGCACTGCTGCAGAGGAAGGCTGCTGGCCTGTGGCTTCTCTCTGGAAAACTGGTAGTTTCCACAACCACCACCCAGCTTTGAAATTAATTATTCCATAGCCAATGCCGTGAGGTTGATTATTGATTATCCCACGGCCAAATATATCCAGCCTAAGAGCTGCTCACCACTCAAGGCCTCACTGCTGTGTAGCTCCACCAGCAGCTGTGAGATTGATTGTCTTGCAGCTCAATACCAGGACAGGAGCAGATCACTCCTCCTGGTTGATCAGCTACCTGAAAACCCAGCTGCAGGTCTAACAGTTACACCAGCAAAAGGAAATGTGTGCAATTGAATGGACTGGGGATCTGGCTAGATGGTATAAATTGTATAAAGAATCCATTCAATTTTTTTTTTTTGGTCTTTTTGAAACAGAGTCTTCCTTTAGTCCCAGCTGCCCTAGAGCTCACTCTGTAGACCAGGCTGGACTTGAACTCACAGAGATTCACCTGCCTCTGCCTCCTGAGTGCTGGGATTACAGGTATGCGCTACCACACCCGGCTTAGAATCCATTCAATCTTATGCAACAAGTTGCCTATATAGGCAGAGTGACATCACCTTCCAGCAGCCAGTCCCAGACCCCCTACATCACGTGTCATTCTCATCTGTGGGGCAGGGTCAGAAGGGACATGCAGGCAGGCAGTCAAGCTAACAGCCTGCATTTCCCCACACTCATCCTAGCATCTCCTAACCAACATAGGGACATGGAAAATGCCCAGGCTAGAGAGACAGCTTATTCAGTAAATACTGTTGTGCAAGCATCAAGACCCTGGGCAGTCCCCCAAAACACACATTTCAAAAAAAGCTAGGCATGGTAGCACATACTTGTAGTCCCAGCACTGTAGAGGCAGAGACCCTGTCTCAAAAAAAAAAAAAAAAAAAAAAAAAAACGGAACCTCCTCTACCCTCCACACAAGCATGTACACACAAAAGAAAGGGAAACAGAGGAAAGGCAAGAAGGAAATAAAATGTGTTCAGCATCACTAAGCATCAACAAAAGGCAAGTCAAATCACAGTGACCAGGGCTGTAATTTCAGTCCTTGGGAAGCTGAGGTACAAGGATTGCAATTTTTTTTTTTTTGGTCTTTTGGAGACAGGGTCTCCCCTGTAGCCCCAACTGGCCTGGAACTCGCTCTGTAGACCAGGCTGGCCTTGAACTCACAGAGATCCGCCTGCCTCTGCCTCCCAAGTGCTAGGATTAAAGGCATGCACCACCACACCTGGCTAGGGTTGCAATTTTTTTTTTTTTTTTTTTTTTGGTCTTTTCGAGACAGGGTCTCCTTGTAGCTCCAGCTGTCCTGGAACTCGCTCTGTAGACCAGGCTGGCCTTGAACTCACAAAGATCCGCCTGCCTCTGCCTCCCAAGTGCTAGGATTAAAGGCGTGCGCCACCACGCCCAGCCAGGGTTGCAATTTTTAAGAAATATCTTATTCTTTTTATTTTATGTGTGTGAGTGCATGGCCTGCATGTGTGACTCCACCCATGCCGTGCAGTGCCTGCGGAGGTCAGACCACAGCATTGGATTCCCTGGAACTAGTGTTACGGATGGTTGTCCGCCACCATGTAGATTCTGGGAACCTAACCTGGGTCCTCTGCAAGAACAGCCAGTGCTGTTAATCACTGAGCCATCTCCCTCCAGCCCCAGGATTGTAATTTTTTTTTTTTGTCTTTTTGAGACAGGGTCTCCCTGTAGCCCCAGAGGTCCTAGAACTCACTCTGTAGACCAGGCTGGCCTTGAACTCACAAAGACGCACCTGCCTCTGCCTCCCAAGTGCTAGGATTAAAGGTGTGCACCACCACACCCGGCCAGGATTGCAATTTTTAAGCCAACCTGGGTTATACAGATATGTAGCAAAACCCTGTTAGAAAGAAGGAAGGGAGGGAGGGAACAAGGAAAGAAAGAAGGAAAAGTCCTCACCCCAATTAGAGCATGTTATATATAATAATAATATAAATAATAAACTTCGGCATGGATGCAGAGAAAGAAACAGAACGCCCCTGCCCCTTTCTCTTGAGACAGAATCTACCAGACTTGCCTCATACTTGAGATCTTCCTGCCTCCACCTTCTAGATGCTGGGAGTATAGGTATGCGCCCCCAATACCTGGCAAGAATCAGAATAGTTACACACTGCTGCTAGGACTGCAAAGTAGCCATTATGGAAAGCTATATGAAGATTCCACAAAAAATTAAAACTAGAACTTCCATATAATCCAGCAGTTCCACCGATGAGCATGCAGCTAAAGGAAATGAATCAGCATTTCAAAGAGATGTCTGTATTCCTGGGTTTATTGCAGTTCTGTTCACAATAGCCAAGACATCAGGTCAACCTAAGTGTCCTTAAGTAAATGAGCTGACAAAAAAAATTCAAAGTTGTCTATACAATGGAATACTCTTCTTCCATGAAAAAGAATGAAATCGTATAATTTGAGGCAATGTGGATGAACGTGGAGGACAGTAAATAAAAAGTAAAATAAGCCAAATACAGAAAGATAAATTCTGCATGATCTCATTCATTTATGAAATCTAAAATCTGATCTGATAGTGGAGAATAGAATGATAATTAACCCTGATTTTTCCCCTTTTTCTTTTTTTCATATGTATGTGGTATGTATGCATGTGCATATTTATGTTCACATGTGTGAGGGTACATGCATGCATGCAGGTAGGCATGCAAGTGTGCATGTGTGTGTGTGTGTGTGTGTGTGTGTGTGTAGGCCTGAGGTTGATGATGTCAGGAATCCTCTTCAATTATTCTTTCACCTTAAATTTTTTAATATATTTTTAATTTTTTATTTTATTTATTTATTTATTTATTTATTTATTTATTTATTTATTTTTGAGACAGAGTCTCCCTGTAGCCCCAGCTGGCCTGGAGCTCACTCTGTAGACCAGGCTGGCCTTGAACTCATAAAGATCCGCCTGCCTCTGCCTCCCAAGTGCTAGGATTAAAGGCATGCGCCACCATGCCCAGCTATTTATTTATTTTCTATGTGTATGAATGTACTCTCTGCATGTAGGTTTGTGCACCCGTGTCGTGCAATGCCTCGGAGGTCAGAGGAGGGCGTCAGATTCCCCTGGAACTGGAGTTCTCCTGGAATTGGAGTTACAGACTGTTCTCAGCCGCCATGTGGGTGCTGGGGATCGAACCCCGGTCCTCTGCAAGAGCAGTTGGCGCTCTTAACTGCTAGGCTATCTCTCCAGCCCCCACCTTAAATTTTGAGGCAAGTGTCTCTCAGTCAAACCCAGAGCTAGGTATAGTCTGTCCAGGACCCCACACATCAAGTCCCCCATGTGAGATTCCCCGGAATTTCTCAGATGATATAAGTGCAGTTCTTCAAAATGACAGTACATAGCCTCAACTTCTCAGAACTGTTTTACCCTTTAATTTTGTTACCCTCGTCCTTACTAGACACTAGGAGAGCTTTCCTGTAGTCCCCAGGGGCTGCGAAGAGCTGGGCATTTACTGCTGATTCCCCCTTTTTCTGATGATGTTGCCTTTGAGATTATACTTTAATATGGGTAGGGTCTCCTTTGCTTTGGCTCCCTACTTGAGGTTAGCCAAACCAAAGCTCAGACCTGCTAGTGTCAGTCCCCTCTAGCCAGCGTGAGACTGCCTTAGCTTTCTGTCAGTGCGCTCCCCTCTCTGGCCTCCAGGTGGAGCTGTGCGGCCGCAGTGCCTTCTACCTGCTACTTGATCCTAGAAAAAGGACCGAAGTGCTCTCCAGCAAGTACATGGTTCTTTAACTGTTGATTACATATTCTTTAAATATATATAAGGGTCACCATAATGGCTCAGCGGGTAAAGGCATTTGCTGCTAATCCTAATAACCTGAATTAATTCTGTCCCAAGGCCCCACTTGGGAGAAGAAAACTGATTCCCATGAGTTGTCACACAAAAAATAAATAAATAAATAAATAGTACTGAAAACTTTAAAAACACATAAGCTAAAAGACTTATTTTATCAGAAATCATTATTTTTTTATTTATTTTTGTATGTGTATGAGTGTACTGTCTGCATGTAGGTTTGTGCACCCGTGTCGTGCAATGCCGCTGAAGGCAAAAGAGGGTGTAGGATTCCCCTGGAACTGGAGTTAAAGACGGTTCTCAGCTGCCATGTGGGTGCTGAGGATCGAACCCGGGTCCTCTGCAAGAGCGGTCGGCGCTCTTAACCGCTAGGCCATCTCCCCAGCCCTATTTCTATTTTTAGGTTATCATGCAACATATTGGGTTTGTGGTGGTTTGAATGAGTGTCCCCCATAGGCTCTAGGTATTCAGACGTTTGTCTCCAGTTGGTGGCGCTGTTTTTGGAGGTCTGCTGGAGGAAGTGTGTCACTGGGGGCAGGCTTAGTGAGTTTAACAAGCCTCGTGGTCTACAGTTGCTCTCTCTCTGCTTCCTGTGCTCTTTTCGAGATGTGACCCTCGGCTTCCTGCTCCAGATCCAGCCACCATGCCTCCCACCACAATGGACTCTAATTCCCTGGAACCATCAATCGTAAGCTCAAATAAACTCTTCCTTTTATAAGTTTCTTGGTCATGGTGCTTTATCACAGCAACAGAAAAGTGACTAATACAGTGTTTCATAACATCTTTTGTTTTTTATTTTATGTGTATAAGTGTTTCGCCTACATCTATATAAATGCATCTGTCTCATACAATGCCCATGGATGCCAGAAGATGACATTGGATTTCCTGGAACTGGAGTTATGGATTGCTGTTAGCCACCCTGTAGGTCCTGGGAATTGAACCCAGGTCCCCTGCAAGAACAGTCAGTGCTCTTAACCACTGAGCCATATCTCCAGCCCCTCATCATGCCATCTTATACACCATTATTCTCTCCTCCCAGTCGTTCCCTTCTGCCATCTTTCTCCTCCCCTTAATACGCCACTTTCTTTTTTATTTACATATGTCTTTGCATTTATTTATTTGGGGAACGGAGCACACACATTGTGCCACATGCTGGGGCACATGTATGGAGATCAGAGGTCAGAGCCTACCTGACGTGGCTCTCTTCCTCCATCACCTGTATTCTGCCCATCAATCTCAGATCTTTTGGGCTTGGCAGCAGTCGCCTTTCCCAGCCCAGCCATCTCCCAAGCCTTTAGTCACCCTGTCTGCTCTCCTTTTGCATGTGATCCATCACTGTTTCCCTGCTTCCCTTAAGATCCTTTCCTCCCAGGCCACTGACACAGCTCAGCAGCTATTGGTACCTCCCGACAAGCCTGACAACCTGAGTTTGATCCCAGGGACTCACGTGGTGGAAGGAGACAACCAACTCCTGCAAGTTCTCCCCTGACCTCTATGTGGTTGCTGTGCCATGCATGTCCCCCTGCCCAATATATAATTTTTTTTATCTTTTTGAGACAGGGTCTCCCTGTATTCCCAGCTGGCCTGGAACTTGCTATATAGACCAGGATGGCCTTGAATTCACAGAGATCCACCTGGCTCTGCCTCCCAAGTTCTGAGATTAAAGGTGTGCGCCACCACACCTGGTGCCGACATATAATTTTTAAATTAGGGTTCCACAGGAGGGAGAAAGCATGCAGTACTTGCCTCTGAATTTGGCCTATTTGGTTTAACATACTGGTCTCCAGCTGTATCCCTCTTCCTGCAGATGTCATGATTCATTTTTCTTTGGAGCTGCATAAAACTCCATTCCATGCACATCCCACATTTACCCATTCATCATGTGTTAATGGACATTTAGGGTGATTCGTTTTCCTGACTATTGTACATAGTTCACCAGTAAATGTGGATATACAACTGTCTTTGGTATGTTGACTTACAGTCCTTCTGAACTATACCCAGGAGCAGTATAGCTGGATCATATGGTTGTTCCAGAACATTTTAGCTTTTTGACAAACCTCCATCCTGATATCCCACCAGTAGTGAACAAGGACTCCTGTCTCCCCACACCCTCACCAGCACCGCTGTCATTTCTTTTCCTTTTTTTTTTTTGGGTCTTTTCGAGACAGGGTTTCCCTGTAGCCCCAGCTGTCCTGGAACTCATTCTGTAGACCAGGCTGGCCTTGAACTCACAAAGATCCGCCTGCCTCTGCCTCCCAAGTGCTAGGATTAAAGGCGTGCGCCACCACGCCCGGCTTCTATCTTTAATTTTTTTTTTTTTTTGGGTCTTTTCGAGACAGGGTTTCCCTGTAGCCCCAGCTGTCCTGGAACTCATTCTGTAGACCAGGCTGGCCTTGAACTCACAAAGATCCGCCTGCCTCTGCCTCCCAAGTGCTAGGATTAAAGGCGTGCACCAGAGCTGGAGAGATGGCCTAGTGGTTAAGAGCGCCGACTGCTCTTGCAGAGGACCTGGGTTCGATCCCCAGCACCCACAGGGCGGCTGAGAACTGTCTGTTACTCCAATTCCAGGAGAACTCCAGTTCCAGGGGAATCCGAGACCCTCTTCTGACCTCCGCGGCATTGCACGACACAGGTGCACAAACCTACATGCAGACAATATATTCATACACATACAGAAATAAATAAAATAAATAAATAAAATAAATAAAAGGCTTATGATGAAAACACAGCCTGCTGCCCCCTCCATTCCCACCTTGGGCCGCACACCCATTCTGTACTCATGTAATGCTTTGTGGATTCCAAGGATGAATTAAAACCTCTTTACTGTTGCCATTTTTTTCTATTGCTTTTAGGGGGGTTGTTGTATTGTTTTGTTTGTCTGCCTTGTTTTTATTTTTTGAGACAGAATCTCAAGTAATCCAGGCTTGCCTCAAATTCACTCCTCCCTCTACCTCCCAAGTGCTAGGATTGCAGATTACAGGCATGTGCCATCATATCCAGACTTTATACTGTGGCTTTACTGCCACTTGAGATGTCCACAGAAGAGGGCTGGGGTGTGGCTCAGTGGGAGAGCACTTGCCTGTCATTAGCTGAGCTCTTGGGTTTTAACCATCAACTCAAAGGGAAGGGAAAAAGTGAGAGAGGAAATTCATAAACTCAATCGGTCACTTATACTTTTGGGGGGAAGTCTTTTTTTTTTAGTTTATCTTATTTCTTTTATTGATTGATTGATTGATTGATTGACTGATTGATTGATTTAAGGGATTCACAATATAAGAGCAGAGTTGTTTTCAGATCACATTAGGGGGAGGTCTTTTTTGAGACAGGATCTCCCTTTAGTCCCAGCTGGCCTGGAGCTCACTATGTAGCCCAGGCTGGCCTTGAACTCACAGAGATGTGCCTGCCTCTGCCTCCCGAGTGCTGGGATTAAAGGCATGTGCCACCACACCCAGCCCACTTTTACTTTTATATAGCTAATTTGTATTGATTCCCAAATTCCATACAATGAATTTGATCACATTCAGACCCCATCCCCTCTCTCCAAGTCCTCCCCACCAATCTGCCACTTTTAATCAGACACCCCATGCACAGAATCCAGGCTTTGCATTAGGATGAAACAGAGGAGGGCTCCTCACTCAGCTGCAGCAGGATGGAGACAACAACATAGAGGGCCCAGAAAAGCTGGGCCTCAGAGTCGAGGCTGCTGTCCTGAGATCTGCTAATCTGCTCACTCCAGTTTTCCTCCAGGAAGGACTCCACCTGAAAGGAAATTCACCATATTAAAAGCCAGGAACCAGGGGGCTGGAGAGATGGCTCAGAGGTTAAGAGCACTAGCTCTTGTTGCAGAAGACCCAGATATGAATCCCAGCACCCACATGGCAGCTCACAACCACCTAGAACTCCAAGTTGCAGGGATCCAACCCCCTCTTCTGTCCTCTGCAGGCATTGCACGATGCAGATGCACTTACAAATGTGCAAGCATAACACTCACACACATAAAATAAATAAAATAAAAAATATATAGAAGCTAGGAACAAAACATGACCAAAATGGCCAACAGTTGGCCACAAGCCTTCCTTCTCAGCCCACACAGATGTAGGGACCCATCACGGCAGCCATCTTGCAGAGCCCAAAGAACCTCACACTTTGACCACATATCTGTAGGCACTCAAGACAGTGCCAGCTATCACCCTGGGGCTATCCATTTCCCTACCCTCCCTTGCCCATAGACAGGCAAAAGCACACATAACTGTACTGGTAACTGTACGTTCACAGGATTGTCACAAGCCAGCTGCACTGTGGGGCTAGGGTCTCTTGAGAACATAGGCATTCATTCTGCTGTGACTCTAGCCTCCCACCCAGGCTGACTCACCTTGTCCCTGATGTGGGAAAGAGTCCCAGCCTCCAGTGCTTCGGCCACACACTTCCGTACAGACCCAGGCAGTTCTGAGGGGGCCGGGGGGGCGGGGAGAAGAGATTATTAGTAGAAAAGGAAGGGAACATAGTGGTCAGAGCTCCAGTGGTGACCAGTCCCACCACATGCATCAGGAGGGTCGAGAGAGCCCCTGGGATCCCAGGTGGGAGTTTCTCCGGTGTCTTCTGCTTCCCTAGACTACAGGAGCTCATAGGCTAGCCTAAAGGGGGAAGGGTGGCTTCCTCTCAATGTCTGGCTAGACTCTAAAATGTCAAAGGCTAGCCCTCACAGAGCATAAATTAAGGCAGTGTATCCCTCTTCTTCTTCTTCCTCTTCTTCCTCCTCCTCTTCCTCCTCCTCCTAGGATTTGATTCCCCACCAGCCTCCCTGCTCAGCATTTCCTCTATACCAGCATACACCCAGACCCCATCCTTACCTATCAAGGCATCCAAGAATCCCAGAATGGCTTCTGCACATTCTTTTACTAAGCACCCAGCACTATTGAAAAGGCTGCATAGGAGAGGACCTGCTTGCCCTTCAATCTGCAGCACACCCGAGTTCAGAACATCAGACACCTGGGGGTGGCGTAGGGGAAGATAGGCACAGTCAGCCAGCCCATCCTGCCAGTGCCCTCCCCAGAGCCCTCCCCCTCCCTCAGCCCAGAGCTTCCTGAGGCTCCCTTACCTTCTGCTCCAGATCCTTCAGATACTCTTCCTCCAGGAGGCATGGGGTGAGGGAGCTTAGCACGGTTTTTTTATTCTCATTCAGTTTCTGCAGGCTCATTAGCATGTCCTCTACTAGTTCCTTCAAAGGTTGAGTAGCTTCTAAGTTCAAGGACTTTCCTACAAAGGCAGAGCTATGAACCCGGTCCATTCTGCCCAACTGGCTTCATCCTAAAGCCCATTACACCTTTTTTTTTTTTTTAAAGACAGTTTCACATAGCCCAAGCTTGAACTGTGTAGCCAAGGATGACCTTTCTCCTGATCTTCCTGCCTCTACTTCTCAAGTACTGGGATTACAGATGTGCGTCACCATGCCTGGCTAGACCTTATTTTGGTCTATCCTTTTTGAAACCATCTCTCTGTCTTCCCTTCTTTCCAATTTGTTCTATCAGAGCACCCGTCTTCCCCACACTCCCACAGCCACCCATTCCCCCACTTCTTTCTCTCTTCCTCAATCTCATTTAGTCCCAGTCTGAGTTTCCCACACCCAGAAATAAAGCTTGGTTGTTTGATTTGTGGCATTCCACATGTGGTCCTCAGAGCCAGATGTGGAAGCTCCCGCCTGGGAGCCCAACCCCAGGGAAGTGGAGTCTGGACGATCAGGATTTCAAGGCCAACCTAGATTACTTGAGACAAGAAGGGAAGGGGAGAGAGGGAGGGAAAGAAAGGGGGAAGGAAGAAAAAGGAGGAAGGAAGGAAGAGAAGGAAAAGAAACGGAAAGCAGGCAGTCTTGAGGCCACACTAGGAGCAGAGAGGAAGCTAGAACAGGCCTCTCATCCTTAGCGGTGCCTGAGAACCACCTAGAAACTACTACGGACTGATGCCCAGACCAGTACTGAGACAGTACTCAGACAGAACTAGGTTTAAAGTTGCCCCAAGTGATTTCAGTGTATGACCAGTGGAACCTCTATGTATAGAAGAGACAGCTCACCTTCCACGGTAGAGCTAAAAGCTCTATGTATAGAAGAGACAGCTCACCTTCCACGGTAGAGCTAAAAGCTCTATGTATAGAAGAGACAGCTCACCTTCCATGGTAGAGCTAAAACCTCTATGTATAGAAGAGATAGCTCACCTTCCACGGTAGAGCTAAAAGCTCCATGTATAGAAGAGACAGCTCACCTTCCATGGTAGAGCTAAAAGCTCTATGTGTAGAAGAGACAGCTCACCTTCCATGGTAGAGCTAAAACCTTTTGGCACTGCCCTCCCCTGGCTACCCCCTGTACCACTCGGCTGATCCCACCACAGTGATGTTAGGTCATGTGGGCCCAAGGGTTAATAAATGCTGCCACCCTGTACCATGCTCACCTAATTGAGATACACCTTGCTCTGCAAAGGAGAGAAGAATTTCAGAATTTCAGAGAGTCTTAAGGTCACCTCTAATCCCTGTGGACATTCTATTTATTTATTTATTTATTTATTTATTTTTGGTATTTTTTAAATTTATTTTTGTATGCGTATGAATGTACTGTCTGCATGCAGGTTTGTGCAACCGTGTCGTGCAATGCTGCAGAGGTTAGAAGACGGTGTCAGATTCCCCTGGAACTAGAGTTCTCCTGGAATTGGAGTTACGGATGGTTCTCAGCCGCCATGTGGATCGAACCCGGGTCCTCTGCAAGAGCAGTCGGTGCTCTTAACCACTAGGCTATCTCTCCAGCCCCTATTTTTGGCATTTTTGAGACAGGGTGTCCTTGTGGCTCCAGTTGTCCTGGAACTCACTGTGTAGACTAGGCTTGAACTCACAGAGATCCAGCTGCCTCTGCCTCCCAAGTGCTGGGATTAAATGTGTGCATGAGCTACTGTGCCTGGTTCCCCATGGACATTCTTTTCCCATAGCTGGACATTTTTACTCCTGGACTCTGAGCTGTTGTTGCTTTATCAGGCAGCCTGCACCCTTGTGTGTAAATTCTATTTGCAGTCTCCTTCCACATCCTTGAAGACAGGCAGCCATAGGGCTGTACCGGGATGACTCAAGCATCAGCCAATACCAGAGAGGGTGCAGCAAGCCTGATATCCCTTCCCAAGGCCTCTTTGGCTGTATGACCGCCCTGCTGCAGTCCAGGGAAAATTCAAGTTATTCCAAAGGAAGCAGGTTCAGACCCATAAGACCTTCCAGACCAGGTCAGGAAATGCAGAGCTTGGGAGGCTACAGAGCTAGACTGTGGCAGAGCAGGACTAGACTAGAGACTACTTAGTCCAGTACTGTCTCCACAGCCAGTGCTGATGTGTGCAGACTGGCCAGGAACTCAGCTGTGCCCAAGGCCACCTGCGCATCCAGGCAGACTTCCCCCTTTCCTTCCCTCCTGTGGGAGATCTTGCTCCATCCTCGGCCCCAGCAACTCTAGCTCCAGGCTAGTTAGTTTCAGTCTAGTAGTAACGCCCTTGCCCTTCTAAAAAGACGAACAGGTGGCCCAGGAGCTCACTCACCTTCTGGAAAAGACTTTGTTTTATCCTGGAAGGCAATGGTAATCCAGCACCAGGGACATGAGGAGGAGAAGGAGAGGGAGGGGAGGGAGAGGGAGGGGAGGGAGAGATTAGCCAGGTACAGTACACATAACTATAATCTCAGTATTTGGAAGAAGCAGAAGGATCAAAGTTCAAGTCAATCCTCAGGCACAGAGCTAATTCAAAGTCAGCCTAGCTTACGTGATACTATGTGGAAATAGAGTTTATATTCAACAAAGACAAAAAAGAAATATTAGAAAATAATACCAACTCTACTCAGAAATGGATGGCACATGCTGTTATCGTAGCGTTTGACAGACTGAGGTAAAAGGATTAAGATTTAAAGATAAGTCTGGAATATAAGGAAAACTTTGTCTAAAATTTTTTAATATAATTTAAAAGTTATGACTATAGTTCAGGACTAGAGTGCTCACCTAGCACATGTGAAGCCCTAGTGTTCTATTCCTAGTACCACAAAGAAGGTAAAAGAAAAACAAAATGCGGGGAATAGTGGTGCACACCTCTAATCCCAATGCTCAGGAGGTAAGGAAGACACTGAAGATCAGGCAGACTATGTAGTGAGAGCCACCCCCTCCCCAAGAATAAATGAATAAATAAACCAATCTGACTTATTTCTGGCTTTCTGGGGAAGGGGGAATCAATGTTCATATATATTGACATTCTGTTGAATCTCTACTTTTGAGATGAAAACATATATAAAATTAACTATATTAATAAATAAAGTTTACAAATTTTATTCATTACTATTAACTTTTTTTTTTTTTTTTGGNAGGGAGGGGAGGGAGGGGAGGGAGGATAGACTATGGTTATTTCTCTGTAAATTCTCTTTCTGGTCCCTCCCAATTCTCAAACACTGCCTCCAACCAAGTAAAGGGAGGGGGGACTATAACCTGATGGGAGATGGAGACTAATGTCATGGCGAGGGTAATGCTGGGTCAGGGTCCATACAGACCTCAGTCCTTTACAGTCCTCCCTCCTCCGTCCTCCTACCTCCAGGTTTACCAGCCACCCATCCCAGGCTAGCCCAGAGCTTAGCTCAATCCACCCCACCCACTCGTGTGAACATTCAGGGCCCCTTTACTGTGCCCACTCAGTCTTGCTTACACATCATTCCTTTGGAGAAGACAACTGCTTCATTCGATAGGCCAGAATCGTATTGGCGCGGATGCATATATTCTTGTCTTCCTAGGAAAAAGGATTCATGTTGATGGCTAGTATGCTATTATCTTGCCTAATCTCCCAAACAGTCCTTGAAGGTAGACATTTTATCATCATTTTACAGATGGGGGACCACAACTCTCAGGCAAGTATGTGAGCCAGTCCACAGCCAAAACCAATGGCACAGCTGAAAGTCAAGCCTATGTCTGACAGCAAACTCAGGCCACTTCCTCCAGCCTACTACTTAACAGGTGGACACTGAGGACCTGGCTCATCTTGGCACCACAGCTCCTGCTGGCTCCTAGAAAGGCCAATGAGGACAGTGAATAAAACACCCGTGTAATTAAGAGCAGCAAGAATGCTGGGAAGGAAATGGAGAGGACATCCTTGAAGAACCTGGGAAGGGACTCCAGGAAGTCCGGCTACCTTTCCTACAACAAAAAGGGCCAGGACCAGCCAGCGCTGTTCCAACAGGGCTGAAGGATTCAATGAAGAGGCTGAGTCTTGGCCGGCCTCCCCGGGCCTGCAGTTACTAGGCCACGCCTGGCTGTTCTCCAAGATACTAACCTTCTTTTCAAAGTTAAAAATGGTCTCACGGAACCAGCTCCAAATTTTATAGTCCTTTTGTATTTGTTGATTTGTCTCAGATTCTGACTCCAGAGTTTCTGTCACCAGATACAAGTTTTCTTCCCGATTAATTGCTTGGAACGAATTGGGTAGTGATGTTTTGAGCTTCCTGGAGGGGGCAGAAGCAGATAAGAACTCAGGGCTTCCCAGCAAGAGCTCTCCCGGTGTACCAGCTAGTCCTACTTGAGAATAAGTGCTTGTGAACCTAAAAAGGCAAGAAGCACAGCACCTGCTGCATTTCATACAGCCCACCGTGGGTGGGGGTGGCACGCACACTGGAAGGGGGCTCACTAGCATGCATGGTGTGTTCTTCAACATCACAGACTGTGGGATACTTCGCTCTTTGTTTGTTTGCTTGTTTTGTTTGTTTTTTCGAGACAGGGTCTCCCTGTAGCCCCAGCTATCCTAGAACTCACTCTGTAGATCAAGCTGGCCTTGAACTCACAAAGATCCGCCTGCCTCTGCCTCCCAAGTGCTAGGATTAAAGGTGTGCACCACCACGCCCAGTGATACTTCGCTCTTTTTAACCCTCATCATAACCCTATGATGGCCACACAGTTGCATCCATTTTTTTTTTTTATCTGAAAAAAAATTGTGAACAATCTAGGGCTACACTGCTTTTAAGCATACAGTTGTAATCAAATCCTGGTCTGAGTCCAAACTTTGTCTTTCACATGACACTAAGGATATATGCCCGGCAAGCCTGGCACCACTGCTCCTGGAAGGGACAACAGATCCTCGCACGGGTCCCTGGAACTCACTCAACTGCCTTGCCTGTCCTTGAGCTTGTGAGGCATCTGATTCCATAAGAAAATTCATTTGAGACTTAAAATAGCTTGATAGAGCCACTGCTGTTTATAGACAAAAGACCCTCAAGGAAGACACGTGTCCATGCTTCCTTAGACCTTCTCTTCCCCAGAGATCCCACCCTTACCCTAGAAACAACCTGTTTTAGAAAAAAAAAAATTGACCTAGCACTTGGGAGGCAGAGGCAGGCAGATCTTTGTGAGTTCAAGGCTAGCCTGGTCTACAGAGTGAGTTCCAGGACAGCTGAGGCTACAGGGAGACCCTGTCTCAAAAAGACCAAAAAAAAAGAAAAAAGAAAATCACTTCACTACAAACCTCTGGGTCTTACAAAAATGAAAAAAAGATAAATAAGCTTCTACCCTGCTGAGAGAGAACTACCCAGAGAACTGCTGGGAGAGAACTACCCAGAGAACTGCTGAGAGAGAACTACCCAGAGAACTGCTGAGAGAGAACTACCCAGAGAACTGCTGGGAGAGAACTACCCAGAGAACTGCTGAGAGAGAACTACCCAGAGAACTGCTGGGAGAGAACTACCCAGAGAACTGCTGAGAGAGAACTACCCAGAGAACTGCTGAGAGAGAACTACCCAGAGAACTGCTGGGAGAGAACTACCCAGAGAACTGCTGAGAGAGAACTACCCAGAGAACTGCTGAGAGAGAACTACCCAGAGAACTGCTGGGAGAGAACTACCCAGAGAACTGCTGAGAGAGAACTACCCAGAGAACTGCTGAGAGAGAACTACCCAGAGAACTGCTGGGAGAGAACTACCCAGAGAACTGCTGAGAGAGAACTACCCAGAGAACTGCTGAGAGAGAACTACCCAGAGAACTGCTGGGAGAGAACTACCCAGAGAACTGCTGAGAGAGAACTACCCAGAGAACTGCTGAGAGAGAACTACCCAGAGAACTGCTGGGAGAGAACTACCCAGAGAACTGCTGAGAGAGAACTACCCAGAGAACTGCTGAGAGAGAACTACCCAGAGAACTGCTGGGAGAGAACTACCCAGAGAACTGCTGAGAGAGAACTACCCAGAGAACTGCTGAGAGAGAACTACCCAGAGAACTGCTGGGAGAGAACTACCCAGAGAACTGCTGAGAGAGAACTACCCAGAGAACTGCTGAGAGAGAACTACCCAGAGAACTGCTGGGAGAGAACTACCCAGAGAACTGCTGAGAGAGAACTACCCAGAGAACTGCTGAGAGAGAACTACCCAGAGAACTGCTGGGAGAGAACTACCCAGAGAACTGCTGAGAGAGAACTACCCAGAGAACTGCTGAGAGAGAACTACCCAGAGAACTGCTGGGAGAGAACTACCCAGAGAACTGCTGAGAGAGAACTACCCAGAGAACTGCTGGGAGAGAACTACCCAGAGAACTGCTGAGAGAGAACTACCCAGAGAACTGCTGAGAGAGAACTAACTACCCAGAGAGCTGCTGGGAGAGAACTACCCAGAGAACTGCTGAGAGAGAACTACCCAGAGAACTGCTGGGAGAGAACTACCCAGAGAACTGCTGAGAGAGAACTACCCAGAGAACTGCTGGGAGAGAAAAAAAAAAAAGAATGTAAAAAAAATAGTAGTAGTAGTAGTAGTAGTAGTAATATTACTTTTATTTTGTAGCGGTTTAAGTCTGTGTGCACTTGTATATGGGGGAGTGCACACACCTGGGCCCACCTGTGGAAGCTAGAGGAGGAGGTTAGGTGTCCCGCTTGGTCCCTCTCTGCTTTAGTTCCTTGAGATAGGGTGTTTCACTGAAACTGAAGCTCATATTTCAGCAAGGCTGGCTGGCCATTGGCTCCTGGGATCAGACTGTCTCACCACTTGTCAATCCCCAGTGCTGGGGTTGTTGGCATCGCCAGGCCTGCCCTCTTCCCCGCTGGGGATTGGAAGTCAGATCCTTATCCTTGCACAGCAAGTGCCTTTTTTCACTGAACAACAAACAGCCTTCCCAGACCCCCTTCCTCTATTGCAAAACAAAGATGAGTCTCTGAGGCTCGTGCTGCTTGCTGAGGTCAGCTGTCCTCTACATAGAAGCATCAGCCCCAGCCCCAGCCCCAGCCCCAGCCCCAGCCCCAGCCCCAGCCACAGTCCAACCCCAGCAGGAAAGAGAAAGTAAAAATAGACCCTTATCTTATTAGATTATGTCTTCTGATCAATACTGACTTAAAACAGTATGCACATAACTGCAAACAGATGTTATTAACTTAATCCCTGTTGTTTGCAACGTAAAGGGGATAATTCATTGCTTCTAACAAATATTTGCTGCTTGCAGTGCTTGATATATAAAACATATGCACCTACTTTTGTACATTGTTCTGAGACAAAGGCAAGGAAGGGTCATGACCTGGATATTTAGGTCACAAGAGGAGCTCAAGGTCTGATAAGCTTGTTTCACAGTATAAACAAGCTGAGATTGTGTTAAATGATCTCAAAACATAAGATTGACTTTTTGGTTGCCTGGTTAGGTAAAAGTCATTTGTCCAGAACAGGTCATTATTATAACAGTCATTCTTACACACCTTCTAATAATTGCCATGTTAGTTTTAAGTAGCTCAAATTCCTGTTAAAATTTCTTAAGTACTGCCTATATACTCTGTGGCAGAGAAACTTCAAAAAATATAAAGGAAAAAATATGTGGGTAAATATTCTTTTTAAATTCAAATGTATGCAGAATTAGGATGGAAGAGTGGAAAAAGTTGCTGAGTTCCAAATCTAGCTGTTGGCAGGGTATGGTGGTGCATACCTTTAATCCGGCACTGCTGGCATAGGCAGGTGGAAGCAAGCAGACCTGTGAGTTCAAGGCCAGCCGGAGCTGTATGATACGACCCTGACTAAAAAAAGAAACCAAATTCAGCTACGACCTAGGTAGAGAAAAGCTTTTACCCTTCCATTGTCTGAGCATCTTGTCAGCCTTGAAGGCCTTTTCACTTGTGTTGTTTTCTTACATTCTGAGTTTAAACTCCACTAGGACAGTTTAGGCTTCTAAGATAAAAGATGGCTCATAGCCAAGCCTGTAAATTCAGTACTTAGGAGGCTGAAGTCAGTTGAAGCTACTGAGCTGATTCAAGCCAGCCTTGACTTGCTTAGTTTTCTCTGTTCATTTGTTCCACAGACATTTTTTTTTCTTGCAAAAATTCTTAGGATAGTTTTGACTTAATACTGGAACTATGTCATTACATTCTCTTGTAATAACATTACATTAAATCAAGGCCTGGGTGGCTTAAACTTAACTTCCTACTATGTATAGTGTCACAGTATATTTTAGTAAGTGATTTAAACACTTCCAGAAAGCTGGTCCTTTTGTTTATTGTTGTTCAAAGTTTCACTGCCAGAGGAATGACAGGGACCTATGGCTGCTTGGACTGAAATCTGGTTCCTCTGGTTACACAGGTAGACTGTTGTTATATCAGTAGACTTCTGGTTCTTTATGTGGAGTGTGAGGACGGAGCTCGGGTCTATTGGCTTTGAGATGAGCCCTCTTCCACTGAGCTATCTTGCTGGCCCTCTTGATTTTCTCTAATTTTTTTTCCTCTATATTTTCTTTTTTTTAATTTTATTTATTTATGTGTATGAATGTACTGTCTGCATGTAGGTTTGTGCACCCATGTCGTGCAATGCTGCGGAGGTTAGAAGAGGGCATTGGATTCCCCTGGAACTGGAGTTCTCCTGGAATTGGAGTTACAGATGGTTTTCAGCTGCCATGTGGGTGCTGGGGATCGAACCCGGATCCTCTGCAAGAGCAGTTGGCGCTCTTAACCACTAGGCCATCTCTCCAGTCCTTCCTCTATATTTTCAATTGTGTGGCACACACTTGTAATCCAAGAACTCAGGAGCTAGAGGCAGAAAGATCAGGAGTTCAAGCCCAGCCTCAGCTACATTGTGAGTTTTGGGTCAGCCTGAGCTACATAAGACCTTCCTCACTCCTCCTCCACCACTGCCAAATTTTTTTAATTTTCCTACTCCTTATAAGTTACACAGTACAAAAATCTCATCAAGAAGAAAGTAGCATTGACCAACTCAACATTAGTTTACCAGGGCTCGATTTTGTGTTCGTTATTTTATTTAGTTTTTAGTATTTTTTCACACTTTTCTATTCCTTATAAGTTAGAAAGTGCAAAATCTCATCAAGAAGAAAGTAGCATTGACCAACTCAACATTAGTTTACCAGGGCTCGATTTTGTGTTCGTTATTTTATTTAGTTTTTAGTATTTTTTCACACTTTTCTATTCCTTATAAGTTAGAAAGTGCAAAATCTCATCAAGAAGAAAGTAGCATTGAACAAGTCAACATTAGTTTGCCAGGGCTCAATTTTGTTTTCGTTATTTTATTTAGTTTTCAGTATTTTTTTTCACACTTTGGTTCTTCACCTTTTGTTTGTCCTTTATGTTTTGTGTGTGCCTTAATAACTTTAATAGTTTAAATTTTTTATTTTTTATGTATATGAGTATATTGCCTGTATATATGTCAGTGCACTGTGTCTGTGCAATGCCCCAGAGATCAGAAGAGAGCATTGAATTCTCCCTGGGACTGGAGTTACGGATGGTCATCAGCCTCCATGTGGGTGCTAGGAATCAAACCAGGGTCTGGGTCCTCTGCAAGAGCAGCCAGTGCTCTTAACCACTGAGCCATTTCTCCAGCACCATACCTCAGTACTTTTCACTATGAAAATATTTGGTTTAGAGCTGGGCTTAGTGGCTCAGAACATTAATCCCATGGTGGCAGTAGGAGACAGTTCAGTGCTGCCTGAAGAGTTTCAGAGACCTCTACTCTTGAACTGTTTGTTTGTTTAAGACAGGGTCTCACTCTGTAGCCCAGGCTAGCCTGGAACTTTCCTCCTGCCATAGGCTACCAAGGACTGGGAGCCCACCATGCCCAGCAGTGAGTCTCTTTTTTTATTTAACAAGCCCTTGTCTAAACAAACAAAAAATAAATAATAACAAACTCGTGCCGTGGAGACAAGAGGATCTGGAATTCAAGGTCATCTTTAGCTCCGTATACACTTCCTCTAGCACCTTACTAGTAACTATACCATGGAAGAAAGCATCTCTCCCTCCTGTTATCTGCCTAGAGACCTTCAGGGAAGGACGGGGCCTCCTGAGCCCCTTCCTCCTCCTTGACACAATATTGATGGGCCCAATGTTGCGCAGGTTTTATGAAGGTAATTCCGGCTGCTGTGAGTTCAGGAGTCTAGCAGCCATGTTCCACAACATTCCACCCTTTCCTCTGACACTCACCTTCCTTCCACCTCTTGTTCCGCTCCCCTTGAGCCTTAGAGGGGGTTGGCACAGACACTCCTTTATGGAAGAGCAGTCAAAGATCACTTGACCAATTATGAGTCACTATCCACTGCAAAAAGCTTCTCTGTCTAAAGCTTGACAACAACACTAACCCATGGGCATAAAGATAATTATTGAGAAGGTCATTTGACATGTATATCATGGTATTAGCAAAACAACAGCAGTAGCGAAGGGTCTATGACCTCCCTAGCCATGGGGTTTACAGTATCAGACATAAATTCCCTCCTGTGGAGCAGGCCTCAAATCCAATCAGAGAGTAGTTGATTACCCCCATAACAGGCTGGCCATTGTTGCACTAGTGGGCACATCTTGCCTGGCCAGTTAATAGTATAGCATGTGGGGACCACAGTTGAGTAAAACTAGTAATTGCAGTTCTTCGTCAGCATCCTGCCTAGCGCCTTCAGGCACTATGAGGGCTAACCAACAGGGAGGAAGCTCCCAGCTCAGCCCCAGCTTGACTTTTCCATGTCCTGTGGCCAACCCATGGGGCCTCCCTGACCACCAACTAATATGGAAGCAGCCCACCCCTGGAATTGGGATTTTCATTAGCAACCTATGGCTTCTGGGAGCAGCTTTCTCCACCTGAACAGGCTTCCTCCATTCCTAGTTCCTTTTTCTTATAAGGATACGAGTCTCATGACCTCATTTAACCTCAGTTACCTCTTTAAAAAACCCAATCTCCAAATATGCTTATGTGTTGAGATACTGGGAGGTAGGCAAAGGAGACATCTACCAAAGTCACTAACCTCACTTTGTGTTTGACCCAGAGATAGACAACTCTATAGATTTGTGTGAACTTGACCATAAAACTGCTTCTTAACTTAACGGCTGAGAAAGAAAAGATACAGCTTTGCGTCGAGTAGGATGTACCAGAAAGTGCCAACAGAAAGGTTGGCCCGTCTGAACATTGAAAGGAAGAAAAGCCTCAGATTGCTACAAACATCAAACCCCTCTGTGGATCCTACTTGTAACAACTATGTATAATGAGTCATAACGAAACTTACCTTCTAGGAGCCGCAAAGGTTTTAATATGAGAGACTTTCTTACCTCCCCCCCATAGAACAAGGAGAAATATGATGATGATGTCATTCTCCAACTGTAAATTGGAGACAACTATTATAGAGGTAATCTCTTATAAAACCAGTAAAACTGCCTTCTTGAATTGACTAATAGACATAGGAACTGTGAAAAGGATTATTCTCTATTCAGAACCAAATATAATACTAAAGTCTCCTTAAGCTATGCACTTAACCAAAACATATTAATGCAGGAGCTCTGACATCAGCAATGGATTATTCTACCAAGGAGATGTTGGCCAGGGGATCCAAGCCCCCACAAAAGGTAAAGGCTCCTTGCCTCTAAACTGGGATACCTGCAAGAAGAGAGGCGATAAGTCCCTGCTGTTGAAGACCTGACGTTAACATGGGAAAGATGTATTGAGACCACACAAGCAAGTGTACAGATGGTCTCTGGAATACCAGAGAGTGTTACCAAAGGCCACTATACCAATAAAGCAAATATGGGTTTCCTTGAGTCAAGTAAGACTCCTCCGTCAACACCAGCTACACCTCACCTGCCTGGAAATACTGTGCAGCAGAGGCAGCCATATGCCTGTATATCCCAAATCTAATTGGCTATTGGCTCTCTCCTTGGAGGAATAACCCATGTCCAAGACAACAGCTCCAGAGAAAGTAGACTGTTTTTCTTCTCATCCACCTGTTCCCCTTTTCTAAGCCTAGGGAAAAATTTGTGGAAGAGAGGGTGTGGTAGAATGTAAGGGCTGCGATTGGGGTGAAAGGTGAAACTACAGCAATATAGCCTGGACACTCATTTGATCAACTTGATTGAACATACAAGTCCCCCCTGTTGGATGGTGGGACCAAGGGGCTATGTGGGTTTGGACACAACTGCTTGCAAATTGGTTTTACATGAAGGATGCTTGTACTCATAAATTATCACTAATTGCTAAAAAATGGGGAAAAAAACTGAGAGAAATATGCAGGACAGTTATGGCAGAATGCATGATCTGGGATGGGATGGGGTGGGGTGGGGTGGGGGGAAGGGAAGGGGAAATATGCCTGAACTGAATTGGAAAATGATGTATGAAATACACAAAGCATCAATATAAAAATTAAAAAAAAAGAAAATGAAAAAAAACCTGCTTCTTTTTATAGCCCCTGTGGTAGAGTTAGTAGAGATGGATGTGACTCCATTGCATATGGCAGGACCAAAGCTGGTCTTGACTGTCTCCTTTTCCCACATAAAGTGGGAGTGTATCGTACTTTTCAGTCATCCTACAGCTTGGTGCTATAGTAGAATCTTCGAAACTTCCAAAGCCAGTAGGGCCTTTGGTTTTGCTCTACCATGTTCCCATCCACGAGCTCTTCTGCAATATCCTTCTGTTAGAGCAAATATTTATTGAAGACCTGTGTTCTTTTTTTTTTTAATTTATTTACTTATGTGTACGAATGTACTGTCTGCATGTAGGTTTGTGCACCCATGTCATGCAATGCCGCGGAGGTCAGAAGAGAGCGTCGGATTCCCCTGGAACTGGAGTTAAAGACGGTTCTTAGCCACCATGTGGGTGCTGGGGATCGAACTCGGGTCCTCTGCAAGAACAGTCGGTGCTCTTAACTGCTAGGCCATCTCTCCAGCCCCAAAGACCTGTGTTCTTAATAGGACAGTGGGCTCTATTGTGTGAGATATGACCCTGTTCCCAAGAGATTGCATTTGAAATAATTATTTTATTTAATGATATAAGAAGCACCTGAGCTGCCTTTGCTAATAAGCACTGACTCAGGGCCACAAAGCAACTAAAAGCAGGATAAAAGCCTGGCAGTTCTGCCTACATTTTGTGCCTTCTCTGCCCCTGGTCAGATGCCTACTGACTCTGCACAAGAATTACTAGGAGCATTTCTCTACCCTACCTAGTTCATCCTCTTCAAGACAACCACTCCCAAGATGAGAACAAGGTGTGATAGAGCAGAAGATCATCTTGTTAGGAACTAACTTGGTCCTCTCAGGCTGTGACTATAGCTAATCTATCAACTTACTGAACCATGGGGCAGGACCATATCTGAGACAAAGATTCTTTCTCATTTAAACTTAAAGCTTATCAGGCATGATGCTGCATGTCTGCACTCCCAGCACTGGGGAGACTGAGATAGGAGGACTGCTTCAGAGGGCCAGCCTGGGCTATAATAATAAGTTTTAAGCTATCTTGACTCACAAAGTATCCTGCCTCGAAACCAAACTAGAAAACTCTATCAGTACCCCAAGATGAACTCAGGGTCACTGGACTCCTTTATCTGTTCTCTTCTCTCAACCTACTGATTTGGTCTCTATTTCTCAGTTATCCTTCCCTTTAATTCCTGTATTGGGACAGGTGGTATAGACCAGCTTGATGGGCTGTCTGAAACTTGGGCTTGACACCAAAGTACCAGTTTATAAGACAGAGATTGTCTCAGGCTCAGAGCCAGGGGCCTTATCTTTTTGTAAACCTCCTGTTGTTTTTCTCCCCAGAATATGGTGTTAAGAAATGGCACTGAGATCTTTGACTCCTGGGAGAAGCCCCCTCTGCCTGTGTACACCCAGTTCTATTTCTTCAATGTCACCAATCCAGAGGAGATCCTCAGAGGAGAAATCCCCTGGCTAGAAGAAGTGGGACCATACACATATAGGTGAGTCCTGCCTGCCACCACCAGGCTGAAGTGGTGGCAGGGTCCTCACTGCGTGCCTGGACAGCCCTGTGAGGAGGCAAGCTGGGTGGAGAACACAGCTCTGGTTTCATTCAGTCTGCCTGCCTGTGGCACTGCTGATGTCAAATGGGACTCCTCTACGGAGAGCGCTGTGGGTGGGGGTGAGTCTGGCTATTAAGCTCAGAGAAGCTGCCTCTTCTTACTGTGTGGGCAGAAAGCAGTTACCGAGCTTCTAAGAGTGGCTGTCTACCTCTGATCCCTTTTAAGGTCCCCCTAAGGCTTTAGTGACATATAAGCCTCCCTCAATTTCCCTTCCACGTATACTTATTGTTTCTTTTTTGAGACAAGTTCTCCTTGTAACCTCAGCTGGCCTAGAATTCACCATGTAGACCAGGCTGGCCTCTATCTCACAAAGATCCACCTGCCCCTGCCTCGGAGTGGTGGGATTAAATGTGTGCACCACCATGCCCAGCCCCAACCCCCACATACTGAGTTTTAAGCTTAGTTTTATTTATTTATTTATTTATTTATTTATTTATTTATTTATTTATTTTAAGACGGGGTCTCCCTGTAGCCCCAGCTTGCCTGGAACTCACTGTGTAAATCAAGCTGGTCTTGAACTCACAGAAATCCATCTGTCTCTGCCTCCTGAGTGCTGGGATTAAAGGGGTAGGCCAACAAGCCTAACCTTAAATTTAGTTTTAAACCAGAATTCACAGTTGACCTCAGAAACTCTCAGTTTCTCATTGATTCTCTTTTCTTCTTTTAAAGACAGGATCTCCTGTAGCTGGCTTTGAATTCACTATGTAGGAAAGAATGACCTTGAACTTTAAAATTTTTCTCCATTTATTTTTTATTTTATATGTATGAGTATTTTGCCTGTATGTATATCAGTGTACCATGTGTGTGCAGTGCCCACAGAGGCCAGAAGAGGGCATCAGATCCCTTGTAACTGGAGTTATAGGCAGTTGGGAGATACCATGTGGGTGCTAGGAACTGAACTCAGGTTCTCTGCAAAAGCAGCAAGTATTCATAGGTGCTGTGCCATCTCTCCAGCCCCGACCTTGACCTTATTATTATTATTATTATTATTTTATTTTATTTATTTTTTTAATGTGTATTAATGTACTGTCTGCATGTAGGTTGGTGCACCTGTGTCGTGGAATGCGGTAGAGGTCAGAAGAGGGTGTTGCATTCCCCTGGAACTGGAGTTAAAGACAGTTCTCAGCCGCCATGTGGGTGCTAGGGATCAAACCTGGGTCCTCTGCAAGAGCGGTCAGCACTCTTAACCTCTAGGCCATCTCTTCAGCCCCTGAATAGATCCAAGAATTTTTTTTTTCTCTTTTCGAGACAGGGTCTCCCTGTAGCCCCAGCTGTCCTGGAACTCACTCTGTAGATCAGGCTGGCCTTGAAATCACAAAGATCTGCCTGCCTCTGCCTCCCGAGTGCTAGGATTAAAGGCATGCACCACCATATTATTTTTAATTTACTTACTCTTCATTCAATGTGTATGAATGTTTTGCTTGCATGTATGAAAGTGCACTACATGCATGAATGCCCGTGGAGGCTAGAGAGGGCATTGGATCCTGTGGAACTAGAGTTACAGACAGTTGTTAGCTGCTGTGTAGGTGCTGGGAACTGAACGCAGGTCCTCTACAAGAGCAGCCAGTGTTCTTAACTGCTGAGGCATTGCTCCAGCTCCAACCTTGAGCTTCTTGATCCCTCTCTTTCCTGGGCTCTGGGATTACAGGCTTACTGTAATGCTGGGGATGAACCCAGGGCTCTATTCCTGGTGCAGGCAAGCACTCTGTAAACTCATCTATGTCCCCAGACCTTTTTTTTTTTTATAGTTTTGACAGAGTTTCATTGGCCTAGAATTCATGCTGTAGCCCAGGCTGGCCATGAATTAGAACTCACGGCAATCCTCCTGTCTCAGCCTTTGGAGGTGGTAGGATTGCAGACATGTTCCACCCAAA
The DNA here is from genome assembly GCA_009823505.1 of Rhizomys pruinosus. Taxonomy (NCBI): domain Eukaryota; kingdom Metazoa; phylum Chordata; class Mammalia; order Rodentia; family Spalacidae; genus Rhizomys; species Rhizomys pruinosus. Next base: position 1,805,688 of record VZQC01013897.1, read on the forward strand.
TCCAGTTCATCCACTTTCTCTAAGCACCACTCGCCCTTCATATGAGAAATAAGCAGTGGTAGCAGTGACCTCTAGTTTCAGAGGCTGAAGAGACAGAAGAATAGTACTGGCCATCCTTTATTATACTTTTTATTTTATGTGTGTTGTGGGGGTGCACTTGGGCCACGGCACACAGGTGGAGGTCAGAGAACAGCAGGCAGGAGTGGTTGTTCTCCTTCCACTGTGTAGGTCCTCAGACCAGGTAGGAAGTACCTTTACCTACTGAGCCATTTCTCTAGCCCTTGACCAGTTTTTAAACAATAAGCCCAGAGGAAGGGAGACAATTTGGATCTCAGAGTGTTTTCCATGTTGTAATAGCAGCTCCTCCTTCCCCTGCAGGAATCTTGCCTGAAATAAGACCTCCATGCATGACACAGGTGCACCAACCTACATGCAGACAGTACACTCATACACATACAAAATAATACAGTACACTCATACACATACAAAATAATACATTGCACTCATATACATTACAAAAAAATGTTCAACATAATTAATAATTAAGAATATACAAATTAAAATCACTCTCATATCATCTCCCTCCGATATGATTGGCTAAGATCAAGAAAACAAAAGACACCAAATGCTGGAGAGGTTGCAGGGAAAGGGGATCCCTCATCCACTGCTGGTGGGAATGTAAACTTGTACAACCATTATGGAAAGCAGTGTGGGGAACCCTTAAAAGACTCAAAATGAGCCTACCGCCTGACCCAGTCATACCACTCCTGGGTATATGCCCACAAGACTCTTCTTACTGCAGAGATACATACACATCCATGTTTATTGCAGGTCTCTTCACAATACCATAGAGCTGGAACCAACCCAAATGCCCCTCAACAGATGAGTGGATGACAAAAATGTGGTACCCCGCCACTGCCACTGTACTTTAGCCCCGCTCCTTAACACTTCATTTCATTGTAAGCGGTATATCTCACATTGTCATTGGCCCCATGTCACTGTCCCACACATTGGGGATTGAACTCCAGCATGTTAGGCAGACTTTACTCCTGACATACAGCCCCGCTCCCATAAGCCACAGCTTGAGTGCTCAGTTGTTAGGACAGGCAAGGAGGCAAGACTTTCCAATGCTAACAAGTCGGTATGCATTGCTCAAACTGCTTATCACTGCTTAGTTAAAATGAACCAGAAGAGTGGCTAAGGACTGTAAACTGGCTACAAAGCTAAGGGGCACTAAATATAATGAACTATCCTTCCCACCCAAAGCTCCCAAAAGATAAAAGGTTAGATCAGGATAATAAATTCAGTTAGCTATCTTCTATATTAAGCACTGGTCCTGAGTCTTGGCCCGCAGAGAATAGCCTTTAACTGGCTACAAAATTAAAATCAACAGCAACGGATGCAGTTGTTTATTCCTCTGTTGACCCAGGGAGTCAGAGTGTAATTTTCACACCTGAGGCCTATATTATCCTGGGGAGAACACAATTTTCAGGCCCATCCCAATAAAAGGATCAGTGAACAGACTCCAGCCTTTGTCCCATCATCCCCAGCCCCATCTCTGCTCTTTTTTAGCTATGCTGGCCTTCCCTAATACTCTGGTTTCATTAGATAAAACAAAGAATGCAGGTATATGCCTATAATCCTAGCACTGGGGAGGCAGAGGCAGGAGGATCAAAAGTTTAGACTCATCCTCAGCTACACACAGAGTTTGAGGTCAGCCTTGGCTACATGAGACCCTGTCTGAAAAAGAGTAAGAGAGATGGCTCAGTGGGTAGAGTGCTGCTTGCCACGCAAGGGTGACAACCAGAGTCAGATCCCAGCAGTGTCAGTGAGTGTGGCAGCCTGTCATCCCAGTGCTTGGGAGGAAAAAAGATTGACCTCTGGAACAAACTGGGTAGCCAGGCTAGGCGAATTGGCTACCCAGGGTTCAAGTGAGAGACTCTGCCTCAGTGTTTAAAGTAATTGAGGAAGATACCCAATTGAGGAAGATACCAAGTTCTGGCCTCCAGGAATACCCATGTACATGCATATACACATATGTGTGAACACATACACATACCACACACACATATAAATACACATGGGAAAAATGGGCTTTATGGGGCTGGAGAGATGACTCAGCTGTTAAGAGCACTAGCTGTTCTTGGAGAGGACTGGGGATTGGTTCCCAGCACCCACATGGTGGCTAACAACCATCTGTAACTCTAGTTCTAGGGAATCCAACACCATCTTCTGACCTCTGAGGGCACTGCACAACACAGACGCACTTATACACTTGCAGGGAATACACTCATACACATGAAGTAAAAATAACAAATAAATTATGTATTTTTCTTTTTGGTCTTTTTGAGGCAGGGTTTCCCTGTAGCTCCAGCTGGCCTGGAACTCACTATGTAGATCAGGCTGGCCTTGAACTCAGAGATCCTCCTGCCTCTGCTTCCCAAGTGCCAGGATTAAAGGCATGCTCCACCATGCCCAGCATAAATTATTTTTTTTAAATGGCTTTACATGTCTGACTTTTTTCTTGATGTTGTGAAGGTTGTGAAGGTTGAAGGTTGTGAAGAGCAGGGACCGGGCTTTCTCATCTTGAATATCCAGTCTCTAATGACTATGGGGAAAAGAGGTGAAGGAAACATATTTTTTTTTGGTCTTTTCGAGACAGGGTCTCCCTCTAGCCCCAGCTGTCCTGGAACTTACTCTGTAGACCAGGCTGGCCTTGAACTCACAAAGATCCACCTGCCTCTGCCTCCCAAGTGCTAGGATTAAAGGTGTGCGCCACCATGCCTGGCGGAAACACTCTTAACTGTGGTTTAAATCCACAAGACACAAGAGGTGAAATTAACTAGAATCAGAGGACACAAGTTGCTCAGCTGGATCCACAGGGCCTAGTCAGGGAGACTTGAGGATAGATCTGAGAAGGACCAGGTTCTGACAATGAATGACTGTTACAAGCACTGCAACACAGTGCCAACTGCTGAGGGCTGGGGCTGGCTGAGTGCCCTGGCACCTGGCTTTGTAGGGAGCCATTGAACCTCCATGGAGCCCATTTGCATTTGCTTTCTGCAGTCCTTCAGTGGATCTGATGTTGTCCCTTGTGACTTGACCGTGCTATGGGTCAGGCTGACGGACAGAACATGCCTAGCACCGGCACCAGCTTTTGGCAGTTCTGTGGTTTCCTCCCAAGGGGTCAGTTGCATCTGTCCCCTGTGTGCCAGCAGCCATGGGGAAGGAGCGGATGTAGCGCAGCTTCTGTCACTGCTCCTAGGTGTGCGTCATGTATCAGGAACTTTGAAGGAGGAAAGGCCTGCATGGCTGCAGAGCCTGGCTCCTCTGACAGTTTGTTGCTGCAACAGTGCCCCACACATTCATATTTTGGCACATTCTAATTATGAATGTGGTTGGGAATGATGGCAGATCCCCTTGTGATTAAGAACCAGTCTGTCTGGTTTAAGGTATGCAGTACTTCATTTCTGTTTTCTGAAGATGGAGATTGAGCAGGCTTGTTAACATGCAATTAACTTGCTTTGAGCCTTCTGCTCAAAGTAACTCATTTGCTTAAAATTGTGATTTCTGGTAGCCAGCAGCGTTCTCAACCTTTGGAGAACTGATTTATTCTTATGTCAAATATTTTTTCCACTTTTCCTATTACTTAGCATTTCAAGAATTTAAAAAATTGTATAAGGCTCTTTCAGTTGATTTTCATATTTTTATAAGTATTAGTTAAGTTTACAATATCCCATTACAAGCTGTCTTTGGGGTTCTTTAGCTTTTCCCTTGTATCGCTCATTTCATTTTAAGGCTGTTATTGCTGCTTTGATGGCAATGAAAAAAAATGTGTGTGAGCTAAATCTTAGTGGGTTTGTTGTTGTTGTTGTTGTTGTTGTTATATGAGACAGGGTCTCACTCTATAGCCCAGGCTAGCCCTGAAGAGGAGATTCCTCCTGCTCTAGTCTCCCGAGTGCTGGAATTACTGGGTGCACAACCATGCCCAGCTCTGCTTTTTTTTTTTTTTTTTTTTTTTACTTCTTATGTGTATGAGTGTACTGCCTGCATGTAAGTAGGTGTACCCGTGTGGTGCAATGCTGCGGAGGGCATCAGATTACCCTGGAACTGGAGTTAAAGGCAGTTCTTAGTTGCCATGTGGGTGTTGGGAATTGAACCTAGGTCCTCTGAAAGAGCAGTCAGTGCTCTTAACCACTGAGCCATCTCTCCAGCCCCCCAGCTCTGCTTTTTAAGAATTTTTAAATGCATATTGTAGTCAATGCTGTTGTGGATTTTGTGTTTGTATGTCTATATAATATATGAGGGCAAGAAGAGGCCAGAGCTCAACCTTGAATGTTGCTCCACCTTATCTTTTTTTTGAGAGGGGCTCTCACTTGACCTAGAACTTACCAATTACACAAGGTTGGCTGGTTAACAAGCCCGAGACCTACTTATCTCTGCCTCTCCAGCATTGGAACTATAAATGTGTGCCCCAGTGACCAGCTTTTTGTTGTTGTTGTTAAGAAAGGGTCTCCCTGTAGCCCCAGCTGGCCTGGAACTCACTCTGTAGACCAGGCTGGCCTTGAACTCACAGAGATCTGCCTCCCTCTGCCTCCTGAGTGCTGGGATTAAAGGCGAATGCCACCACACTAGGCATGATCAGTTTTCTTATGTGGGTTCTGGGCACTGAACTCAGGCAGGGCCTCATGCTTGCAAGGCAAACACTTTACCAACTGAGCAATGTCCCCAGCCCTTCTATCATTTTAATACTTAGACTTGCTCCCACGTTCATGTACTGTTTTGGGAAAGTAAATTAGTTCAGCCAGTAGGAAGTTTCCTTTAAAAATTAAAACTGGGAACTAGTATCCAAGGAAAATCCCAGTATACAAAAAAAATTAAATCGGTATGTTGAAGAGGTATCTCATTTGAATGTTTATTTTAGAAGTATTCACAGTATCCCTAATGGCATTTAAGTGGCGGTCTCTGGTGTTTTGCTGTGGACCCTTTGAAGACAGGGTTCAGGATGTAACATCCCCCATCTCCAGCTTAGCAACAGTAGTATGCTACATAGTAATAGCTCCTGTTTCCTATGAACTCCGTATGTGTCAGGGCTGTGTTTACATGTCTATGATTTAATTCCCACAACTCTTTGAACAGGCACATGGCTATCTTCACCTGCAGATGACAAAACTGAGAAGAAGTCATGAGGAGCCAGCATGGTGGCCCACGCCCCTAATCCCAGCACTGGGAGCCAGAATCAGAGGGATGGCTGAGTATTTGGGGCCAGCTGGTCCACAGAGCTCACTCCGTGAGAGTAAAACCCTGTCTCAGACAGCTAAAATAAAAGCCAAAGAGACCATGAGTAACTTTTTAGTCTCAGAGCAAATCAGCATCAGTGCAGAACTGACAGGCAGATCTCAACCTGTGCTTCTATCCAGCTGGCTCAATCACTTGGGTGGTGATTCTGTAACAAAGAACTGGATGTGTGGATGACTAAAATATAAGGATAGCAAGTGCTTGCTTGCCTTCCTCAGCGTTCAGGAGTGAACCAGGGCTTCAAGCACACTAGGAAATGCTCTTATGACACTGTGTTTCCAGCCCCCCAATAAGGATTTCATAACAGCATTGTATACATCCCGTTTTATGTAGCATCTCAAGGAGTTAGATGTACAGGCCTTGATTCTTCCAATTACTGAGTAGTTCAGGCTGACCTCAAACTCACTCTTCTGAGTGCTAAGATTACAGGTGTGACCCACAAGGCCGAGGCTCTTTTCGTTCCTCTTTGTCCCACTGCCACCACTTTGAACAGAGTTTTGGTACATGCAAGCTGTGGTACCCAGGCTGGTTCTTGGATTCGAGTGATGCTCTTGCCTCAGCCTCCCCATGCTGACTATTGACTTCTGAACTAATTCAAGTGCCAATTAGAAAACCTGACAAGTTGACTCCTGAGTTACGGACTATTCTAGTTCCCTCGCTCAGCTTTCTTTGCTTTTAAACTGGTGCTCACTTGGGCCACCTTTTCTCCTGGCTCCTCGGGGGAGCTGGGTCAGTGTGTGTCTCAGTGCTCAGCAGCACCAGCTCCCTGCAGAAGGCCTCTCCTCAAATGGGGGCTTCTTTGTAAGTGCAACAGCTTTGGCTGCACAAGCATCTGGCTTGGGAATTTCCTTTCCACATCCATCTTCTAATAATCACGTTGAATGGACGTAGGTCAGGTGACTAGGATTTCGAACCTGGTTGGTCCACAGCCTGTATGTTCTCATCCATTAAAGACTGGTTTATGACTTTCAGAACACAGATGTTTTATCTTGTTTACAAGCTAGAGGAAGTACCTGCAGGTAATGGGAAGTAAGGAGCAGCTATGTTTGAAGGCTGTAACAGGTTAACAGGATCAGTGGGGGCAGCTTAGGAGGCAGGACAGGACTCAGGGCAGCTTTAAAGCTCCATGCTGAGCAACAAGCCAGGCAAGTGAGAGGAGGGGGCCCAAGCGGGGCGAGGGAGCTGCCCACCACTGCCTGGGTGCTGCCCGGCCGTGGCGGCCTGGGGCACGAGCACAGCCCAGCAGTGGCCCATGGCAGCAGGTGTGTGCCCTCTTCCTGATTCTGGAGAAAAATGCCTGTCTGGAAACAAGATACCCAGAGAGCATTGCACCTTTTGGAAGAATATCATTCAAAACTAAGCCAAACTGAAGATAGACAGCTCAGAAGTTCCATAGAACATGTTATTAACATATTCCAGAGCAACCTCTTCCAGGCTTTAATAGGTGGTATTTTTCCATGATTTCTGTGTCTGGAGTCTTCTCAGTCACTTTCTCTGTGATATTTGCCTATGTGGCTGATGTCACTCAAGAGCATGAGTGAAGTACGGCTTATGGATGGGTCTCAGCCACCTTTGCAGCTAGTCTGGTCAACAGCCTGGCCATCGGAGCATACCTTTCTTCAGCTTATGAAGACAGCCTTGTTGTGCTGGTTGCCACGGTGGTGGCTCTTCTGGACATCTGCTTCATTTTTGTGGCAGTTCCAGAATCTCTTCCAAAGGAAATTAGACCTGCTTCCTGGGGAGCTCAGATTTCTTGGAAACAAGCAGACCCTTTTGTGTCACTGATGAAAGTTGGAAAAGATTCTACTGTCTTACTCATCTGCATCACAGTGTTTCTCTCATACCTTCCTGAAGCTGGACAGTATTCAAGCTTTTTCCTCTATCTCAGGCAGGTCATAGGTTTTGGATCTGTGAAAATTGCAGCATTCATAGCTATGGTAGGAATTCTGTCCATTGTGGCTCAGTCTGTCTTCCTTAGCATCTTGATGAGATCACTGGGGAATAAGAATACTATCCTCCTTGGCTTGGGTTTCCAGATGCTCCAGTTAGCCTGGTATGGTTTTGGATCTCAGCCATGGATGATGTGGGCAGCAGGGACTATGGCTGCCATGTCTAGTATTACATTCCCAGCAGTCAGTGCTCTCGTCTCTTAGAATGCAGAGTCAGATCAGCAAGGGGCTGCCCAGGGGATCATAACTGGAATTCGAGGACTGTGCAATGGCCTGGGGCCAGCACTGTATGGCTTCATATTCTACATGTTCCATGTTGAATTGAGCGAGTTGAGTCCAGGATTAAATTCTGATGATGATCCCCTCCAGCAAGCTTTCGTCCCAGGCCCACCATGTTTATTTGGAGCATGTATAGTACTTATGTCTTTTCTGGTTGTATTCATTCCCAAATACCGTAAAGCCAGTGGAGTTCAAAAACATGGCAACAGCATCAGTGGCAGCCTAAGTAACACCCCTGAACAGGGCAGTGATGAGGACATTGAGCCACTACTGCAAGACAGCAGCATCTGGGAGCTCTCCTTCGAAGAACCTGGAAATCAGTGCACTGAACTGTAACCCAGCAGCAAGGGAGATTCTACAGACACCATCTCTGAGAGCTGTGGAGGAAGCTGCACCACACAGGGACTTCATGGTGCTGCAGGGTGCTGCTAGCAGCATCCATTGGGCCAAGTTTAATAAGTACCTTCCCACATGCCTCTGCCCCTCACTCTTTGGCCTCTTCCTATTCATTTTCTTCCATTCTTTTTCTTCTTCATACATTAGAACAAGGTTATGACTGAAAATGCTTCCCCACAAATAATATGCAACTCTCAAGGTGATCTGGAGTCCAGACTTTGAAACAAATAGAAAAAGTTCTATCTGTGGTAGAAAGGATGTCTTTCCTCTAATAACCAGAATTGAACTGACAGTAGTCTTTCTGTACCCTTTTTGGTAGAAGGTCAGGACTGTAATGTTACTGCCTTTTGGGCAAGATTTCAGGTAAAGAATCCTTTTTCTTTCTGTGAATTATTCCCACTTAGTCCATAGGTGTTGATGAGTGGCCATTCTTAAGAGTCACTTGGTATCAGGGATCTATTGACTTTGTCCAAAGGTCAGATGAAAACCTAGTTTTGTTCTCCTTTTATTTTCACTACTTCCTATGCTTGTCTAAAATAAGCATTATATTGATCAGTGATCACCTTTACCAAATAAATTTGAGTCATGTAGAACTAGCAGCTCATATTCTTAGACTTTTTGTCCTGGTTGGATCCAAAGTGGTTTTACAAAAGAAAAAAGTACATCAAGCTTGTAACCCACTGACTTAGAGGCTGAAGCAGGAGGATCTTAAGTTTGAAGCCAGCCTTGGCAACATACTAATAGGATCCCATCACAAAACAAATCAATGATGATGCTTTCCAGTGGCAGCCAAGAATTTGGAGCACATGTCTTAGAACATTTTTAAAAATAATGTAAACATTCCTGAGACAGGATGCAAGTTGCAGATAGCAGTGGAGTTTGTCTGAGTTCACACTCAGTGAATTACTATTTGCTCTTTCCTGCATCTCCCATGACCTGCTTTGTTTTCTTCAGCCATCATATTCCTGCCTTTATTGTTAATGTACTATGTGTTTGTTTTCAGTCAATGTATATCTGACTTTTGAATCTCATAGGAATATGCACATCAAATTCCTTTCTAAAATATGAGGGTTAGTGAAGCTCAGTTTCACGATAAGTGTCTTGCTAATTTTTGAGATGTTTTATGGACAAAGAAAACTTTACAGATTTATATGTATTTTGCTGCACAGTAAATGGACCATGAACTAGGGCCTCTCTTTAACAAAGCACTCCTTTGAGAGTTTTATAGGTATGAAATACATGTAGATATTTGTAAGGGTTTTAATTTCTTTTTGATGGGGTGCTGTGTAAATCTTGTATTTATAAATGTAATGAAGGTATTGACAGAAAAAATATATACATCTTTTATAAAAGATTGTGTACTGGTTGAATACATTTAAAAGAAAATATATTTTGAAGCCTGTTCTGCCATGAAGAGAGATAACATATCTTTTTACTATGCCGTTGGTTTTTAGGTTAAGCTTCTTAATGCATAATAAATTTGCAATGGATACTTGTAAAAAAAAAAAAAAAAAGCTCCATGCTACAGGCCAGGCCTAGTGTCACACATCTGTAATCCCAGCACTCAGAAGGCTGAGGCAGGGTGGCTGGGTCAAGGACAACACGGCCTATGTAGAGACTGTCTCAGAACCAGAAACAAAAGAATAAATAACTTAGAACTCTAAGTCTTAGGAGCGTCTGCATCATCGCCTCTTGTGTGCCCCACAGGAGATTACTAGCGTCACTCACTGTGGTCCACCTCTTGAGGTGCTATGTCTAGGTTCTGAGGTTGGAGGGACCGGCTGTGCTCAGGCCCCTTCACACCCTTGCTGATTGTCCCATACAGACAGGAAAGAAAATCAGACTGTCACCAGAAGAAAGGGGCTGGAAATTGAACAACCAAAAAATGTCCACTGAGAACCTCTGAAGTTAAAACTACAAGCATATTTGAACACAACCATCTCTTCCTGATTTATTATGTATTCCTAGAAGGACAAAGAATTTTCTTTCCCATAATTACTTATTTTTGGCTCATGTTATAGGCATTTACTGGTTTCAGCCCACAGACATTTGTTAGTCACCTTTCAGGAGATCTGACCCAATAGGAAGGGCACACACGCTAATGACTCCACTAGACTCACATTCAGATTCTTCTGCAAGGATCAAATCTGTATGACTGCTGTGCCTATCTTGGTGCTAAGACTGTGTGGTAATTCCTTCACAATCTAAATTACTTCACTCAGCAGTTTACTGAATGCCTATGGCAAATGCAAACAGCAAACTCTCCAGATTGGCAGATGAGTGAAAAAAAAAATCCCCATGAGCTGCTGGGGTCAGGAATCGCCTAGGGAGGAAAGGGTAGGTAGCCCAGCCCCTAGGGCCTTCCAAACACCACAAGTTATACACTCTGAGATTATCTGTCTACTACTTCAATATATCAACCACATATGTAACCTAGGATTTTCTAGATAGGGAGGCTGGAGAGTTGGCTCCGCAGTTAAGAACGCTGGCTGTTCTTGCAGAAGGCCCACGTTCAACTCCTAACCCCAGAAGGCAATTAACAGCTGTCGGTAACTCCAGTACCAGGTATCCAACACCCTCTCTCTTCTTCACAGGCACTGAAGGACATGTGCACTTATACACACATGCAGGCATATTGCTCATACACTGGGCTGCAGAGTAAGACCCTGTCAAAATGAAAATCCTACTAATTTAGGAAAAAGGAAATACTGAATCAAAAGATTTTATCTTGACTCCTGAATGTTTTAACATGTCTTAAATTTTGTGCCCAAAGTGAATTCTTTCTCACATTCATCCTAGGTCCTGGTACCAAGCCCTTTCTGCTCGCTGCCCCCCCCACCCCCGTCCCTTCTTCTATTGAGACAAGGTCTCATACTGTATGTAGCCTGAAACTCATAACATAACCCAGGCTGGCCTCCGGCTCCCAGTGGATCCTCCTACCTCACTCACTCAGCCTCCCAAGAGCTGGGCTCACAGATCCACCACACTCAGTACTCAGCCCACACACACACCACACACACACACACACACACACACACACACACACACATATGTGTAGTTGGCATAGTAACAGATACAATGTGATGTTTTAAAACTTGTATGTAATATTTAATGATCAAGTCAGAGTAACTGGCATATCTAGCACCTCAGACACTTGTCATTTTCTTTTGTTGGGAATGTTGAAAACCCTCTCTCCTAGCTATTTAGAAATAATTATTAGTGTTGACCATTGTTACCCACCCTGCTGAATATCAAACACTAAGAGGTTTCTTAATGCCTTATTTGAGGGACCTGACTTGTACTAAACCAAACTGTGCTGCAGAAACAGGAGTGAGCATTATTAAACCTTGTATCTTATTAATTAATTAATTAATTTATTTATTTATTTATTCACTGCAGCACTGGGGATCAATCTGGTCATGAACACACTAGGCAAATGCTCTGCGGTTCAGCTCTACTCCCCAATCCTTGGGCTTATATTTTGTTTTCTCTCAGTTTTGTTTTTTTGAGACAGATTCTTGCTATATAGACCAGACTGGCCTGGAACTTGCAATGTTCCTCCTGCCTTGGCCTCTTGAGTGCTTGACCCTGTCTACGGGTCATGTAACGTCAGGTACCCGAGGGAGACCCCAAAACCTGTGAAGATTAAGCAAGAGAGAAAAAGGAGACCAGGCAAGCTCTCGTCGAGGTCTCAGTTTATTGTAGAGTAAGAGTACAATTTATAAGGCGATGAGGCGGGAAGGAGCAGGAAGAAGGGAGGGGGCAGAGGGTGACTTTTGCAAAAGTCCAAAAGTTTCTCACGGGGGCTGCTGCGTCAGCAGGAATTGCCTGCTTGAGGTAAGCTCTCTCCAGAGCATCTGGTAGTTAATCTTACAAGTAACTCGTCCTTGAGCAAGGCAGGAAGCTTCTCTGCACGTCTCTGGAACACCTGGTGGTTAATCTTGCGAGTAGCTCGTCCTTGAGCAAGGCAGGAAACCCCTCTGCACATCTGCACTTTCCTGGGAACAGTTCTCAGAGTTAACCCTTTATGGGCAGGCTTACAGCTCCTCACATATCCCCCTTCTTTACATTAAGAAGGCTAGGGAGATATTCAGGCAGAGTGGCATCATCAGTCGATTGTGTGACCGTCCCTGTCTTAGGATCAACCTCTACAAGACCCCCTCCTTACCCATCTTTGGATACCCTGTCGTCCTCAGGGCTCCTGTCTTAGGTTGGTAAGAGGGGAGAGGAAGTTGCCCGTCTTTGGGGCGGCCACCTGGATTGGAATAGGCTAGCCTACTCTATAGCCTGAGGACGATGTTTAGAGCAAGTGAAAATTGAGCCTTTCTGGTGTAGGTGCAGAAGCAGCTTTGGTGTCTTCCTCGTCATTAGTCACCAGCCGGTGATAATGGACCGAGACTGATGAGGCAGCAAGGGAAGAATCTATTTGAGACTTAATAAAACTTGTTAGTCGTTGGCATGCCCAAGGCCCAAATGAAAGTAACAGGAGTAGTCCCATAAGGGGTCCCAAGATACTGGGTAATAGGGTGGACAACCAAGGAGAAGTGGAAAACCAATTTTTATACCAGGATTTTTGTTGTTTGTGTTTCCTTTTTTTTGGTAAGCTATTTTTTACTAATCCCATCATCAACGTCTCCAATTGTGATTTTTAATATTTTTAAAATTTAAACCGGCACTGGGAGCTGGATCATCGGCACTGGGATCTAGGCTGGTTCTCGTAAGTTTCTGAGATAAGCAAGCTGTACTCATAAATTCTTGAGGTTAGTAAGTTGCTCTGGTAAACTCAGGAGATAAGCAAGTTAGTAATTTTCTGTGAGCATGTGTATATGATAGCTTTGGCTCCCAGCATACACAGGAGAAGCTTCTGGGTCTCCTCATATGCTCTCAGCTGAAGAAAGGACCAAGTGTGAGCTATGGCAGACCTTCAAGGTCTGTAGGTTCCCACCAGCAAGTGCTCTGTATCACAATGACTTAATCATGCCTCAACCACACCCCACAATTACTGTTGTCTAACACTGCAAACCTGACCACAGTCCCTGGAGGGTATTTAATCCCTACAAGATTGAATCCCAAATTCCCCAAAAGCTTTTAAAATTATACCTAACCTGTCGTCTGTCTCTGGAGTATCATTTTTCCAGGATCATATGAAGTGACCAGAGAGAGATCTAAGCTATTTTAAATTGAGCTTTAAGAATGTCCCCACCACAGGATAATGATAACTCTTCTTAAGAGACACTCTGATGCCTTTACTGGGGACCCATCTCATTTTCCCAGTTGTAGCTCCAGGAAGAACATGCCTTACTTCCCACGATGCCCATCAACTCTGATGCTTCCACTCCCAGACTAAAGTCTAACCAGGACTCTGTCAAGACTGCCACAATCCTCCCTTCTTTTATACAAAAAGAGGGGGAGCCCCACTTGTAAAGGTGGGTTTTTAAGTATCTATGTTCATATTTTGAACAACCCAAGGTTCCCATAATCCAATTGGAGAAGCCCGTATGCACAAGCATGTTGATCAATTAAGAGTCCAGTCCATATCATTGTAGTCTCACAATTCACCCCAGTCTCTCCGCAGCCCTTACATTCTACCACGCCTCCTCTTCCGCAATTTGTTCCCTAGGCTTTGGGAGAGGGGCACAGGTGGGTGAGAAGCAAAGCAGATGTTATTTTTTACTCCAGTCAGGTTGTTTCCTTTCATGGGTTGACAGCTTATCCAGGGTACCTTTTTAATCCTACTAACAAAGCACAAGCAATTAGATGTACAGGCATTTAAACAATATTATTATGGCAAGCTAAGCTGTGAGCATAGACACAGATGTTTGGATGGTATGTTAATCCATAAGCTGTGGTTTTTCTATAAAAGATGACAAGTTCTTATTGTGGCTCATATAATCTCCTAACCACTAGAGGACATAAGCTTATGGCATCAGCCATGAATTATTCCTCCAAGGAGAGAGCTAATAGCCAATTAGATTTGGGATATGTATAGACACATGGCTGCCACTGTTGCACAGCATCTCCAGGCATTTGAGGTGTAGCTGATACTGACAGAGGAGTCTTGCTTGACTCAAGGAGACCAATATCCTGCTTTGTCGCATTAGTGGCCTTTGGTAATGCTCTCTGGCATTTTAAAGGCCAACTGTACATTAGCAAGTGATGTCTCAAAATATTTTTTCATGCTTACACCAGGTTTTTAACAACAGGGACTTATCACCTTTTCCTTGCTGATATCCCATTTTTCACAGGCAAAAGGCCTTTATAATTTGGGGGGCTTGGATTCCCCCAGCCAACATCTCCTTGGCAGAACAATCCATCGCTGACATCAGAGCTCTTCTGTATTAACACATTGTGCTCAATTGTACCACTTATAAATTACATTTATATTTGGCTTTAGATAGAGAACCATCTCTGTACAGTTTGTATGTCTATCAATCAACCAAAGAAGGCAGTCACACCTGTTCCATAAGCATTTACCATTATAGCAGTTGGTTCCAATTTACAGTTGGGGAATGACTCCACTACCATCACATTTTTCCCTTTTTTATATAAAGGTGAGAGGTAGAAAGGTTTCTCAGCATCTGGAAGGTAAACTTTATTAGACCACATTATAAACAGTTATCCCAAATAGGATTTAGAGAAATGTTCAGTGTCTGTGGCTCAGGCAATCTGAGGTTTCCTTTTCTTTAATGTCTAGATGGGTCAGCCTCTCTGCTGGCATTTTTCAGTCCATCTTGTAGTCAAAGATTGTGTATTTTTAGGCACTCAGGTTGGTGTTTTTACCTGTGGGAACATACAAATCTCCTCCCATTGTTAGCTTCAAGATTTAAAATTAAAATTTTATCAAAAGTTTGGAATATAGAGGGAATATTATACCACCTCCCTCTTTTTGATCAATAGATGACTAAATTTTATTACAAATTTTCATAAACAGGAACCAAGGTGTAAGTTTTTATCAAATTTATCCAAACTGTTTATTCTTGACTGTATGCTTATTTGGGAAATGAACTCAGACTTAATTTCTTTAAATTATCCTACAAGTAAAGGAAAAATGTTACAAGGTGATACTGTATAACACAGAAAGATACAGAGACCATCTGTGTGTCTTAATCCCAAAACCATTGTTGGAAATTTAATACAGATTACAAATGAAACAATTAACCTCTTATATTTTTAATTACTTTAAATGTATTACCATTTTAAACTGTAAACCTTACAAGGTGAATTATAATAGCTGTCTTTTTCCAAGTTCTTGGCCTTTTTTAGGCCTGGCATGAAAACCTACTTTAAAGATTTTTTTTTTAATATCTAGCTCTTAATAAAAAAAAATACATATATATTTATAGTTATTATGTCCATCAGTCAATTAAAACTTGGCTAGATATGTCCCATGAGAAGTTGTTACCATCATTACCATCTTGATTAAAATTTTTTTATAGTTACCATCATTACCATCTTGATTAATTTCTTTATACACCTTTTTATTATTTTTTTATATATATATTTTTTTAAATATCCAAAAACGTATCAACATTTAATACACTGAAAACCTGGTTGTATCTTTGTTTTAGATGTTGAAAGAGTGTAACCAGTGTAGATTTATTATTTAAAAAAAATTTTTTTTTGATAGATAACCCATAACCTTTGTTGAAATCAAACCATGTTTTGGCTGTTTAATGTAAACTTGCGTCTTAAGATGAAGGGCCAGTTCCAACTTAGAGGCAATGTTTTTATATTATCATGTCTATTAACATAATATACTTAGAACACAAAAGTACACTCATCCATACACACGTGTGCGCGCACATACATACATACATACATAAGAAAGATTTGTTAGGTTGACCTAAAAGAGAAAAAATCCATATTAAAGTAGACAGGCTGAAGTTGTTTGTAGTCTTGGAATGATCAATGTTGTCTTACTATTAAGGACTTTGGAAGAATAATAAGTATTTATAATTATAACAACTATAACCATTATTAATTATTATCAATAATTATCATTAACCATTATTAGTCACAGCAATCACTAATAATTATCATTAATAATTGTCAATAATAATAGCCAACAATGAACAATTTGCCATTTGACTGTATTTTTATCAACTGTTATTAATAATTATATCCAATAACAATAACTGTAACCATCAATAACAATTACTAATAATAATTAACAACAATCTATCAAGCTCACCAGAATTGGTTTCACTTGGACTGTTCTTATGTGGTCTCTGGAAATGAAACCTAATTTTTTCTTAAAAATGAAAGTAACATGTGTCAAGTATAATAAATATATAGCAGAGTTATAGAAGCTAATGTACCAAAAGGAAGTCACAATAAACATACAAGAAATTAAAGACTAGATCTGTAACACATCTAAGGAAAACAAAAGGTATGTTTTACTTTAAGTATAAAATAGAGTTTATAAAAGTAGTACTTTATGCTCACACTTATACACAAAGTTTTTAGAACTTAGTCTTGGTGATGGCAATTTATAAAAGTTGTACTGAACAGAGGCACAGACATATGTTGTTATCATATATAGATATACACACATTGGAGAAAACACCATATACTGTCCATCAAAGGTCTGATAGATTTCTAATATGTTGTTACAGAGCTGTTAACAGTATCACCCACATAGATATGCAATTTATCTATACATTTATGTAAGAGATTTTTATCCTAGTGGTTGTATTGAATAAACTCACGTACTTTGTTGTAAAACAGCTTGAAAGGAAACTGAAGTTAGAATCTCTGCAACTTTAAAACAGTTTAATTTGGAGATCAAATCCAGTTTTAACAGATAACAAATAAAACCTTTAGAAAACCAGTTTAGAATTTTTTGTAGGAACTTAGGAACCCAGGTTCAAATTAGGCCTTTGAAAAAGTTTAAGAGGCATGCCAAAAGTAAACCTAATTTATGTGCACAATATAGAATGAAAGAATTTTGAAGTGGCCACTTTTAACAGAAACCAACACAGAAGAACACACATGACACAAATCTCAGACACATGAGAGAACAGTTAACACACAGACAGCTTGCATAGACATATGACTTAATAAAATGAGAGATTTACTTTTTCTTTTTAAATCTTATCTAATGACTTGATGTCAAGGTATAGAAAGTTTTTAGTTTTATGATCTATTGCACACCTTGGCTGTGCAGGGCTGTGGAGCTATTAATTTTGTATTGTCACATTTACACACAATTATTTAGAGTTTAAGACATTTTTTAGTTAACTCCATTAAAACACTTTTGTACTCAAGGTCACCAAATGTTGGATCGATTCACTAGATGCCTGTTCCACCTTAACTAACAGTTATGTTAAGCAGGGCCTGCTGCCTGGCATCTTAATATGATGGATTTTGTATTTTCCTCTTTTTCCCTGGCTATCAGCTTACCCGGTCTTTCCCTCTGGTTCTGTCTCTCCCTTATCAGAGTTTGGAGACATAGCCTCTTTAAAATCTTTTTCGGTGGTTTTGGAATGGGATCGGGTAACTGAAATAAGGTAACAGTGGCTTGTGGGGCGAGCTCAGCCTGTCCCGCTGGGAGATGCTGCGAGATGGCGAGCGCCAGGCACCTGGGCCGCCCAGTGAGCTCGTTGGCATAGCCCGCGCCCCTGGGGAACTCGAGCTGGTACTCTGGCAGAGGGGCGCTGCAGATACGCTGCAGGGGGCCGGCCTGGGAGGGCATGGAGCACTTAGGGGAGACAGCCAGTCGCCTGCTGGAGAAGTTAAGACTCTCGGACTCCGGCAGCGCCAAGTTTGGCCGCAAAAAGGGGGAGCTGCTTTATAGGGCAGAGGAAATGGATCTCTTTGGGGGACTGACAGGCGGTGCCTGGGGTGTCTGGCTTAGGGCGATTGGGGATGGAGCCCGCAGCGAGTGCTCGGGGGGAGGGGGTTTGTCCGAGGCCACACAGTTGCCGAGGAGGGCTCTCCCAGATCCTGCATTGAGATGTAAATAGAATCACAAACTGAGGGGGGCCGAGACCCGAGACTGTTCTTTTAAAGTCTTTTTTTCTTTTTTATATATAAAGGAGTCAACATCATTGTAAATTTTGATCATTTTATTGAGAGTTTTATTTTTGTAAAAACTTCTGAGTGCTGTCCTGCAAGCAGAATTGGCGCTCTCATAAGCTAATTGTCTTAGAAAGGGATCATTTTTATTTTTTAAATTTAGAGTTTTTTCAGCCACTTTGAGGAGACGTCCTATAAACTGGACATAGGGTTCATTAGGCCCTTGGATTATTTTTGTAAGGGGCATAGTAATGGATTTATAGGAGGGGACGGCTCTCCATGCCATCTTTGCAGCTTCAGTTACTTGAGCTAGCAATCCCTGGGGAAGCTGAGTTTGTTTAGTTTCAGAGATGTATTTGCCTTGGCCAGACAGTTTGTCAAAAGTCCACTCTTTGGTGCTAGTCTTTTGAGCATTAGCTTTTGCCAGTTTATGGCATTTGTCTAAGAATTTTGCTTTCCAAGTTAAGTATTGTGGACGGGTCAGCACAGCCTGCGTAACCTGATACCATTCTGCGGGTGATAGATAGCCTCCCTCAGCTAGTAAATTTATGAGGCTGATAGTAAAGGGAGCTGAATGTCCATAATTACAGACTGCAGAATTAAGGTTTTTAAGGTGCTTGAATTTTTTTTTTTATATTGATTTTGATGTGTGTCAGGGCTGTTTTCATCCTCGCTATCACTTTTGCTTTCAGACGGGGATCTCTCTCGCTGCTCTCTCTGGTGGCGGCTACGCTGCTGTGGAGAGCGCCCGCATTCAGAGTGTCCACGTTCTGCTTCCTCCCCTCCATTCTCTTGAGTAGAGTCAATTGGGTCAGACTCCGATTCACTATCCTGATTGTGGCCATTATTTAGATCAGGATCATTATCTTGGTTAGCTGAGGTCTGGGAGCGGGTTAAGATTGGGTAAGTTTGAAAAGGAGCCTTAGGTTTTTTAACACTGCTTGACTTATGTTTTGTTTTAGGGACGGCAGAGGAGGTTTGCACTACAGGAGTGCCACCAACTTGTATTTTAGATTGTAGCTGCTGAATGTTTAAGGTTAATGTGGACAGTTCTTGCTGTAAATCAAGGACTTGTTTCAGATTAGTTATTTGATTGGTGAGTAGTTTTTTAGTCTCCAAAAGGGGCTTAACATCAGGAAATGGAAGGTAAGGTGGTGGGGGGGTGCTCCCAGACCACACGTGGTCTGTGGGGTAAATCTCTTCCTCAGGAGGTGGGTTTTGGGTTTTTATTATTGGGAATGTTTGGCAGAAATGCTCTTCCCCACTGGCCTCTGGGGCAGTAGGTTCCTTAGGTAACGGTGGATAGAGGGGGGATGGTTTAGTGTTTAGGTTCTGGGGGAGCGCTGGATGCTGGGTCGTCAGCTGGGATTTCTAAAATGACTGACGGACATGGGGAACACTCCTTCTTAATGGAAAGGACCGAGGAAGGACGGCTAATGGGTTTTAGGAGTTGTTCTGTTGTTTCAATTATAGGGATGGATTGGGGGGGGTCTTGAATTATCTCATTGATGACAGTCCAGTAAGTAAAAGTCTGGACAGGAATACTATCTGGTCCCTTAGTCTGCATGATGCAGTCAAGATCTTGCTTTACCTTTTTCCATGTTTTAGGGTGAATTGAGGGCCCATCAAGGACCACCCAGGGACATGTATCCCCTATGAATATAAAAATCTAGTTAAATCTTTTTTCTTAACCCGAATTCCTCTCTCCCTGAAAGCTGTCTTAAAGAACTGAATAAACTTCTCTTCCTTAGACAGTGAATTGCCCATCTTTTTAGATCAAGGAACTACTTACCTTTTTCTCCTGAGGATCTGCACTCCGTGGGTGGCGAAGTGTCCTCTCTTTTCCCAGAGGTTTTCCTCGCTCCTTCGATGGCGGAGCGCCCTCTGTTTTTCCCGAGGTTTTCCTCGCTCCGCTGATGGCGGAGCACCTGCGGTATTAAGTCGTCCGGCCGGACCTCCTTGTTCCTTGTCTGGTAGAGGGGTCTTCTTACCTCGAGCCCCACGTTGGGTGCCAATATGACCCTGTCTATGGGTCATGTAACGTCAGGTACCCGAGGGAGACCCCAAAACCTGTGAAGATTAAGCAAGAGAGAAAAAGGAGACCAGGCAAGCTCTCGTCGAGGTCTCAGTTTATTGTAGAGTAAGAGTACAATTTATAAGGCGATGAGGCGGGAAGAAGCAGGAAGAAGGGAGGGGTACAGAGTAGTTTTTTGCAAAAGTCCAAAAGTTTCTCACGGGGGCTGCTGCATCAGCAGGAACTGCCTGCTTGAGATAAGCTCTCTCCAGAGCCTCTGGTAGTTAATCTTACAAGTAACTCGTCCTTGAGCAAGGCAGGAAGCTTCTCTGCACGTCTCTGGAACACCTGGTGGTTAATCTTGCGAGTAGCTCGTCCTTGAGCAAGGCAGGAAGCCCCTCTGCACGTCTGCACTTTCCTGGGAACAGCTCTCAGAGTTAACCCTTTATGGGCAGGCTTACGGCTCCTCACAAGTGCTGGGATTACAGGCATGTGTCATCACACCTGGCTGGGACTTCAGTTTTGTTTTGTTTTTAATGAATTTTCAACTGAATTCAAGTTAGAATCAAAGACATTAGTAAACAAATTGAAATCCATATTGAATCCGTGAACTGAAATGAAAAATTTGAAAGTATTTCAGGACTTTCCTAGGTCTGCTCTCTTTTATACGTTTTAGTTTTTTTGTGTGTGGGGTTTTTTTTTGTGTGTGTGTGTGTGTGTGTGTAGTGGTGTTTTTTATTTTTATTTTTTTTTGAGACAGGTTCTCCCTTTTTCCCCAGATAGCCTGGAACTCACTGTATAGATCAGGCTGGCCTTGAACTCACAGAGATCCACCTGCCCTTGCCTCCTGAATGCTGGGATTAAAGGCATGGGCCACAATGCCTGACCCCACATTTTAGCTTTAACCTATAGGATTTGTGTGTGTGTGTGTGTGTGTGTTTAAAAATAATTATTATTTTATGTGTATGAGTGTTTTGCTTGTATGTATCAAGTGTACCATGTGAGCGCAGTGCCTTCAGAGGCCAGAAGAGGGCATCAGATCCCCTGGAACTAGAGTTATAGGTGATTATCAGCCACCATGTGGGTGCTAGAAACTGAACCTGGGTCTTCTACAAGAACAACCAGTGCTCTTAACCACTGAGTCATCTCTCCAGCCCCAAGCCTAAAGTTTTACTATCTACAGCCTTTCTAAATAATCATATTGGAAATGGTATATTAAAAAACGTACATAATGTTGAATAAAAGGAAGAATCTTATTAGTTAAAGTTGTATCTATTTTTCAAATAAAATTCCTTTCTTTTAGGGAACTCAGGAACAAGGCAAATGTTCAATTTGGAGAAAATGGGACAACAATATCTGCCGTCAGTAATAAGGCATATGTTTTTGAAAGAAACCAGTCTGTTGGAGACCCTACGGTTGACTTAATTAGAACAATAAATATTCCTCTATTGGTAAGTAGGCCTTTTAGTATCATTATTGTAGATTTTAGAAAGAAAAAGATAAGCCTATTGTGATTTTACATAATTTAAGAGCTATTATGTTAAAATATACATGTATATGCCGGGCATGGTGGTGCACACCTTTAATCTCAGCACTCAGGAGGCAGAGGCAGGCAGATCTCTGTGAGTTCAAGACCAGCCTGGTCTACAGAGTGAGCTCTGGGCCAGCTGGGGCTACAAGGAAACCCTGTCAAGTGGGGGTGGTGGCTCAGTAACAGAGCTCTTGCCTAGCTTGATGAGCTCCTGAGTTTGATCCTCAGACACACACATACACACATACACACACACACACACATACAGATGCATACCCATATACACACAAAGGAATAGTATGGACATATATGAAGACTTTTGTTTGAATGTAGACCACCTGGTCTTTAATTTACAGAGGTATCCTCTTCCCTCTGTCTCATGAATGTTGGAATTATAGGTATGTGCTGCCACACTTGGCAAGACTTCTAATAAGAACTTTTATTAAATGTATATACATAGACTTTTTTCTGAGGTCTATAGAACAGTCATTTCAAAGGTTTGCTTTCTGGGATTTTTCTTTTGTAATCGGGATTAGCATCTGTGTAAATAAATAAGGATTTTTGTTACCTAGAAATTTAAAATATATTTGCCCCTCTGTTTTGTCTAAGAAATCCTAATAGATTTCTAATCACCTACACCAACGTTTTCCAAGGCTCCTAGAAGCCTAATTTCTAGGAAACAGCAGATTGACACTGATGGAAGACCCAGGATTTAGTAGAGTACAGATCTTCCATGTTGCCACCAGACCCTTCTCCAGAGAGAGGAAAGGCAGGGCCACCTTGTGGCCAAAGGTCTCCACGTATTCACAAGATCGTTTTCTGTGGCATTAGGATAATTCAGAGCCTGAAAATGTGAAAGCTAAACTCACATTTAGAACAAGGCGTAACATGAGCCCAGCCCAGTGGTGCAGGCCTATAATCCTAGCTACTCCGTAGGCTGAAGCAGGAGGAATCATGGAGTTCAAGTTCAGACTGGACTACAGTGAGTTCACAGTCAGCCTACATGGTTCAGTGAGACTGTCTCAAAATTTAAAAAAAAAAAAGAAAGAAAAGGGAAAGGCCTAGGATGAGCTCAGGGTGTAGGACTTGCCTAGCATGTACAAAGCCATGGGTTCAACTTTAGGGGGGAAGAGAGAGAGAGAGAGAGAGAGAGAGAGAGAGAGAGAGAGAGAGAGAGACTGAGGTTTTAGTCCACATAGAGAGAGAGGACAGTAGCTGAGGTCTCGGTCAGCCAATGAGGAGCTCCCCCGTAGATTTTTCTGCTATTCAATCTCGGTATTTACATCTCAGTTTCTTACTGCTGAGAGGCAGTAAGAAAGCTAGGCAGGTAGGTGCTTTGGAAGTATGGTGCCTATGTTAACCTGTCTCTGGTCTGCAGACTGTGGTGGAACTGGCCCAGCTCCCCCTCCTGAAGGAAATCATCGAGGCCATGCTGAAAGCCTATCAGCAGAAGCTCTTCGTGGTTCACACAGTTCATGAATTACTCTGGGGCTACAAAGATGAGATCCTGTCCCTCATCCATATTTTCAGACCTGAGCTGTCTTCCAACTTTGGCCTATTCTATGGGGTAAGTTTTCCTTTTAGAACCTCCGTTCAGCTCGCAGGGAAGAAAATACCCAAGCTAGACTGCATCTTAACTCTGGCTTTCTTTAGGCAAAGACCAAAACTGCATGGAGTTCTAGATGTTTTAAAGAGATGTGAAAAATTAGAAGGTGTCTTTGAAAGGAGGAAAACTAACTGCAGTAAAATTGATAGGAAGTTGATGATCGCAAACAGTGAACCTTGGGAAGAAAACATTATGTTAGGAGTGGCCTGTAGGGTTATGAGAAGTTTGCTGTTATTTAAGGTTGTAATTACTTCCAGCCTGGGACTGTCCAAGGTCTCACTCTTCAACGTCCTATTAGAGGGCAAACTTCCTGCTCCTCTACCTCAGGAGTTTATGAAACTTAAGATTGTTCGTTCCAATATACAAGCAAGTTTTAAATACTGTTTCTGTAAGAGAAGTCCTAAAAGTGAAGTCTCATCAACACTATGTGCTTCATCCTTGTGAGTAGCCCCAGTGCATGTGCTTCATCCTTATGAGCAGCCCCAGTGCATGTGCTTCATCCTTGTGAGCAGCCCCAGTGCATGTGCTTCATCCTTGTGAGCAGCCCCAGTGCATGTTCTTCATCATTGTGAGCAGCCCCAGTGCATGTGCTTCATCCTTGTGAGCAGCCCCAGTGCATGTGCTTCATCCTGTGAGCAGCCCCAGGGCATGTGCTTCATCCTTGTGAGCAGCCCCAGTGCATGTGCTTCATCCTTGGGAGCAGCCCCAGTGCATGTTCCCCAGATGTCCTGCTTCACAGGAGCATGGCTTCAAAGACCCGAGGAAGCACATTTTTTGTTAAGCTGTCACTAGACCTCTCTTCCAGGAGTACTTTCAGGACAGCCCCCTACAGAGATAGAAAGGTGCCCTCTAGGCCCTCTGGGTCCCTGTGGCTTCAGTCCTTCTATCCAACCAGCCTTGCTTGAGTATCTCAGATACAACTTCATTGTGTAGCTTGAATTTGTTCCTTTTCTTTACATCATTGAACTTACCAGAGTTACAGTCACCCAAGTGGTTGTGAGGTTTCATGAGATAGTACTTGCAGAAAAATGTGGAACCAAATGCCAGGAATACTATAATTCAGTAATTGTTTGCACCCTTACTTTATTATAAAGAACCGGATGCCTGTGTGATTTTCCCAAAATTGTGGCACAGGCAGATTTTCTATGTTGTGGTGTTCTGGAGAATTCCCCCTCTAGCAAGCTTCAGTTTTTGCTTTTAAGGCTTTGAAAAGGTGAGAGATGAGGCCCTCATTACACACGCTCACATTCTTGAGGATAATCATCTTCCTAATGCATTTTCCTGTTAAAAATGCCCCTATGATAACTGGTATTTGATGGAACAAGTGGGCACCTGAGTCTAGATTGACCACCTTAGTTCATTTGAGTATTATAGCATTTCAAAAGTTTTTAGTTTAATATTTATAATTTATCTTTTATTTTTTGGGGGTCTTTTTGAGACAGGGTCTCTCTGTAGCCCCAGCTGTCCTGGGAACTCACTATGTAGACCAGGCTGGCCTTAAGCTCACAGAGCTCTGCCTGCCTCTGCCTCCCAAGTGCTGGGAATTTATCATGTTTTAAATTGTCATGTTCACTTATTTTCAGAAAAATGGAACTAATGATGGAGACTATGTTTTCCTAACTGGAGAAGACAATTACCTTAACTTTACAAAAATTGTGGAATGGAAAGGAAAAACGTAAGTCTAATAAGATTTTCTAGTGTAATTTTTTCAGTTTTTCATGTAGACTGTAAAGTTATCCCTTTTTAAAAAATTTGTTTAGCAGGGCGTGGTGGCGTTCGCCTTTAATCCTAGCACTTGGGAGGCAGAGGCAGGTGGATCTTTGTAAGTTCAAGGCCAGTCTGGTCTACAGAGCGAGTTCCAGGCCAGCTGGGGCTACAGGGAGACCCTGTCTAAAAAAAAAAAAAAAAAAAAAAAAAAAAAAGATAAATTAAAAAAAAAATTATTTAGGAGGCTGGAGAGATGGCTCAGCAGTTAAGAGGTTAAGAGGACTGGCTGCTCTCACAGAAAACCCAGGTTTGATTCCCAGCACTCACATGGCAGCTAACAACCGTCAGTAACTCCAGTTCCAGGGGAATCCAACATCCTTTTCTGACCTCTGCAGACATCGCATGAAATGGGTACATTTGCACACATGTAGACAATACACCCCCCCACACAAAAATTAAGATGATATTTTTTATTTATTATTTTTATAATGCATTTTGATATATTTTTTATTTTTATTTTTTAATAAATAAATATTTTTTACAATGTGTTTAGGACTGGGGATGTTGCTCAGTGGCAGAGCACTTGCCTGCATCTACAAGGCACTACATTTAATCCCCAGCAATGGAAAAATGACAGCATTTATCTTTGTGGATGGAAAAATGTATGGGAAATATGTAAATATTTTTAAAATTGCTCTTTTACATATCAAGATGAGGGTAACAACAAACACCTTGAAAATTAAGTATTGGTGATAGACTTAGCATAGCAAGACATGAATCAGAAGCCAAGGAAAAGCCTGTCTACCCCAGTAGTCCTAGAATGATGTATAATAGATACAGTTCAAATACTCAAACCATTACCTGTTTGCTGGGAGGGCAGAACCCACTTCTCTTTGAATTTCATAGGTGTAGGTTGTTGATGCTATTTTCCCTAAAGATGAAATCCATTTGAGTTCAGTATTACATTTCAAAAATATTTTTTTATTTTAGTACCCAATTTTTGTTTTATACCCAAACTCTTATTTTCTAGCCTTTTAATGAGACGGATTAATCTTTCATGTGTACATTATAATTATGAGTACATTTGTGAAATATTATTTGATGTTTGGACTTACTTTTACATTCTTTTCCATACTTGGATTTTTTTTTTTTAAGTCTTTTTGAGATAGGGTCTCCATGTAGCCCCAGCTGGCTTGGAACTCACTCTAGACCGGGCTGGCCTTGAACTCACAAAGATCCGCCTGCCTCTGCCTCCCAAGTGCTAGGATCAAAGGCGTGCACCACCACGCCCGGCACCATACTTGGATTTTTTTATGTGTGTATGCACCATGTGCACGCAGGTGCTCTCAGAGCCAGATGACATCAGATCCGCTGGAACTTGAGTTACAGCCTGTTATTGCAAGCATGATGCGAGTGCTGGGACTCAAACCTGAGTCCCCTGCAGAAGTCATACATGTCCTTACTGCTGAGCCATCTCCCTACTGCCCCCCTGTGCTTAGATTTTTATGATTATATTTTACAATAATTTTCTCCTCTCCTTCCACATCAGACAATACTCTATCCACCAATTTTTTTCTTTTTTAAACAATATATTTATTTTATTTTTACTTTTTATATGTATGAGTGCATTGCCTGATGTAAGTCCTAGGTTGCCAGTAGGTTGCTAGGTGCATTGTTTAGTTTGTGTACGGCCCACGCCAAGTGGAATTCCGAGTTGCTAAGCTGTTCCCTGGCTTGTCTGCCTCAGTCTCATCCCCCACCTCCTAGCCCGAGTTCCTCTTGAACGTTATTGGAGCCTCATAATCTAGCCTCTATATCTTTACTGTTTAATTCTTCATTTTCTGAGCTTGTATTTATGTAAATTCCTTAGAACCATCTCCTAATTTATGAATTCTCTCTTTAGCTATATCATATATAGTTTTTTTTTTTTTTTGGTCCCTGAAGCCAGGGTCTCCCTGTAGCCCCAGCTGTCCTGAAACTTGCTCTGTAGACCAGGCTGGCCTTGAACTCACAAAGATCCGCCTGCCTCTGCTTCCCAAGTGCTAGGATTAAAGGTGTGCGCCTCCACGCCCAGCTCATATATAGTTTTTTAAGCATTTTTTTTCTCTCTAATTTTTTATATCCGAGATTTCTTAGTTTCCCTTTTGGACATCTTTCTTTTGTTTTACGCTTTTTTTTTTTTCTTTTTCTCATTCATTTGATTTTATATTACTCTAAAATATGCATATATACCCTCCACCCATATACCAAAAATTTCAAAGTCTGAAAATAAATGGTAGGTTAATTCTAGAACCTGTTAAAGGATTCACAATACTAAGAGCACAGTTGTTTTCAGATCACGAGGAATATAACATTAACGTTGCTCAGTTTGCCTTACAAACTAGGTAGTTTGTTTTTTTGGGACTGTGTTACTTCACTTAGCATAATGGCTTCAGGTTCCATCCTTTTACTTGCAAAGTTCATGATGGCATGAACTTTCTTTACCACTCCATAGAACTCCATTGTGTAGATGTACCACATTTTCTCTATCCACTGTCAGTTGAGGGGCACTTGGGTTGGTTCCAGCTCTTCGCTATTGTGAAGAGATCTGCAATAAACATGGCTGTGTATGTATACTTTTTCTTTTTTTCATAATGCCTCCCCTCCACCTTTTTTTTCCCCTTTGTGGTAGTATTAGAGATCAAATCTAGGGCCTTAAGTATGCCTCGGCAAGGATATACCACTGAGCGGCGTTCTCAGTCTCCATTATATTTAAAGAATGTTATTCTTTCACCTGTTTTGTTGTTGTTTTTCAGATTTAGCACTCATGTTTAGCCAGGCTGTCCTATTAGTTTAGTTTCATCTAAAGTGAATTCACCTCCTCGCTAATTTTGTTTTCTGTCCTTTAAGATTTCTTCAAGTAAAAAGTGGTTTGCACAATTTTAATTAGGAGGTTAGTCTGGTGTGTCTGTCTGACTGACTGTCCGTCTTTCCCCTCATCTCTCCCTCTATATCAGTTTCACACTTCCCTCTATATAATCCAGAACCAGTGGACATAGTTGGGTCACCCACAGTGACATGGGGGAAATCCACAAGTAGCTTATCTCAGGCTCTGCTTATGAGGCCGTGTCTCCCTCCTTCCTGGCCGCTAGCTTTGGACACACTGAAATTCAGATAGCGGGTAGAGGCTGCTTCCTTTGGTCTCTTTTGATGGTCAGGCAATCTCTGCTCCTTGGACTCTGGTTCCAAAACCTTGGTGGAACACTGTCCTTACTGACTTAGGAGCTGAACTTCCAGTTCTTTCTCCTAGCTTCCAGCTCTGCAGGACCGGAACACCACTGTGCACCTAGCATCTTTTGTCTAGGGAGATGTTTATTGGTGTTTTGAATATAGTATAGACCATTCAAATGTTTTCCTTTCCTGCTTTATCAGCCATGACTTTTTGTTTATACTTGAAAAACACTTGTAGTACATGAACTTAGAGAGCCCTCTGGAGCTGAATTTGGGAGCTGTATGTTTCATGCCCTTGTTGTAGAGTTTTGGAAAACCAGGAAAGACCCCCACACATACACACAAAGCCAAGTCAAATGTAAATCAGCCAAATTTATTGACCAGTAGCTACTGGGCATGCAGTTTCATTTCAAATTGAAAGCTGCAGCCTGAGTGAGGTGGGGGAGTCCCTTTAAAGGGGAGGCCAACAAAGTAAAGCTACCTTCCACTTCTGGCCTACTTAGAAAATGTCAGTGTGCCTTTAAGCAGGATGAGCAAGTTACAGAGCCAAAACCATCAGTTAACCATGTCTGTGTTTCATGGTTGGATGAGCTCAAGGAAAGGAGATGGGGTCCAGGTGGCCTGGAATTTGCTGTGCGGCCTTCAGCTAAGAGTGAAGGTTTCTCTGTTCAAAATGGGGTTTTTCTGATCATTAAACCCTCTCCATTGTTTTGCATTTTGCACAGTTTTAGCCATTCTAACTGCTGTAACAAATTCTTATGGTTGCTCAGGCTTATAAAAGGGAGAAATTTATTGTTCATAACTCTGCATGCTGAGAAATCCGAGAACAACATAGTAACAGATCTCCTGCCTGGGAAGATCGTTGTCCCAACTGGGAAGTAATATTACCCACAGAGAAGGGGGTGGTTCCTCACAGTGGCCCCAGGTCTTCCTACTGTAGCCACGCTGAGTGAGTCACTGGGGCTCTTTCTTCTAAGGTACTAACGTCAAGTCAGGGCTGCCTTCTCATGACCTAGTCATCTGCCAGAGACTCCACCTCCTGTTACCCTATTACCCCCAATCTTGGGTTAGGATTTCAAGATATGGATCTGGAGGGGACATGAACATAGTCCATTGTGTGTGTCCCTATTTTTAAAAACAATTTTATAAAACATTCTATCTCACTGGGCATGGCAGTGCACAGCTTTAATCCCAGCACTTGGGAGGCAGAGGCAGGCAGATCTCTGTGAGTTCAAGGCTAGCTAGGTCTACATAGTAAGTTCCAAACAGCTGGAGCTACAGGGAGATCCTATCTCAAAAAGACACATACATACCAAAAAAAAAAAAAAGTCTATCTCAATTGCATTTTCCATGAATGTAATGTCAATTCAGTATTATTTCTTGTTATCTTAGATAAATCCTCTGCTATTTTTGGAGAAGAGAACTATTCAGAAAGTAGTTAATGGTCTGACATGAATATTAAGGAGTGGGATATATCAGGCTGGAGATATGGTTCAGCAGTCAGGAGAACTTACTGCTTTTCCAGCATTCCTGGGTGTGGTTCTCAGCACCTATATGGTATGGTAGCTAATAATTATTGGTAACTCCAGTTCCAGGGGATCCTATACCTTATTCTGGCCTCTGCAGGCATTGCATACAAGTCATACACTTACATGCATGAAGGCTAAACACTCAAACAAATAATAAACTTAAAGCCTAATAATATGGGTAGCATAAATAAATGAATCAACCAACCTTACATGCTTCAGTATGATAGTTGTTTTTTTTTTTTTTTTTTTTTTTTTGCTTTTGAGACAGGTCTCCCTTTAGTCCCTAGCTGCCTGGAGCTCCCTCTGTAGACCAGGCTGGCTTTGAACTCACAGAGATCTGCCTGCCTCTACCTCCCGAGTGCTGGGATTAAAGGCATGTGCCACGATGCCTGGCTCATGATATTCTTTTAAAAGAAGAGTGGGGCCGGGCATAGTGGCTCACGGCTTTAATCCCAGCAATCCAGAGGCAGAGGCAGAGGCAGGTGGATCTTTGTGAGTTCAAGGCCAGCCTGGTCTACAGAGTGAGTTCCAGGCCAGCTCAGGCTATAGGGAGACACTGTCTCAAAAAAAAAGAGTGGGATGTATCTATTCAATGTCCATCTGTACCTGGCCCAGCTATGGCAAGGCTGTTGTTAATGCTAATTTGGGTTATTGCTTTAAGTAAATCAATATTTCTATTACTATTGCTTATATGATATGGTATATGGAGTGGGAGTGGAGGACATGTGTGCCATGGTGTGTGTGTCATGGCATGTGTGTGGAGGGAGGTCAGATAACTTCGTGGAGTTGGTTCTCTCCTTCTACCTTTTCATAGATTCCAGATGTCAAACTTGGGTTATGAGGCCTACATGCCAAGGGGCAAGGTCTTTACTCACTGAGCCATCTTGCCAGCCCATAAATCAGTATTTGTACTCTGTGTAAGATGTACTTTTGTGGTAGAAGGAAATAGAAGTTGGGCTGGAGAGATGGCCTAGCGGTTATGAGCACTGACTGCTCTTGCAGAGGACCCAGGTTCAATTCCCAGCACACACATGGCGGCTGACAACGGTCTGTAGCTCCAGTTCCAGGGGAATTCGACACCCTCTTCTGACCTCCACGGCATTGCACAACACAGGTGCACAAACCTACATGCAGACAGTACACTCATACACATAAAAAAAAATAAAAATTTAAAAAAAATAGAAATAATTTTTTATTATTTTTTATTATATATATTATATATAATTATATATAATATATATTATAATTTTTTATTTCTACTATAAATAGAAGTTTTGTGGCTGTTATCTTTGCAAAAATTGATACTGGATTGGGGTCTACTTTTTCTTCCTGTCATCTAATCCCTAGCACCTTTGTGTCTGTATATGGATAAGATACTGAGACAGCCAGCTCAGTTTGTGTCTTAAAAGGTCCTGACCACTTTAGAGATTCTAACCCCAACTTTGTGCTTTCTCGTGTATCATTTATAGGTCACTTGACTGGTGGGCCACAGACAAGTGCAACATGATTAACGGGACAGATGGAGATTCTTTTCACCCATTAATAGCCAAAGATGAAGTCCTCTATGTCTTCCCATCTGATTTCTGCAGGTAATGGCTTTAAAATAAGGTCTTTTCAAAAGAAGGTCTTTGACTGCAAGACGAAGTGTAATGAATATATGCAGACACACTTATGTCTGGAAAGTTATGCATACTGGTGCCAAGTGCTGGAGGCGCACTGAGGACAGAGAAGAGTGTAATGGTTCATGGATAACTTCAAACTGGGCTGTGTTCTGTGTTCGCTTGAATCTTAACTCCACTGCCCACAGCTGTGTGAACTTGGCAAGTTTTAAACTGTCTACCTCAGTCATAGGGGTTCATGTGGCTCAGGCTGGCCTCAGACTCACTATGTAACTGACAATGATCTTGAATTTCAGATCCTCCCCCTCTACCTCCCCCCACCCCACCCCCAGTGCTAAGATTACAGTGTGAGCCATCACACCCTGTTAACATGCTACTAAGATTCAAATTTGGGATTTCATGGGTGCAAGACAAGTACTCAACCAACTGAGCTACATTCTCACATTGACTTTCTGTTCTTCCATCCTATCAGGTCAGTATATTTAACTTTCAGTGACTTTGAGAGTGTAGAGGGACTGCCTGCTTTTCGGTATAAGGTGCCTGCAGAAATATTAGCCAATACTTCTGAAAATGCCGGCTTCTGTCTACCTGAAGGAAATTGCCTGGGCTCAGGTGTGCTGAATGTGAGCATCTGCAAGAATGGTAAGAAATTCAGGAGAGGCTGTGATCGTGGGTGTCGGAATGCTGGATTGGGGGGCGGCAACAAAGAATATGTCAGCTTATAGAGTGCAATTTCAACCTTTCAAAAATAATGTTCTGGCCTTGCCTATGCCCCCAGCACTCAGGTAACAGAGGCAGAAGGCCAATGAGCTCAAGCCACCCTGGGCGACATAGCCATACCCATCTCAAATAGTGTAACAGCAGCAACAATAATGTTTCATAATTGCTGCCAGTCGATTTACAAATTACTCATTTTGGTAGCACACGCCTGTAATCATGAATCTGGCAAAAATTCCAAAGGCTTTTGAAACAAATTTAGTTTTAAATTCTTAGCAGAGCTTCCAATTTTCTTTGTTTTTTAATTTTATTACTTATTATTATTATTATTATTTTATTATTATTTTGTGAGTGTATGGGGAGGGGCCATGTGTACCACCAAACATGTGTGGAGGTTAGAGAACACGATTCTGTTCTGTTTCTCTCCATCACCATTCCCAGGGTTGGAGGTGACTCCGGTATCAGGCTTGTGAAGCTAAGCATCTTGCTGGCCCTCATTATTNAGGGATTCACAGTTTAACCAGGAGCTTGTACAGAGGTAAAAATATATAACTTTATATTCCTAAATTACATAACAAGCTGATATATATTTTAATGTATTTAAAAATGTTATTTCTTAAAGATGCAAGACATGTAAGGCAGAGTGCAGGAACTCAGGTGGGGTGGGGGACATGGAAAGGGAAATGACTCTAAATTCGATTGAGAAATGATATATGATGTATGGAAAAAGTATAATAATAAAAATAAATTTAAAAATAGAAAAAGAAAGGAAAAAACAAAACAAAAGAAATGTTATTTCTTGAGTAGTGGATGAGTGTTCCCCTTTCCCTACAACCTCTCCAGCATTTGGTGTCTTTTGTTTTCTTGACCTGACCCAGTCATGTCAATACTGGGTATATACTCAAAAGACTTACCCTACTGCAAAGATGCATGCACATCTGTGTTTATTGCAGCTCTCTTCATAATTGTGAAGAACTGGAACCAACTCAATGGCCCCTCAACCAAGGAATGGATAAAAAAAATGTGGTACATCTACACAATGGAGTTCCATGCAATGGTAATGAAGGATGACATCATAAACTTTGCAGGTAAATGGATGGAACTAAAGACATCATGTTAAGTGAAGTAACACAGTCCTAGAAAAAAACAAATGACGAATGGCATCCCTCATTTGTGGATGCTAGCATGAAATACCTAGTAAATAGGCAAACTGAGCACTGAGAGACATTATATGTATTATATATATTATATATAATATATATATAATATATATTATAATTTTTTATTATATACTATAAATAGAAGTTTTGTGGCTGTTATCTTTGCAAAAATTGATACTGGATTGGGGTCTACTTTTTCTTCCTGTCATCTAATCCCTAGCACCTTTGTGTCTGTATATGGATAAGATACTGAGACAGCCAGCTCAGTTTGTGTCTTAAAAGGTCCTGACCACTTTAGAGATTCTAACCCCAACTTTGTGCTTTCTCGTGTATCATTTATAGGTCACTTGACTGGTGGGCCACAGACAAGTGCAACATGATTAACGGGACAGATGGAGATTCTTTTCACCCATTAATAGCCAAAGATGAAGTCCTCTATGTCTTCCCATCTGATTTCTGCAGGTAATGGCTTTAAAAATAAGGTCTTTTCAAAAGAAGGTCTTTGACTGCAAGACGAAGTGTAATGAATATATGCAGACACACTTATGTCTGGAAAGTTATGCATACTGGTGCCAAGTGCTGGAGGCGCACTGAGAGACAGAAGAGTGTAATGGTTCATGGATAACTTCAGAACTGGGCTGTGTTCTGTGTTCGCTTGAATCTTAACTCCACTGCCCACAGCTGTGTGACCTTGGCAAGTTATTTAAACTGTCTACCTCAGTCATAGGGGTTCATGTGGCTCAGGCTGGCCTCAGACTCACTATGTAACTGACAATGATCTTGAATTTCAGATCCTCCACCCTCTACCTCCCCCCCACCCCACCCCAAGTGCTAAGATTACAAGTGTGAGCCATCACACCCTGTTAACATGCTACTAAGATTCAAATTTGGGATTTCATGGGTGCAAGACAAGTACTCAACCAACTGAGCTACATTCTCACATTGACTTTCTGTTCTTCCATCCTATCAGGTCAGTATATTTAACTTTCAGTGACTTTGAGAGTGTAGAGGGACTGCCTGCTTTTCGGTATAAGGTGCCTGCAGAAATATTAGCCAATACTTCTGAAAATGCCGGCTTCTGTCTACCTGAAGGAAATTGCCTGGGCTCAGGTGTGCTGAATGTGAGCATCTGCAAGAATGGTAAGAAATTCAGGAGAGGCTGTGATCGTGGGTGTCGAGAATGCTGGATTGGGGGGCAACAAAGAATATGTCAGCTTAATAGAGTGCAATTTCAACCTTTCAAAAATAATGTTCTGGCATATGCCTATGCCCCCAGCACTCAGGTAACAGAGGCAGAAGGCCAATGAGCTCAAGCCACCCTGGGCGACATAGCCATACCCATCTCAAATAGTGTAACAGCAGCAACAATAATGTTTCATAATTGCTGCCAGTCGATTTACAAATTACTCATTTTGGTAGCACACGCCTGTAATCATGAATCTGGCAAAAATTCCAAAGGCTTTTGAAACAAATTTAGTTTTAAATTCTTAGCATGAGCTTCCCAATGTTTCTTTGTTTTTTAAATTATTATTATTATTATTATTATTATTATTATTATTATTATTATTGTGAGTGTATGGGGAGGGGCCATGTGTACCACCAAACATGTGTGGAGGTTAGAGAACGACTCTATGTTCTGTTCTCTCCATCCACCATTCCCAGGGTTCTGGAGGTGAAACTCAGGTATCAGGCTTGTGAAGCTAAGCATCTTGCTGGCCCTCATTATTTCCTGATGTCTCAGCTCTCTGTTCCTTTCCATGAATGAGACAGAATTATCGATAGTATAGCTGACAAAAGCTCTTTTTCCTCCTAAAGGCTAATGTTTTCATAAGCTGCAGCAGAATTCCTCATGGTGGCCTTCTTCAATTTTGGTTTTGGGTTTTGTTTTTGTTTTGAGACAACGTCTTGCTGTGTAGCCCAAGCTAGCTTCAAACTCTCCATCCTCAGCTTCCTAAGTGCCAGGATGGCAGGCCTGTACCTTCATGTATAGCCTAGCATCTTCTTCTGGTAATTGTGGAAAACAGCAAGGAGAAAGGAGTTATTTTGAGAAAACTCTCCTCTCTGAGTGTTCCCTGCTAGAACAACTGATGTTTGTGCTAGATCCCTATTTAGAATAGAATTCCTTTTTAAAGTTTAGTTTATTTTTTATTTTGAGACAGGATTTCTCAGTGTAGTCCCAGGAGGCTGGCTTCGAATTCATCATATAGCTCAGGCTGCACTTGAACTCTCAGTGATCCTCCTGCCTCAGCCTCCCTCCGTGTTGGGATTGCAGGTGTGTAACACCTGACCTGGCCCTTTTTAAAGTCTCAAAAATAAAGAAATTCCCCTCCTTGTGTATTTCCCTCCTTTGTCCAGAATAAAATAATGCACTAGCGTGGCCATTGCCTCTCTGGGTGCAGGTTCTGAAGTAGTGTCTATGCCTCAGCCATGTCGGGGCATAAGTGTGAACACGTTTTCATTGCTGTGTTTGCAATATTCTGCTTCCTGAAGAAGTTGATGCCAGAGCCAAAGGAAGATTCCATTCTGCAACATTCACACTCCTTATGACAAAATGTTTTCCTCTATCCTCTTCGATATTTCCAAATGGGGACGGGAAGTTAAAGTCTCCAGTCTTCAATTGATCCGAATTCTCTAGGGGAACATTTTAGATAGTGAGATAATCAAATGAATCCGGCAATCTGGGTGAGGGTCCTGTTGTAGATGTTAGCACACTGGTGGCATTGATCAAGGAGGGGTTACAGACACGGGCTTTCATGTACATAAATGGAAGTAATTAGAACTTCTGGGAAAGTTACGGGAAGGTCAAAGATAATTTGCAAAATACCAAGGACAATGTCTGGTTTTATCCTTTCTGGGGTGAGGGAAGTTGAGACAGGTACTAAAATGTAAACCAGGCTAGCTTTGAACTCATGATTCTTTTGTCTCAGCTGAGATTACAGCATGGCTGACCATACTCAACATGTGCCTGGCCCTTAATAAACCTTCAGTAGGTATTTTAAAGTCCATTTTAAAGGTCACCCTATGTCACAAAGAGGGAAATTATGGCTTCCTGGAACTTTTTATTTTTTTTTTACCAATATTAAGCAGAGTGCTGTGTGGGTAACAGATGATGTGGGTTGGTGGTTATGTAAGCAAATTTCAGTCACTTGACAATAAACTATTTTGTTTTATTTTATTTGCGACAAGAACCTCTGCTTTATTTTCTCTAAATAACAGATGTGGAAGTTTTGCAAATATTGTCTCAAAGCAGCATTTCTGTACTGCATGCCTCTGTTCTTTGGTGTGTAAACATAGGTATACTCACACTGCAATGTTGGCTCATCCACATCCACTCTCATACACTCGTCACCTAAAGAAGCAAAACGATTAGTCAGACTAGAAATGTCATATCAAAGTGATTTGCCACAGGTGGACATTTTTCTTAACAGACTAAACTTAAGGAGTGTACAGCTCTCTAAATGATATTGGACTTGTTTATGAATAATAGCTTCCAGTGCTCCAATTTGGGTTTAACTCACCTTTACCAGGAATTGGGAATGAAACTCTTTCACGTGTCTTCAAATTAAGAAAGCATAGAAGTTAACAGAATGTGAAGAGTCTTCTATGTTTCTGTAACCAAATAACCCTTTAAAAATTTTTAGTGTTAGCCGGGCGTGGTGGCGCACACCTTTGATCCTAGCACTTGGGAGGCAAAGGCAGGCGGATCTTTGTGAGTTCAAGGCCAGCCTGGTTAGAGAGTAAGTTCCAGGACACCTGGGGCTACAGGGAGACCCTGTCTCAAAAAAATTTTTTTTCAAAAACAAAACACCAAAAATTCCATTCAGTGGGAGAGAATTATTCAAGTAGAATTCCACAATGAGACAGCCTCCTCGTTCCATTAGAATTCTTACTCCATAAACTGACAGATATGTGTCTCAAGATATTGGTAACTTCTGTGAACTTCAGCTTCTTCAAATGCAAAATGAGGATAATAATTCTAGTTTTACAGGATGGCCTAGAACATTATTTAGAATGTATACATTTTATTTATTTTATTTGTTTATTTTTTATTTATTTTTATTTATTTATTTTTATGTGTATGAATGTACTGTCTGCATGTAGGTCTGTGCACCTGTGTTGTGCAATGCCGTGGAGGTCAGAAGAGGGTGTCGGAATCCCCTGGAATTGGAGTCAAAAGACAGTTCTCAGCCACCATGTGGGTGCTGGGGATCAAACCTGGGTCCTCTGCAAGAGCAGTCGGCGCTCTTAACTGCTAGGACATCTCTCCAGCCCCGAATGTATGCATTTTAAAAGTACACTTATATTTGGGGTTCAAGTGTTAAGAGTACTGGCTACCTTGCAAAAGACCCAGGTTTAGATCCCAGCACCCACATGGCAGCTAACAACAGTACATAACTACCGTTCTAGTTCTGGCCTCTGTGGGTATTGTACAACATGGGTGCACTTATACACAAGAAGGCGAAATGTTCATATACATAGAAATAAATAAAAAAAATTTAAATACACTGATAGGTTCAATAAATGTTTGATGAAATATAAATAATATAGACAAGTCTCTGGTATCAGAAGTGTAATAAAATAGTGTGGGCTATATCAGACAGCAGAAAATGAAGTGCAAACATTGAACTGGAGAGAAAGGCTTGTCAGCTGGACCAAACTATCTGCTTGTGTATGTCTTTATTTTTTCTTTAGGAACCAAGTTCATGGTCAGAAACTATTTATGTTCATGTTAGATTTTTAAAACATCATTTATTTCTGTGTTCTTTTCCTGCAGGTGCACCCATTATCATGTCTTTCCCACACTTTTACCAAGCTGATGAGAAGTTCATTTCTGCTGTGGAAGGCATGCATCCAAACAAGGAAGACCATGAGACATTTGTGGATATAAATCCTGTGAGTATACACTTCTTCCTGTGTTTCTATGTATGTGCAGTCACTAATTTAGTTCTATGGTTGCCTAACAAACATTATGGCCTTCTGTACACCTTCAAGTGGGGAAAGGTAGGAGAGTGCCCACTGAGCACAACTCATAGTCTGATGATTAGAATGCTGGCCTCTGTGGGTGGGTCTATAGAAATCAGCAGACCTGCTCGAAAGAAAAAGGAAAAGGAAAGCAAGGAAGGGAGGGAGGGAGGGAGGGGAAACGTGGGACTGGGGATACAGCTGTGGTAGAGCCCAGCGTAGGTGAGGCCCTAGGTTCAATCCCCAGCATAACAAAAGAAAATGAAAGCAACAATGAAAATTCAGTCACTAAAAGCAACTGAAATCAGACCATGTAACTTGGTCAATCTTCTGTTGGCTATGAACACATATGCATTTCACCCTCTGGGTTACAGATTAATGAGATTGAAGATGTCACCTGCTTATTCACTGCCTGGAATACACAAATCTAAATACAAATATTAACTTCATTCACTTTTTGGCAAACCTCTTTCCACAGGTACTTTTGAGAGTTTATGCTCTGATTTTTTTTTTTCCATTTGATGAATTTATTTAAACAAATCAAAAACTATGAAATGTTTCCCCAGTGTGTGTCGACCTTGAGCAGGGGCTAATCATCTCTGTATAGTTCCAATTTTAGTTTATGTGCTGCCAAAGTGAGCACTACTATGTGATATTATTAATGTAAAAGTTATCAGATATCCATACTCTTTGCGCCTGTATTCATAGAAGAGAATGTTAAGATGATAGGATATCATTTCACATGCAAAAGTCTCACTGTAGAAGCGAAATCAAAGGTCAGACATCTTGCTGAGCCTCGTGGCAAAGGCCTGTAATCATAGCTGCCAGGAGGCCGAAGGAGGAAGATCCTAAGTTCAAGGCCAGCTTGGACTACAGGGTGAGTTCAGGGTGAGTTCAGGGCCAATCTGGGCAATTTAATGTAAGCCCGTTTCAAAGGCAAAGTTAAAAGGAGTTGGGGAAGTAACTCAGCGGTAGAGCATATGCACAGGACCTGGGTTTGATCCCTAGAATGTAAAAAAAAGTCATATATGTTCATTCTTGAGGCTTTGATCACCATAGAACAATTTTTTCAAAAGCAAGCATATTCTTTTAGCATGTTCGCTTGCTCAGCTGTGCTGATCAGATCTGTCTGAGAACGGGTGAGAGAGGCTACATGTGACTTTTTGTTGCTGTTCTTGTTTGAGACAGGGTCTCAGGTAGCCCAGGCTGGTCTTGAATTTACTATGTAGCCAAGATTGACTCTGAACTCTTTTTTTTTTTTTAATTTATTTATTTTTATTTTATGTGTTTGAGTGTTTTGCCTGCATGTACATAAGTGCACCCCATGTTGTGCAAAGCCTGTGGAGGCCAGAAGAGGGTGAAGATACTCTGGAATTGGAATTATGGAGGTTGTTAGCCACCATGTGCATGCTGGGAATCGAACCTGGGTCCTCTAGAAAGGCAGCCAAGGCTCTTAACTGCTGAGCCATCTCTCCGGCCCTAACTCTTGATCTTCCTGCCTGTACCTTCCAAGTGCAGGAATTACAGGTGCATGCCACCACACCTGGTTTGGCAAGGCTTTGCTCATGCTAGGCAAGCACTTTACCAACTGAGCTACAGCCCCAGCCCCAGCCCCAGCCCCAGCCCCAGCCCTCAGGTGCGATGCTTTTCCTTCTCTGTTGACCATCAGTCAGTTTTCATTCATCAGTCAAATGGAGCGGTGCTTGTCACTAAGGACTGGGCCCAGTTCCGGAACCTTCCTGCAGAGGTTTAGCTGTGGCCCCCGAGCCTCCTTCACTCAGGCACATGGGCCCTAGACTTGAGTATCGTTCTCTGGCAGGCACTACCATCCTCCTCTTGGTCTAGACAACTGCCTTTGGATGTCTGGATCTGATAGGGGATTTGTGGGTTGTGTCCAATGCTGGAGTCCTCTAGGCTTTGCTACCCAAGCTGCAGTATCCTGAGAACTTGTTAGAATACATCGTCTTACACTATACCCCAGATCTACCAACCAGAGTCTGCATTTTAGCAGGATTCTCAGTGATTCACATCCACAGCAAAGCCCTGGTCTGTCCCACATGACAGAACTTCTCATTCTGTTTGGGGACCAATTTTCCCTTTTTACTACTGTACCTGCCAGACATGGTCCTGGGCCCCTATGGGTCAGAACCAGAAGAATGATGTTTTACTGAAAGCACTGTTGGTGGCTGAATAAATCCTAATTTCTTTCTCTCTTTATTCACAGTTGACTGGAATTATCCTAAGAGGAGCCAAGAGATTCCAAATCAATGTTTATGTCAGAAAATTAGATGATTTTATGTAAGTGTTTCATCTGTCTACAGAGACAAAGACTGGTTTTGCTTCACTGAGTTTCTGGTGGAGCTGGCATTAGAGGGAGCGGAACTCATTTTTAACTGTTCAACTTGTCCTTCAGCAATGGGGGGGGTGTCAGTATTTCCAAATGTGCTTTTTTTTTTTTTTTTTTTTTTGAGACAGGGTCTCCCTGTAGCCCCAGCTGGCCTGGAACTCACTCTGTAGACCAGGCTGGCCTTGAACTCACAGAGATTCACCTGCCTCTGCCTCCCAAGTGCTATGATTAAAGGCGTGTGCCACCATGCCTGGCTTAAAGACGTTCTTAGCCGCCATGTGGGTGCTGGGAATCAAACCCCGGTCCTCTGTATGAGCAGTCCCTTGAGCCATCTCTCCAGCCCCCCAAATGTGCTTTTTAGGGCTTATATTAATCAAATTCTTTCCATGGACCATGCATTGTTTGAAGCACTTTACATGAATTAACTTACAATTTCCTATTGTCTTTATTTTGGAAAGGAATGTGAGGCACAGAGAGTTTAAGTTACTTCTTGGAAATCACACATACTCAGGCTGTGTGGATGCAGAGGGTGCTTTTATTCACTTACCTAGTGTCCTGTCCCTCCCCAAACTTGACCCTGGCTTCCAACTAATTTCTTCCTACTGCTTCCCAGGGTCAGCCACCACGAGCTCTCAGTTGGCCAGTTACAGTAG
The DNA here is from genome assembly GCA_009823505.1 of Rhizomys pruinosus. Classification (NCBI taxonomy): domain Eukaryota; kingdom Metazoa; phylum Chordata; class Mammalia; order Rodentia; family Spalacidae; genus Rhizomys; species Rhizomys pruinosus. Next base: position 1,846,682 of record VZQC01013897.1, read on the forward strand.
ATGCTTGAATACAGCCTTTCCTTCCCATGTTCAATCCATAAGACACTCCTTATTTAGGATCCTCAAGTGTAACCTCTTCCCCAGACTTTTCAATGGGAATTTTCTTAGATCTGAGAAAATACTTAGGATAGTTAATGAAAAAAAAAAAAAAAACCATGAAACTACACACATATTATCTATCTCTGTATCTATTTATCTTTCTACCTATCATCCATCTATCTATAAGCCTTGGTTTGTATTTCCCATTGAACTCATCAGATTTAATCCCATATGTTATGGGTTCCTTCTGGGAAATAGGCATGGTTTACAGGAATGTCCTTTATCACATGTTTAAGTATTGCCGTGGCAGTCTAATGTATAGTTAAGAGCTGGAAACTTAGACTCAAATGGAACGACAATCCTGATTCTCCTGTCACTCACAGTGATCCTGGACAAATTACCCCAAATCTATGAGCAAATTTCCTCCTCTGTCAGCCCAGGACAGTAATGCTATCTATGGCATGAGACTGCTATAAGAATCGAATAAAGGGCTGAAGAGATGGCTCAGCGGTTAAGAGCACTGACTGCTCTTGCAGAGGACCTGGGTTTGATTCCTAGCACCTACATGGTGGCTAAGAACTGTCTTTAAGTTGGGCGTGGTGGCACACACATTTATTCCTAGCACTCGGGAGGCAGAGGCAGGTGGAGCTCTGAGAGTTCAAGGCCAGCCTGGTCTACAGAGTGAGTTCCAGGCCAGCTGGGGCTATAGGGAGACCAAAAAAATAATCGGATAAAATAATGTCCCCCAAAACAGTACACACAGAACTGGCAGATAGTAAGCAGTCAGCGGGGTCTTGTTGCAAAGACAGTATGTAGGTGTTCTAGTCGCCAGCTTCTGCAAATGGCAGCTGGTTGGGCTGCTGCCGACTTCTCTGTGAACAGTGCTCATTTGATGGATTTGCTTGTTTGATGAAATACCACATAAATGTGCAGCTTTGAATTGCTGGCTGACATATTGCAGTCTTAATTTCTGATTTGTGTGTGTCTGCAAAGATAACTAAGAAGTCTGCAATCAGTTCCAGGGAATTGAGTGAATTAAATGTACTAGAATTCTCATGTGAATGTGTCTCTCCAAGTGAGAGATAGCACGATAAGGATATCTGTGAAATAACACCATCTTTTGTCTTTGTAGTGAAACAGGAGACATCAGGACCATGGTTTTCCCAGTGATGTATCTCAATGAGGTAAGTCCTGAGTGGTAGGGGGCCACAGTGTGTTTTAACTGTCCAAGCATGTGACACTTCCATTATCACATCTACTGCTGTAACCATGTGTCATGTAAGGTATAAAAATGGTGAAAGATGACTTCTTAAAATATGGGTTGTCCCCCTATACAAAGCTGCTTCATGTGTCTGGGAGTTGATTTGGAGAAATGATGGGAAACTTTCCTTTTCCAGAACTCTAGTTGAATAAAACTCCCTTCTGGGGTGCTGGTTATATGAGAAACAAGATGCTGAAGTGGAGGAAGGTGATGTCAAGCTCGAGAGAAGTGAGATAAATAACCGATACTCAGACAGATGTCCCATGAAGCCTTGCTTCAAAGAGACAGTGTGATAAAAATCACATACTAGTTCTAGTGTAGATATCTCTCCTCAGCTACAGCTTTTCTTCCACCCAGTGTGAAGGGAGAGAAATGAAAAATTTTTTCTCCAATAAATTCTCAGTTGGCAGGCTTCTGTTTTTGTTTTTGTCTTTTATGTGTAGGAATGCACAATCTGCATGCAGCTCTGTGCACCTGTGTCATGCAGTTCCTTGGAGGTCAGAAGAGGGCGTGGTCGGATTCCCCTAGAACTGGAGTCAGAGACAGCTCTCAGCTGCCACATGTGTGCTGGGGATCAAACCCGGGTCCTCTGCAAGAGCAGTCTCAAACGCTAGGCCATCTCTCCAGCCCTAGGCTTCTGTTTTTTTTTTTTTTTTTATTTTTGTATGTGTATGAGTGTATTGTCTGCATGCAGGTCTGTGCACCCGTGTCGTGCAATGCCGCGGAGGTCAGAAGAGGGTCTCGGATTCCCCTGGAACTGGAGTTCTCCTGGAATTGGAGTTACGGACGGTTCTCAGCCGCCATGTGGGTGCTGGGGATCGAACCCGGGTCCTCTGCAAGAGCGTCGGTGCTCTTAACCGCTAGGCTATCTCTCCAGCCCAGGCTTCTGTTTTTAACAAGAACATTTTTAAGTTCTTTTTTTCCCCTATTCCCTAAAATACTTACTCTTTGTAGAAAAATTAGTAACAGATTAGTAAGAAAAGAGAATATTAAAATCGCTAATGAAATCTAAAGTCATGTTTTATAGAGTTTGTCATTATTTATTTAGATTCTGTCTTTCTATGTAGCCCAGGCTGGCCATTAACTCCAAGTCCTCCTCCCTCTATCTCCTAAGTGCTGGTATCACAGGCTTCAGCCCCACATTTTTAAATAGGTTTTTAAAATTTTTTTTTAATTTAATTTTTTTTTTAAGTTTTTAAAATTTTACTCAGGGTGTTGTAAATTTGGTTTTCTAATGACAAAAGGGTTTTAAGTTTTGTATTTAGTGAAGCTTATGCCTTCTTAGAACTCTTGGGAAATGAAAAGAGGACAGTCTTAAAGAAGTCAATCAGGCTGGGCCTGGTGGCCCATGCCTTTAATCCCAGCACTTGGGACGCAGAGGCGGGAGGATCTCTGTGAATTCGAGGCCAGCCTGGTCTATATAGTGAGCTCCTGGACAGCTGTGGCTACAGGGAGACCCTGTTTCAAAAAAGACAAAAAAAAAAAAAAAAAAAAAAAAAGTCAGTCACAGTCAGCAGCAGGTGCAGTTGAGATCTTCAATGCTTGTTGCCTCCTGGTCTTTTTCTAGTTTTAGCTCTGTGTGGTTGAAATCATAAAGCAGATGCTGTTTGGGGTCTTCCTCCTTCATCTGGTATCGTAGAGGTGCTCATATTTCTAAATCTTTGCAGGGTTGTGGTGGCAATTCCAAGACAAGGCTTTTATTGTTTCCTAGGAAGAACCTCACAGGTCTTGTAGATTGCTTTTTCTCCCCATTGTTATTGTTTGTGGGGAGGGACATGAAAATAGGAGTTTTGGGACATGCCAACATGCCAACTTGTTTGTAAGTGTTTTATGGTTTGGGTTTTTGTTTCTTTTTTTTTTTATTTAAAAAAATTTTTTTTTTTTATTATTTATTTTTGTATGTGTATGAATGTATTGTCTGCATGCAGGTCTGTGCACCCGTGTCGTGCAATGCCGCGGAGGTCAGAAGAGGGTCTCGGATTCCCCTGGAACTGGAGTTCTCCTGGAATTGGAGTTACAGACGGTTCTTAGCCGCCATGTGGGCGCTGGGGATCGAACCCGGGTCCTCTGTAAGAGCGTCGGTGCTCTTAACCGCTAGGCTATCTCTCCAGCCCCAAGGGTTTTTGTTTCTTCTTGGCCGCACTCACGATCTTTCTGTCTCATCTTCGGCTTGTTTATTGCCCTGTGCCACCAGTCACGCACTTTTGAAGTCTTCTCCACCCCTGCTTTTGCTCTGCTATTCTGTTAAAAACTAGACTGCATCCAGGATCATGCAGTGAGCACTTGTGCTCTACTGACCCTAGAAACAACTTGATTTTTTGCTTAGAAAATTCAGAAATGAAATACTAGGGCTGGAAGTAACCTTGGAGACTGCTGACCCCACACCTTTTTACCCTGGAGGACGCTCTCTGTAAGGGGCCATAACCAATTGTGGGAAGAACCGCCACAGAACAGAATCTAAACCCCATCAGGCCAGTGCAACTAAGGCAGAGTTGCTGCTCACAGTTTTTATGGCATCATGTTCTTTCCATACTTCACCACTGCACCAAGTAATGAGAACTCTTCTCATTCTGATGTGTTCTAGTGTTTCCTCAGTTAGGACTTCTCTCTCAAATTCTGAATAGCCTTACAACTCATCTGAACACTTTTCATTGAGACTAGTGACTATAGATGGAATTAAGAGAGAAATGATACTGTCCACATACCATTTTTCATTTAATCAGCCAGTATGAATTAAGCATGCATTGTGTGCTGGGTGCTATTCCCAATGTGGAGGTGGCCATGATGTCTTACTTTCAAGGACATCACAGTCAGTGGGAGGTAAACAGGTAAAGAGTTACGCTGGGTACAAGGACAACAAATGAGTCTCTAGAGGGTACAGTGGGAATTTAGAGAAGGGGCCTTCCATCAGGCCTGAGGTAGCCAGAGATACTTCTGGAAGGAAGTAATGCGGAGCTGAATTTTTAAGTAATTTGTCCAATATAAAAGAATATTAGTTATTTTTGTGTCCCTGTGACCAAAATACCTGGCAGAAGCAATTTAAGGAAGGGAAGGTTTATGTGGGCCCAGGATTTCAGAGAGACTTCCGTTCATCATGATGCGGGGGTTAAAGCTGCAGCATATGAGGCTGAGAGTCCTCACATCACAGATCAGGAAAAAGAGAGAGCAGGCCAGAGATAGGGGCTGATATAACTTTATTTGATTAATTGATTGATTGATTGATTGACTGATTGATTGATTGATTTTTGGTCTTTTTGAGACAGGATCTCCCTCTAGCCCCAGCTGGCCTAGAATGGCTATGTAGACCAGGCTGGTCTTGAACTCAGAGATCTGTCCACCTCTGCCTCCCAACTGGCGCTGGTATAACTTTCAAAGTTCTGCCCCTAGTAAATTACTTCTTCCAGCCAGCCTTCCTCCTTCTCCTAAAGGCTCCAGAGTCTTTAAAATAGTGCCACACACACATACACACACACACACACACACACACAATAATAATAATAACAATAATAATAAATCCACAAGCAGCTGAGTATGGTGGTGTGGTTATAATCTCAGCACTTTAGGGGCAGAGGCAGGACTGCCACAAGTTCAAGGACAGCCTGTTCTATAGATAAAGTTCCAGGCAAGCTAGAACTACATAGCAATACCCTGTTTCAAAAAAAAAAAAAAAAAGACCAAAACATGCCAAGTGTGTTAGTATACATCTTTAATCCCAGTACCTGAGAAGCAGAAACAGGTGGATCTCTGTGAGTTCAAGGTCAGCTTGGTCTACATAGTGAATTCCTGGACAGCTGTAGCTACAGGGAGACCCTGTCTCAAAAAGGAAAAAAAAAAAAAGACCAAAACATTGCCAGATGTGGTGGCACATGCTTTTTTTTTTTTTAATGTGTATGAATGTACTGTCTGCATGTAGGTCTGTGCACCCATGTTGTGCAATGCCGCGGAGGTCAGAAGAGGGTGTCGGATTCCCCTGGAACTGGAGTTAAAGATGGTTCTTAGCCGCCATGTGGGTGCTGGGAATCGAACCTGGGTCCTCTGCAAGAGCAGTCAGAGCTCTTAACCGCTAGGCCATCTCTCCAGCTCCAGGCACATGCTTTTAATCCCAGTAGTCAGGAGGCAGAGATAGAGATAGGTGGATCTCTGTCAGTTTGAGCCCAGCCTAGTTTAAATAGCAAGTTCCAGGCTAGCTGGGGCTATAGGGAGACCCCATCTCAAAGAGACAATATAATAAGAGTTGTAAATGTCTCTAAGAAAAAAGTATGTTAATGAGTAAATTCCCTCTTTGGTTATTCTAATTTATAAAAGTTTTCAATATATCTGGCTTGCTAATAATAGGACATAAATTATATTTTCAAAAGAACATAAATACATATTTTGTGTATGCATACACACACACACACACACACACACACGCATATACACACACATATTTGCATACTCTGGATATTTAGCCGTTAAGGAAATACTATTTCTTGCCCCTCCAGAGTGTTATTATTGATAAAGAGACTGCAAGTCGACTAAAGTCTGTAATTAACACGACTTTGATTGTCACCAACATCCCGTACATCATCATGGCGCTGGGTGTGTTCTTTGGCTTGATCTTCACATGGCTTGCATGCCGAGGACAGGGATCCATGGATGAGGTGAGTACTGGCAGAAGGACCTCCCCTCTTTCTGGTAATTTACCTGAGGAATTCCTTAGTGTGCTATATTTAAGGGTTGCCAGCGGCTCCTTTGGATAGGTTCTAGGATTTTATGCAGAGGTGGGAACAACGTTATTTTTATGGTTCTGTTACTGCTGAACCAAGGGTAAGCAGGGCAGGTGTGTGTCAAGAAAGGCAAGGTGACAGAATGGTGCCTTTTGGTGTTTGAGGCTCTCTTGGTGGGTATGGAATCCCAGGATATATCCCATAGGAGGTAACTTCACATCTTTGAAAGCAATAATATGAAAGAATAATATGAAAGAAGACTATAAAAACTTTACATACCTGGGCTTTGGTGTTGAACTGCCCAGATTAAAATCTGACTTCTGGCATAGAGGTCTGGCGCTTCAGCCAGGCAGATTATTCACTGGGTGTGTGCAGCAGCATGGGTAGAGATACCCAGCCAGCCAGAGCACAGGGGGGCCCAAAGCCGCATGGGGACATGGGTGCATAGAGGCTGAGCACTTCAGCCAGCCAGCCGGAGCACAGGGGGCCCAAGCTGCACAGGGGACATGGATGCATAGAGGATGGGCACTTCAGCCAGGCCAGCCGGAGCACAGGGGGCCCAAGCTGCACAGGAGACATGCATGCATAGAGGCCGGGCACTTCAGCCAGGCCAGCCAGAGCACAGGGGGACCAAGCTGCACAGGGGACATTCATGCATAGAGGCCGGGCACTTCAGCCAGGCCAGCCGGAGCACAGGGGGCCCAAGCTGCACAGGGGACATGCGTGCATAGAGGCCAGGCACTTCAGCCAGGCCAGCCGGAGCACAGGGGGCCCACGCTGCACAGGGGACATGCGTGCATAGAGGCCAGGCACTTCAGCCAGGCCAGCCGGAGCACAGGGGGCCCACGCTGCACAGGGGACATGCGTGCATAGAGGCCAGGCACTTCAGCCAGGCTAGCCGGAGCACAGGGGGCCCAAGCTGCACAGGGGCACTGGCATAGAGGGGGGCGCATCAGTCAGATGGATTATTCACTGGGTTTGTGCAGCAGCATGGGTGGAGTTACCCAGCCAGCTGGAGCACAGGGTAGAAACATCCTCTCCCACCCCACCCACCCCCCTCACTCAAGCTGCTGAGCAAGTGACCCAGTGGCATCACAGGAGTGATTCCAGGGCCCAAGGCAATAGAAGAAACAACAAACCTGACATAACTCGTCCTGGAACACCAAGCCCCACAACCAACCTAGAGGAACTGGCTGGCAGGAAGCTGAGTGAGCACAGAGCTCAGCGGGATACCAACCTGGTTGTTACCTACCCAGTTTTTGGAGAACCTTCAGAAGAGAAAGAGAAGAGTGAACTAGACTTTCCAATATATAACCAAAAGTGAGAGCCTGAAACCTAGACCAGCCAACCCTCCTTAAACAAGGAGAAAACAATAAAGGCGTCTGAAGGAAACAAAGCAAACATTCAATACAGTGAAGAAATATTTGAGAGTCACATCAGAATACAAACAACAAAACAAACCCACATACCAAAAACACAATGAAAGAACAACATGGGAAAAGCGCATAATTCCACACCAAACTCTATCAATCCTATAGAAGATTCCTACAATGAGATCTCCCTGGAGGTAACACAGGACACAGACCTTAGAAGAGTAATCATAGACATACTCAAAGAAATCAAGGAATACAAAGAACAAATCAAAGAACTAAAGGGAGAGAATGACAAACTCGGGAAGGAACTAGAGGGAAAGAATGACAAACTCAGTATGGAACTAGAGGGAGAGAATGACAAACTCTGGAAGGAAGTAGAAACACTGAAAAGATCCCAGGCCGAAATGAAAAAAGAAACAGACCAGTGAAGCAAGGAGCTACAAGAAGAGAATGTTAAGCTCCAAAAGGAAGTGAAAATACTAACGAAATCACAGGATGAAATGAAAAAGGAAATAGAACACTTATCCAATCAACAGGAAAAGATGGGAGAAAGCTACAGTAACAGATTGGATGAAGAGAAACTAGAATATCAACACTGGAAGACAACATGGAAGACCTAGAATGTTCAAGAAAAGAATATGAAAGATTTTTAAAAAGCACAAGAGTAGAACAACCAGAAAATGTGGGACACTATGAAAAGACCAAACCTCTGTATTATAGGGATAGAGGAAGGAGAAGAATCACAAGACAGTTGTATTGATCAAATCTTCAACAGAATAATAGAAGAAAATTTCACCAAACTAAAAAAGGATAAACCCATACAAATACGAGAAGCTCATAGAGCACCAAATAGACAAGATCAGAAAAGAAACTCCCCACACCATATCATAGTTAAAACACTAGACCCCAAAACAAAGACAAAATACTGAAATCCACAAGAGAAAAACAAGTTACATATAAGGGAAAACCCATCAGAATTACAGCTGACTTTTCAGTACAAACTGTGAAAGCAAGAAGAACATGGACCAAAGTATTCCCAGTACTAAACGACTATAAATGCCAACCCAGGTTACTATACCCAGCCAAAATGTTGATTATAGTTGAAGGAGAAAGAAAAATCTTTTTTTTTTTTTTTGGCTTTTTGACACAGGGTCTCCCTATAGCCCCAGATGGCCTGGAACTCACTCTGTAGACCAGGCTGGCCTTAAACTCCCAAAGATCAGCTAGTCTCTGCCTCCCGAATGCTAGGATTAAAGACATGTGCCACCATGCCTGGCTTAAAGTCGGTTCTTAGCTGCCATGTGGGTGCTGGGAATCAAACCTGGGTCCTCTGTAAGAGCAGTTGGTGCTCTTAACTGCTGAGCCATTTCTCCAGCCTAAAAAATCTTTCATGACATAAACAAAAGAATACATATCCACAAAACCAACCCTTCAGAAAATACTCGAAGCAGTTCAGAGGGCAGAGGAAAGGAGCAGCTATCTACAAGTACCTAGAAAGAGAAATTAATAAAATCATAACTGCAGAAATACTAACCTACCCCAAAAGTGCAAACAGAAAATAGGGTGAAAGTAACCAGCACACATCTCTCAATCATAACCTTAAATATTAATGGCCTAACTCCCCAATCAAAAGACATAGACTGGGAGAATGGATTAGGAAACTGTCTACAAGAAACCTATCTCACCCTCAAGGATAAGCACCAACTTAAGGTGAAAGGTTGGAAAAAAAAATATTCGAAGCAAATGGTACCAAAAAACAAGCAGGAATTGCTATTTTAAAATCAGACAAAACAGACCTCAAAGTAAAATTAACCAGAAGAGACAAAGAGGGTCATTACATCCTTATCAAAGGAACAGTTAACCATGAAGATTTCACAATCATGAATATATACACACCAAACTCTGGTGCACTGAACTTTATAAGCACAGTTCTGTAGGAACTCAAGGCACAGCTTAATCCCTGCACACTAATAGTAGGGGACTTCAATACCCCACTGAGCCCTTTGGACAGGTCAACTGGTCAAAGAATGAACAGACAGACATGTGAACTGAACAATATAATATACAAAATGGACCTCACAGACATCTACCTAATATTCCACCCAAACACCACAGACTATACTTTCTACTCAGCACCCCACAGAACATTCTCTAAAATTGACCACACACTAGGACACAGAAAAAAACCTCAACAAATACAAAAAGATTGAAATAATTTCATGCATTCTATCAGACTACAATGCAATAAAGTTCAATATCAACACCAGGATAAGCCCTACTATCTACAAGAACACATGGAGACTAAACAACATACTCTTGAATAATTATGGGTCAAAGAAGAAATAAAGAAATAAAAGCATTCCTGGAACTAAATGAAAATGACAATACAACACAACAAAACTTATGGGATACTTTAAAAGCAGTCCTAAGAGAGAAGTTTATAGTCTTCGTTGCCTACATTAAAAAAAAAACACCAAAAAAACAGAAAGAGCACAAATAAATGATCTAACACTGCAGCTAAAAACACCTCAGAGACAACAACAAATGAACCCTAAACCAAACAGACAGGAAGAAATAACAAAAATCAGAGCAGAAATCAATGAAATAGAAACAAAGAAAATAATACAATGAATCAATGAATCCAAAAGCTGGTTCTTTTAAAGGCTAAACAAGATAGATAGACCACTAACCCAGTTAACCAAAAGAAGAAAGAGCAACTCCAAATCAATAGAATTCATGATGAAATAAGAAACATCACAACAGACAACAAAAAGATCCAGATAGTTGTATAGGAATACTTCAAAAACCTATACTCTAGGTTTTTGAGAGATGGCTCAATGGTTAAGAGCACCAACTGCTCTTGCAGAGGACCTGGGTTTGTTTGATTCCCAGCACCCACATGGTGGCTAAGAACCATCTTTAACTCCAGTTCCAGGGGAATCCAATGCCCTCTTATGATCTCCATGGCATTGCATGACACAGGTGCACCAACCTACATACAGACAGTACACTCATACACATAAAAAATAAAATAAAATTTACACCCCCCCATACTCTACTAAATTTGAACACCTAAGAGAAATCGATGAATATCTGAAATCTTGGGAATCAACAAAGCTTAACAAAGAAGAGATTGACAGCTTAAACAGACCCATAATATTTGAGGACATTGAAAGTGTAATAAAAAAACCTCCCAACTAAAAAAACCCCAGCCCCAGATGGTTTCATGGCAGAATTCTATAAAACATTTAAAGAGGACTTACAACCATTATTACTCAAACTGTTCAGAAGGATACAAACAGAGGGAAATCTCCCAAATTCCTTCTATGAAGCCAGCATCACTTTAATACCAAAACCAGGCAAAGATACAACCAAAAAAGAGAACTATAGACTCATCTCATTAATGAACATAGATGGAAAAATTCTCAACAAAATACTCACAAACCTATACAGACCCACATTAAAAAGATCATCCATCATGACCAAGTTGGATTCATACCAGAGATGCAGGGATGGTTCAACATACGTAAATCATAAATATCATAAAACACATAAATGGACTGAAAGACAAAAACACACAATCTTTCAATTGATACAGAAAAAGCCTTCAACAAAATCCAGCATCCCTCATGCTTAAAGTCCTAGGAGGAATTGGACTGGAGGGATCATTCCTCAACATAATTAAAGTCATATACTACAAACCCACACCCTACATCATTCTAAATGGAGCAAAGTTAGAAGCATTCCCCTTAAAGGCAGGAACATGGCAAGGCTGCCTCCTATTGCCACTCCTCTTCAATATCATGCTTGAAATACTTGCTAGAGCAATAAGACAAGAAAGGGAAATTAAAGAAGTACTAATTGGAAAAGAGGAAGTCAAGCTATCCCTTTTTGCAGATGATATGATAGTTTACCTAAGGGATGCTAAAAACTCCACCAGAAAACTCCTAGAAATGATAAGAGTTTCAGTAAAGTGGTGGGATACAAAACTAACCTATAGAAAAATTGGTAGCCTTTCTTTACACCAACAACAAACAACTGGAGAAGGAATATAAGGAGACCTTTCCACTCACGATAGCCTCATAAACAATAAAATACCTAGGAACAAACCTAACCAAAGACACCAAAGATCTCTACAACAAAAATTTTTAAACCTCTGAAGAAAGAACTTGAAGATGATATCAAAAGATGGAAAGACCTCCGATACTTATGGATTGGAAAAATTAATATAGTAAAAATGTCCATTCTCCCCAAATTAATATACAGATTCAATGCAATCCCAATTAAAATCCCCATGAGTTTCTTCACAGACTTGGGGGAAAATAAATCCTTAAATTCATATGGAAAAACAAAAGACCCCGAATAGCTAAAGCAACCCTGAGCAAAAACAGCAATACAGGGGTATCACTATACCAGACTTCAAACCATATTACAGGGCTATAGTCATAAAACCAGCCTGGTACTGGCACAAAAACAGACCTGTAGACCAATGGAACAAAACTGAAGATCCAAACTTGAGCACACATAATTTCAGGTGCCTCATATTTGACAAAGAGGCCAAGAAAACACAATGGAAGAAAGACAGCATCTTCAGCAAATGGTGTTGGCAAAACTGGATCACCATTTGTAAAAGAATAAAATTAAACCCCTACCTCTTGCCCTGTACAAAAATAAATTCCAAATGGATCAAAGACCTCAATGTGAAACCCAAAGCTCTGAAAGTGTAGAAGAAAACTTTAGCAGCAACCTACAATACATAGGTGTAGGAGAAGACTTTCTAAATCAGACAGCAGCTGCACAGGAAATAAGGTCCACAATTGACAAGTGGGACCTCATTAAACTCAAAAGCTTCTGTACAGCAAAAGAAACAATCAAGGAAGTGAAGAGAAAACCCACAGAGTCATAGTAAACCTTCACCAGTGATACATCTAACAAAGTATTAACTTCCAGAATATATAAACTACTCAAAAAACAAAGAAGAAAACAGTGACTCACTCAAAAGATGGAGTAAAGATCTGAACAGAGACTTCACAAGTGAGGAATTAGAGATGGCTCAGGAACATCTTAAAAAGTGTTCAACATCACTAATAATTAAGGAAATGCAAATTAAAACCACTTTAAGATATCATCTCACTCCGATAAGACCACTAGGATCAAGAAAACAAATGAAACCAAATGCTAGAGAGGTTATGGGGGAAGGGGAACACTCAGCCACTGATGGTGGGAATGTAAACTCATACAACCACTATGGAAAGCAGTATGGAGAACCCTTAAAAGACTCAAAATGAGCCTACCACTTGACCCAGTCATACCACTCCTGGGTATATGCCCACAAGACTCATCCTACTGCAGAGATAGGTGCTAATTGTGGCTTTCTTCACAATAGCGAAGATCTGGAAATAACCCAAATGCCCCTCAAGAGACGAGTGGATAGAGAAAATGTGGTACATCTATACAATGGAGTTCTATGCATCAGTAAAGAAAGATAACATCATGAACTTTGCAGGTAAATGGATGAAACTAGAAGATATTATGTTAAGTGAAGTAACACAGTCCCAGAAGAACAAACAATGAATGGTATCCCTCATTTGTGGATGCTAGCACCAAGTTCCTAGTTGTAAGGCAAACTGAGCAATGTTAATGTTATATTCCTCTTTTTCTGAAAGCAACTGTGCTCTTATAATGTGAATCCTTAATAGACTCTAGAATTAACCTACCACTTGTTTTTACACTTTGTAATCTTGGTATATGGTTGGAGGGTATGTAGACATATTTTAGAGTAATATAAATTTAAAAGGGAAAAATGTGAATCCTGAAATATGATTTGGAAATAACATAGTTTATTTTCAGATGACATCATTTTAGTATAGGTGTGACATATATATATTAATATGCATATGTTGAAGCAATACAAATTGGAGGGAGCAATAACAACAAAAGTACTGGGACAGGGGCTGGAGAGATGGCCTAGTGGTTAAGAGCGCCAACTGCTCTTGCAGAGGACCCGGGTTCGATCCCCAGCACCCATATGGCAGCTGAGAACTGTCTTTAACTCCAGTTCCAGGGGAATCAGATGCCCTCTTTTGACCTCCATGGCATTGCATGATACAGGTGCACAAACCTACATGCAAACAGTACACTCATACACATAAAAAATAAATTAAAAAAAAATTTTTTTTAAAGTACTGGGACAAAGATCTGACTGAAACAGTAAAGTTCTCACCAAAACAATAATCCTCTAATTTGAAAAACTTTAAATGGACTCAGAAAAAGATACAAGGCAGGTATGGTAGAATTCATGAACTCTGGTGGGGTGGGGGGCATGGAAAGGGAAATGAGTCTAAATTGGACTCAGAAATGATGTATGAAATGCACAAAACTTCAATAAAAATATTTTTAAAAATAGTAAAAAAATTAAATCCTAAAAAAGTCACCTCATGTTATTCTTAACAATATATAATACTACCATGCATTAGTTACATAAATCATGAATTTGTAACAAATTATTCATACCTTAAAATACCCAACCTTTCACTTCTAATATAAAATAAGAAATAAAACTCCATTTATTAATAGAAAAAGAAAAAATAAAATCTCACTTCTGCCATTAAACAGATATATGACTCTAGAAACATCTGTAAAATGGAATGCTAATAGGGTTCCCTTACGAGGCTTTGGAGAGGACTGGATGATATAGAAAACATAAAGGACTTGGTCCACTGTTGACTTGTAGTGGTTAGTGCTCTAGAAGAGCTCAGTAAACTTAGTTATTAGATATGATAAAAAAATTCCAATATTGTACAGCAAGGGGGGCAGAGACCTGCTTAGAAAGAATCCCTGGTATATCAGAAGGTGCTCTGACTGAGGCACCAGCGCATGGTAAAAGACTGGCACATGGGGCATTACTTTCCAGGAGGAATGGGATAAACCAACTCAGACTGGCATCACTAAGTGACCAGGGGTCTGAATACCCCACATGTCCCTTTTCTGTGGAAGCCCTTCTATTTTGTGTGATGTTAGAGGTTGAACCAGGGACCTGGCACATGCCAGGCAGGAGCTCTACCACCAAGGTATGTCCCTACTCTTTTAAAACAAAAACAAATCTTTAATTTTAGATAAGGTCTCTCTAAGTTGATAAGGTTGACCTTTCACTTGCTCTGTACCGGGCAGTCTTTGAACTTGTAATCCTTGTGTTTCAGCCTGAGTGGCCAAGATTACAGACCTGAACCACAAAACCTAGCTTAGACACCCTTCTTAAATTCTCATCAATTCCTGTTTTTACAATACTTTTCCCTTATGTTACCCCCCCCCCAAAACTGTCTGAGAAAATGAGAAATGAAAAATGAAACTAAGTTGAAACCGTATCAGTAATACTGGCTTGGATTACTCTGCCTTTCACATTCTTTGTGTTGTTAACCATGCTAGTCACACTAGTCTGAACTAGCCCCAGGGCTTTCCCTCTGACCATTCCTATCTATAGATCTCTGACACTAAGTTTGTGCCATCCCTGAAATTCTCCTAAGTGCAAATATACTTCCTTGAAATGTTAATCAGTATTCCTGTAATTAACCATCTTCAAGACTTCTGTAAGCATTATGGAGCATCTACTGCCTCTGAGCCACTGCTCCCTGGTAGGTTACAAACCAGGATGGAGGTCAGTTCAGTTGAGGATGCAGTGTTATAGTCTTGCTGTTACAGAGAAGTAAGGGTGCAGCTCTGGTCTGGGGAGTTGGAGAGGACAAAGTAGGCCTTTAGGAGGGTTAGGTCAGAGTCTTAAAGAAGGAGCAAGAAGATACAAGAGAGGTGAGTGAGGCGAACTGCCTTCTCGTCAGCTTTTCCTCCTTCCCTCTTCACCCTACCTTGCCTCAACTTTTCACATGGGGGGAGAAGTTTCTGACATGAACAGCTAACTGCATCTTCTGTCTGTCCTCTATGTCTCAGGGAACAGCAGATGAAAGAGAACCCCTCATACGAACCTAACAGGACTTTCCTGTTGCCTGAGCTTGGAGAGAGAACTTGTGAGCTGCCCTGCCCTGGACCAGAACAGGGGAAACCCTGCACCCTCACAGGCTAAGCCACGGTGCCGGCAAGCGAGAAGAGCCTTCTGGCCAGAGTGTAAAGAGCAGGCCATTTATAAAGATGAGGACATTATGCTTTATAAACTTCATGTTGTCTCTGAATTTGTTTTCATTTATCTAGGAAGTATTTAACTGCTGTACATAAACTTTTTGTTGTTGGGCTCCGGGAGCTATGGAATTTTGCGACCACTGTTATAGATAAAATGTCTGTACCACTTTTTAATGCTACTTGATCTAACCTCATTCGCTATGCTTCATTCACCAAAATTTGTGTTCTAAATACATATATGTGGCTTTATGCTTCCTCCATTCACCTCTAAACAGAAGGCGAGAAGAGTTTGGAACACAGGGTAAAAATGATAGCCTCATCCAATATATCATGTAGCTGCATCTGACTGCCTTCTTTAAAACGTTACATACTGCATTACATCCTAATCTTAAATTCAGAATTCCTTCAGGAAAACTCCTCAGTCTTTTGACTATTTTTATAGTGGGATGGAGTCCAGCGGGGAGGGGATGGGGTAGGCGCTGCCAAGAATAGATAGAGGTAAGCTCCTTAGGGTTCTTAAGGTGTATTTTTGTGAATAAAGGGGAGACATAAATGTTGGTGAGGGGACGAACAGGTATTTCATGTTGAATAGAACTAAATGTTATGACATTTGTAGATTATTAACTGTCTTTTTTTTTTGTCAAAATCATCTTGATGCAGAAACTTTCTTCTGGGAGAACGCTCGCAATGGCTTGTCCCCCAGTCATCTCTGCCAAATGTGATGCCCATATGGAGTGACGGTGACTGCCAAATACTGAGTGGATTATTCACAAGACTGTTAAGGAAGTCCCATAGCCTAAGTTACATATAGGTTCAGAAAGTCTGTCTGGATTAAAAAGGTATTTCTTCTGGACAGTCTTCTTGGTGATTTTGAAATTGTTTCTGTAAGTTCTTTCCTCAGATTCAGCCCTAGCCAGTATTGTGTGGCTCACTGTCACTCACTAACTAGAGAAAAAATGTGCCCTACACTTCCTTGACAATCATTTTCTGACAGAATGACAGTATTCGAAGTACTACATAGGAAGCACTTCAGAGAAGGAGGCCTGGGACCGGAAGTGAAGCTACTTCCCTTCAGAAGGTTCCTGGCTTCCAGCAGAGGCAGAAGATTGGGAGCCATCTGTGACTCACAGTTGTTAGACATCAAGCATGTTGATGGGCATTGTCTGAGATTCTCAAAGTCCACCACCTTCTTTTTTATTTTTATTTTTTTTTGAGACAGGGTCCCCTGGCTGGCCTGGAACTCACTATGTAGACCAGACTGGCCTCAAACTCACAGAGATCCACCTGTGCAAGCCACCCCTCGCCCCCAGGCTCCTCACCCGCCATTTTTTCTTTTTTTGGTCTTTTTGAGACAGCATCTCCCTGTAGCCCCAGTTAACCTGGAGTAGCTATGTAGCGAGGTTGGCCTTGAACTCATCCACTTCCTCATTCCACTTCCCTCTGCTTCCTGAGAGCTAGGATTAAAAGCGAGCACCGGGGCTGGAGAGATGGCATAGCGGTTGAGAGCTCCGACTGCTCTTACAGAGGACCCGGGTTCGATCCCCAGCACCCACATGGCGGCCGAGAACCGTCTGAAACTCCAATTCCAGGAGAACTCCAGTTCCAGGGGAATCCAAGACCCTCTTCTGACCTCCGCAGCACTGCACGACATAGGTGCACAAACTTGCATGCAGACAGTACATTCGTACACATACAGAAATAAAAAAAAAATAATAATAATAATAATAAAAGCGAGCACCACCATGCCCAGGCCACCATTCATTTTTAATGAGGAATCCTATATGTTATCTGGCCAAGTAAGTACGGAATTTCCTAACAACTGAATTTTATCATTTAAAACTGAATTTTAATGTATGCAAAGTTTTTTGTTTTGTTTTGTTTTTTGTCTTTTCGAGACAGGGTCTCCCTGTAGCCCCAGCTGTCCTGGAACTCACTCTGTAGACCAGGCTGGTTTTGAACTCACAAAGATCCGCCTGCCTCTGCCTCCTAAGTGCTAGGATTAAAGGCGTGTACCACCACGCCCGGCTACAAAGTTTTTTTTTAATCAGATATTTCACTTACATAGCTGCTTATCCATATTTGGAGGTAAAAAAAATCCTTTCATTTATAGATACCAATTTTTCATCTGTTGACACTAAAGCAATATCTGATGTTTCCGTCCTTGAAGAGATAATTTATTGAATTCTCAACTTTCCTATACATCAAGGTAGAAATAGTAGATACTCTAAATTAAAAAATGTGAAAACTAAATTAAAAATATTTGATCTTTAAAAATGACAAATATTTTAAAAAATGACAAATATTGCCGGGTGTGGTGGTGCATGCCTTTAATCCCAGCACTTGGGAGGCAGAGGCAGACGGATCTCTGTGAGTTCAAGGCCAGCCTGGTCTACAGAGTGAGTTCCAGGACAGCTGGGACTAAAGGGAGACCCTGTCTCAAAAATACCAAAAATAAATAAAATAAAATAAAAAATGACAAATATCTATATTTTTTAGAATTTATCAATATTTAACTTGGTTGTGGGAATAGTTTTTCCATATCATCAACTTCTTTTTTCATTAGATTGTTTGTTTTTGAGACAGGGTTATACTCTGTAGGCCAGGCTGGTTTCAAATTCACTATGTAGCATAGGCTGACCTTGAATTCATGTCTCAGCCTCTCAAGTGCTGGGATTGCTGTCTTTATGCAACTACTTACCCACACTAATGAACTGATAATCTAGTGGATACTAATGGGTTCATTCCTTCTTTCAGGATATAATAATCTCTGAGGAGATTTTTTAGATTATATCAGCTAATGATTTACATATTAGACTGACACATAGATAATGAGACCACAAACATTAATTCTATATTTGTGCCATGGTTCTTAATAATGAGAGCTCAAAATCACATTTGATATTCTCCTTCAGAAAGTAAGGTCTATGGTACACCTAAGTTGGCTAAGAATGCATGTGTCCATTTGGTTTTGGGTTGAAAATTGCAAGCTAGTCTTTATATTCATTCCCTTGCATCCACCATCCTGGGAAGACCCCAAAGCCTTTGTGATGGTTGGCATCCACACACCACAGAATGGCAGGCAGGGGAAGAGGGAGCTGAGCACAGGACAAGAAATGGACCTTGCCACTTTAGCTGCAGGCTTTTCCCAGCAGACGTTATTTGCTCATGTTCTAGAAAGATCACTAATGGTCAAGTAGAACAAGCACTACACAACTAACCCCTATTGGGGTTTTTACTTAAGGGAGGCTAATTTTTAATATAAATTGTTTAATATGTGAATTCTGCAAAAAGGCCTCTGGGCATTGTTAATGGTGTAAATTGCTTGTGCCTAACTTTAAAAAGACTGACCAGAATGTTCTTCATGTGATTCTTGACCTGATTTATTTCTACCCTTAATGCAATGAAATGTTTCACTAATAAAAAGTTTACATGAAGTCACACCGAGAACTGCGTTATTGGATGATGTTCCATTTAAAAAAATGCACCTCAACAGACACAGCTTTGAGTCACACTCTGGGTCACTCCAAAGTTCTAAGCAGATCATCTGCTTTCCTGCCTCAGAGCTTTTTCCAGAGACCTAGGTGTCCCCTCCTGGTATAGGGAGGTTGAATAACAAATACCAAGTCAACCCTAAACCAAAGGAGGCAGCAGTAGTCAGCATATCAGTGTCCCAGCCTCAGGTGATAAATGGGCTCCTGAGCTAGGAGTACCCACAGGAAGAACTCCGTGTGTGTGTGTGTGTGTGTGTGTGTGTGTGTGTGTGTGTGTGTGTGTGTGAAATAAGAGTCCTCCTTGCCAGACACCATCTTCCCAAGCTTAGTTGCTGCTGCTTGCCTGAGATTATCACAGCTGCTGCTTGCCTGAGATTATCACAGCGGAGTTTATTAACTCAGTACCCCAAGGAGGAAGGGAGGGGGACAGGGAGAGTCACAGGACCCTCACCTGAGAGTCCAGCCACACCACCCAACCAACTAGTTGGCCCTAGCTGCACATGGCAGGGGAGAGGAAGGCTAAGGGTATATAGGTTGGGGAAGTCTAGGGGAGGCTCTCTTACTATTCATGCTTGGATGAAGACTTTTCATTGTGACCTCAGGGAAGGAGAACTCATACTCCTGTAAGTAAACCTTCACCCATGGCTCTGTAAGCCCAATAAACTCACAAGTTTCCCAGACCGCAGTTTGGTGAAAATGTAACTCAGTTTGTCATTCGGACCAGGTTAGGAGGGGGCAATGTTGTTTATACCCCTCCAGAAGTAACTTTACCTATAGTGCATGCACAGTGTGTGTGTGTGTGTGTGTGTGTGTGTGTGTGTGTGTGTGTGTGATTGATTCTTGAATTGAACACAGGGTCATCCACAAGCTAGTACTGCAAACACTCTGTCAGGAGCTGCTTTCTCCAGTATTTACTCATTCTCGTCTTTCCCACCCCATCACCCAGTGCTGTTCCTTCCCAAGTCATATATTCTTGATATCAGAGAAGACCCACAGCCATCATAGTTTCCATATCAGTGTTAGGACATTTGGTCCCTAGCATATGTCCTTTCTAGGCATGCCAAATCCAGTTTTTACAGTGGAAGCTCTTTGTAATAATTTCTTCTTACCCAAAGGTATTCAGAAACACATAGACCTGTGTAGCATATCAAACCCAATTGTTTCAAATCAAGGATTAGAAGAATCCTGAAATATATTCAAGACACTAGTAAGGTATTGAAATGTCTACCTATGAATGATATTTAGGTAAAATATAGAGTGACACAGAATACCAAGTCCAGAACCATGTATATACATCTAGCACAAAAGTCTCATAACCAGTAATAACTACATTCTTTCATTTATTCAAAATATAAAAAATTAACAACCTGTATTAGTTACTTTATGGTTATGATAAAATGCCATGAACAAGGTGTGATGGTTAATCCTGTGTGTCAACTTGACTGGACTAAGGAACAAATAAGAGAAAAAGGATGTTTGGATTGGACCACCTCAACCCGGATGGCCCACCCCAAATGTGGGCGTTACCTTCTGCCTGCAGGCAGTACAAAAGGCCAGGGCAGAAGGAGCTGGTCCCTTTTCTCCTGTAGCTTGCCTCTCTCATCTGGTGAGTTTGTCTTGCTGCTGTGATCAACCTTTCGGATCCCAGCGTGTACTGAGACTGGCAGATCTCCTGGAATCCATTCGGGCCTTCACATCAGATTGGGACTACTGAGACATCCAGCCTTGTAGACTGAGCAGTTCCCTGGATTCCCAGCCTCTCCAGTTCGGCGCAAATCAATAAATTGTATATAGTTATATATTCATCCTGTTGCTTCTGTTTCTTTAGAGAACCCTAATACACAAGGTAACTTACAGAAGGAAGAGTTTATTTGGGCTTATGGTTCCAGACTGATAAAAGAACTCAAATCTTTAGCCGGGCGTGGTAGCGTACGCCTTTAATCCTAGCACTTGGGAGGCAGAGGCAGGCGGATCTTTGTGAGTTCAAAGCCAGCCTGGTCTACAGAGTGAGTTCCAGGACAGCTGGGGCTACAGGGAGACCCTGTCTCGAAAAGACCAAAAAAAAAAAAAAAGAAGAACTCAAATCTTCAAGCAGGCAAAGGAAGGAGAAGACTGAAACAAGAAGGTGGGGCCAGGCTGTGAACCCAAAGCCCACCCCCAATGATGTGCTTCCTCTAGCTAGACCACACCTGCTAAACCTCTGCCCCTTAATCCCTAGGCCTAAAACATCTTAGATGCCCAATTTCAGACAGACTTTTCATTTCCTCTCATTGTTTGTAATGAAAATAACATGCTACTTCCAACTCTTGGACATGTTAATCAAGCACATCCACATTCATTCACTATCTTGGGTGGAGGGCAAAGTGGGGTCCTGAGGGATGAGGGTCAAGTGGCCACGCCACAAGACATGGCTCAGTAAGCTTGTTCACATTACAAAGAGAAACTTTTTGGTTGCAAGGTTAAGTAGTCCAGATTATGTTCATATTGCAAAAGTCATTCCTACAGGGCCATCACTTCCAGGAAAAAAAAAAAAAAAAAGCTACAGACCCTTTCTCCTGCTAACCCATGGAGCAATGAGCTGAGCACCAGAGAACTGCTGGGTCCCCGGAACAAGACCATGTCCCCCTTCTAACCAGGCAAGCATGAAGGAGTTTATCAAAGGGATATACAGAGGTGCTGCAGTTTGGATTCAGAGTGCAGATCGCTTTTAGCTGTGTGGAAATGCCAGCTACCCTTAGAATGTCCCAGTTTCAGGGCTGCAGAGATGGCTCAGCAGTTTTCTTACAGAGGACCCAGGTATAATTCCCAGCACCCTCACAGTGGCTAACAAGCATCCGTAACTCCAGTTTCAGAGGAATTCGATGCTCCATTGCACGACAAAGGGAGTTATACGTGCAGGCAATACATTGATACACATAAAATGATAAATAATAAAAAAAATATTTTTAGAATGTCAGTTTCCACTGCACTAGTCCCATGGGAACATGAGTTTGAGTGTGGTGCCTCTCCTGGGATGAAGGGGAAGCCCCAGCCACCATGAGCTCATGCTCCCTGGCACCCTGAATTGGCCACCCAGGCCACTCTCCAGCCTGTTCCCTGTAACACAGGGGCTCCTGTAGAGGTGCAGATGGGCCTCAAAACCTTTTTCTGTGAAGAGCTAGATGGCCAAGTTCTGACTTTGCAAGACACATGCTGTGTCATAACTAGCCAAATTCAACAGTGCGTTAAGAAATGATGTGTCTGTATTCCAGTAAAATGGTATTTTGCAAAGGCAGGCAGCGGGCTGCAGATGAGGACTTTACCTCAGGGTCTCTGCCTCCTTGGGTCTACTGCTCTGCTGCAACCTCCTCCCTGGTAATCTCTCCCTGGCAGGCCCATTTACTTCCCTGGCTTCAATTCCATCTCTATGTGATCTTTTCTGCTAAATTCAGCCCCACGTATCCACACACCTGCTGGATTTCCCCAGTCACCAGGTCCTCAGGTCAGTGAGGAAAAAAGGAATTCAGCTTCCCTGTCTTCAATTCCCATCACTAGGATAAAGACATCTGCTGCTATTCCGTTGTTCAAGCTGTAAACCCAGAACTGCTTTCTCCCCTCCAATACAGTCATGCTCCTCAGTCTTCATTCAGTGTCCCTGCCCGCCATCAGGCAGGCACTTTTACTACAGACCCTTCTATAAACACAGCATCATTTAATTTTAAAATTTTTTCATCTTTCTGAGACAGTCTCCCTGTAGCCCCAGTTTGCCTGGAACTCATTATGTAGTCCAGACTGGCTTTGATCTCACAGAGATCCACCTGCCTCTGCCACCCAAATGCTGGGACTAAAGGTGCATGCTAGCACACCTGTCTCAGCATCATTTAATTTTTGAATAAGTAACCCATTTGCATTTTTAAAACTTAAAAGGATTAGAGTGAAAGGTTTTCCTTTACTCCTGTTTCCTAGCTATCCAATTTTTCTTCCCAGACACAAATATTACTTCCTTTATAAAAATGTGTAATTTTCCAGGAATATTTTGTGTGTGTGTGTGTGTGTGTGTGTGTGTGTGTGTGTGTTTGTTTGTTTGTTTGCTTCTGAGGATCAACCCAGAGCCTTGTGCTTGGTACAACTGAGCCACATCCCCAGTCCTTATTGAAGGACTTTCAAGATTTTTCTCTGTACTTTTTTTTTGAATATTGCATGGCTGTTAGGCTTTTTGAACTAGTCTCCTTTTCTTTTCTTTTTTTTTCTATTTTCTATCCATTTTCTTTTTATTTCTATAAAATTTTTATTTTGGAGGGAGTTCTTAATCTTTATATTCTAAATCTTCTAAAGAGTTTTTCATTTCTAGCAATGAATTTAAAGTTACAGCAACTCTCCTCCACCCATGATTCCTTTAAAAATTAACATCTTGCCGGGTGTGGTGGTGCACACCTTTGATCCTAGCACTCAGGAGGCAGAGGCAGGCAGATCTCTGAGTTCAAGGCCAGCCCGGTCTACATAGTGAGTTCCAGGACAGCTGGAGCTACAGGGAGATCCTGTCTTAAAAAGACCAAAAAAAAAAAAAAATTACTATCTCAATAGTTCACGGTTTAAATATTGTTTTATATCTCTTAAGAATATGTTGCTTTTTGACTCAGAAAAAGATGCAAGACATGTATGGCAGAGTGCAGAGACTCAGGTGGGGTGGGGGGCATGGAAAGGGAAGTGACTAAATTTGATTGAGAAATGATATATGATTTATGGAAAAAAGCTTAATAACAATAAAAATTAATTAAAAAGAATATGTTGCTTTTAAAAAGCTTTATTGTTTTTTATAGTCATTTTCCTTCAAGCTTCCCTATGATGGGGGAAAGAAATATACACAGGCATTTAGTGGTACTTTTGTATGTGTCTAAATATTGATTTTCATACTTTAGGACATAGTACTCAGCTTGTAGTTTTATAAGACCACTTACTAAAATTTGCTTACTAAATGCTTACTAAACTTTCTGTTGAAAGGAATCAGAGCTAAAATGGAGAATGCTATCCTGAGAAGTGAACACCACAGTTATTGAGTGGAACAACTGTTTGTAACTGCCTTGCTTGCTTGCTAATGTTCCTGTAATAAACTCTGTTAAATATCATAACCCCAGCCCTAAATACCTGCCTCTACAAACATCAAACATGCCTGCAAAAGTGTCCTTCATTGTCTCTGGGCAGGTGAGCGTCTGTGCTGATAGTCACGTAGGCTGTGACTTAAACCCACCAATGCTGTAATAGTTAAAGAACAGTGTGGGGGGAGGGGGGCACTTACAAACTTTTCCTGACTTTTCCAGTGGATATTCTGGTACCTTCTCTGTGCATGGCTGGTTTCATGCTTCAGTTTCCCATAACATGCCCCTTTGGCTGGCCTCAAATTCATGGCAGTCCCAAGTGCTGGGAATATAAAGTGAACTACCTACCATACTTGGTCCTCACTTGTTTTTGTTTTGAAATGATGAGGTCTCAGCCAGGTGTGGTAGCTCACACTGTTCATCCCAGCACTCAGGAGGCAGAAGCAGGTGGATCTCTGAAAATTCAAGGCCAACCTGGTCTACACAGCCAGTTCCACACCAGCTGGGTTATAGGGAGATACTGTCTCAAAAAGACCAAAAAAAAAGAAATAAAAAGAAATAAAAATTTAAAAGGTAAAAATGTGTTTAAAGGAATGAGTCTCACTATATTCTGCAGGCTGTCCTCAGATTCCTACGGTGAAGCCCTCCTCTGCCTTCACTTCCCCAGCAGCTGGAATTACAGGTGTGTCACACCAAGCCTGGCTTCCTACTTCTTTTGAGCTCTTTGGTTATGTTAAAAGCTGTCATCGATGGCTGGTAATCCTTGCTGGTCTACTTGTATTTAAAGGTGAGGTTTTAAAACAGATTGGAAATTCCGAGTGGCTGACTGGGGCTTGGAAACTGTGAGCTTTACTCTAAATCGAGATTTCTCAGACTCTGCCTGTATTAGTCACTTTTCTGTTGCTGTAATAAAACCACCATGACCAAGGGAACTTATAAAAGGAAGAGTTTATCTGAGCTTACGATTGACGGTTCTAGGGAATTAGAGTCCATTGTGGCTGGAAGACATGGTGGCAGCTGAAGCAGCAAGCTGGGGTTCACATCTTCCAGTGAGCAGAGAGAGAACCAACTGGAGCCTGCAAGGCTTGTTGAACTCTCTAAGCCCACCCCCTAGTGACTTACTTCCTCCAGCATGGCCACCTTCTAAGATCTCCCAAAACAGCACCACCAACTGGGGACAAAAATGTCTGAACACTTGAAACCTATGGGGGACATTCTCATTCAAACCACCACATTCCATTCCCTGGCCCTCATAGGTTCATGACCATATAAAATGCAAAATGCAGTGCTGGGCATGGTGGCACACACTGGCAGGCAGATCTCTTTGAGTTCAAGGCCAGCCTGGTCTACAGAGTGAGCTCCAGGCCACCTGGGACAAAAGGGAGAACCTGTCTCAAAAATAAAAAAAAATAAAAAAAATGTAAAATGCATTTAGTCCAACCTTAAAAGTCCCCATAGTCGGGGCTGGAGAGATAGCCTAGCGGTTAAGAGCACCGACGCTCTTGCAGAGGACCCGGGTTCGATCCCCAGCACCCACATGGCGGCTAAGAACCGTCTGTAACTCCAATTCCAGGAGAACTCCAGTTCCAGGGGAATCCGAGACCCTCTTCTGACCTCCGCGGCATTGCATGACACGGGTGCACAGACCTGCATGCAGACAGTACATTCATACACATACAAAAAAAAAAAAAAGTCCCCATAGTCTTTACAACTCTAAAATCTACTCAAAAGTCTACAGTCCAAAGTCTCTTCTGAGACTCAGGCCAATCTCTTAACTGTAAGCTCCTGTAAAAATCAAAAGACAAATTACATACTCCCAACATACACTGGAACCGAATACACATTCCCATTCCAAAAGGGAGGAATAGAGGCATAGGGAGGAAATACCAGACCAAAACAAGACTGAAAACCAGCAGGGCAAACACCAAGTCCAGTAGCTCCATATGCGACTTCTGGGACTTGACTTCCAAAGGGCTTAGATGGCTCAGCTCTTCCATCTTTGCTTGCAACATACATCTCTTTCTTAGGCTGGTACCACTCCCTGTATGCAGCTATCCTTGGCAAATATCTCACAGCTCTGGCATCTCGAATGTCTTCTTGGGGTCTCTGCTGCCAACCAGGCTTTACATTCACAGCTTCACGCAATGGCCTATCAGGACCTTCTTTATTCAGGGACGCCCCTGCTGCACTCTGCCTGGCCTCTGCAGCTCTCTGAAATCATAGAGGAAGAACTGATGACCCCTTCACTCTTGCATCCTTCATGCCTCTAAAGCCAACACCATTGTGAATGAAACTGCTGAGTTCGGCTGCAAGTTCAGGAAGGGCTCTGGCCTACTTCAACCACATTCAAAACTTTTCTCTGCCCTGGACTTGTTGGAGCACAAAACCCTTTCAGTATTTTCCTTTCAAAAGTTGGAGGCTTAGCTAGGTGTGGTCTTGCCCTGAAGTTACTCTTCCCATTGTTTACTTGTAAATCTCGAGGCCTCTCCTTAATCATTTTAATCTCACTCTTTCCATTGTTTACTTGTAAATATCTAGGCTTCTCCTTAATCACTTTAATCTCCTTATCAAAGGAATCCTCTTCTTCACATGCTTTGGCTCCAACATTAATCTCCCTAGTGCACTTTTCCAATCCAAACTGTACATTCTAGATTTCTTTCTACCCCATTTGCTCTTTTTCATTGTAGATCTGTATATAATATTCACCATTAATAATAGCCATGCCACCATTTCTATGTTAGAGTATCTTGAAATATCCTCTGCCAAAGAAATTAGTCCATTGCTTTTCAATTTAGCCTCAGGCAAGCAGTTGGGCTGTGGGCAAACTCCAGCCAGATTCTTTGACAAAATATCCCAGTTGCTGCTTTATTTTCCTCTGGAACTACATTTTTTGCAGCAATGCTTTCTTCCAGTCTTCTACTAGAATGGCCCATTAAGTCTGCTTACAGCAGTCAACAGCTTTTCTAGTCCAAAGTTCCAAAGTCTTCTACATTTCTCCAAACACCCACATGGTCATGTTCTTCACAGCTAATACCCCACTCCTAGTATCAAAAACTGTATTAGTCACTTTTCTGTTGCTGTGATAAAACCATCATGACCAAGGGAACTTATAAAAGGAAGAGTTTATTTGAGCTTACAATTGATGGTTCCAGGGAATTAGAGTCCATTGTGGTGGGGAGGCATGGTGGCAAGGGTTGGGGCAGAAAGCCGGGGTTCACATCTCCAATGAGTACAGGAAGTCAAGAGAGAGCAACTGGAGCCTGCAAGGCTTGTTAAACTCACTAAGCCCACCCCCAGTGACATACTTCTCCAGCATGGCCACACCTTCTGAGACCTCCAAACAGTGCCACCAACTGGGGACAAAATGTCTGAATATTTAAAGCCTATGGGGGACACTCTCACTCAAACCACCACACTTCTCATATCTGAACCACTATAGCATTATATATATCTCAAATCTGTATTCCTCACATTACTTGCCAGAACTGTAATCCAAGTCTTTACCATTTCTTACTTCTGTAAGCCCTCAAGACTCCTGAAAGATCTACTTTGTTGGCAGCCTACCACACAATGTGCTGTACCACGCCCTAAGGTGGCGCTGACTTTCTGAGTTGCTAGAACAACTACAAGCCGTTTCCCGCCGTTGCCTTTGCATTGGGCAAACTGCGCTCCAGGGCCCGAGTTCTCTGGGCCCGCGCCTTGGGCATGCTAATGAGGCATCGGACGGTGCACCAATCCAGAGCATACCCAAACCCTCTGGACTACTATATAAACGGTGCTTCTGCCCCATTTCGGGGTCCTTCTCACAAAAGAGCTGTGCACAATAAATATTACCACAGAAGAATCCTGTTGTCCGCGTGAAGTTCTTGCCAGCGAGACTACAGCGCGCGGGACACTACTTCCCACAAAAGTTCAGGCCCCTCCTAACCTCCCCACAGCAGGTTTAAGGCTTATAAAAAGGGAGATGGCTCAGTGGTTAAGAACACTTGTAGCCAGGCATGGTAGCACTTGGGAGGCAGAAGCAGGCAGATCTTTGTGAGTTCAAGGCCAGCCTGGTCTACAGAGTGAGCTCCAGGCCAGCTGGGACTAAAGGGAGACCCTGTCTAAAAAAAAAAAAAAAAAGAGAAAAAAAAGAACTTGAGGAAGATGTCAACCTCCATCCAGCCCCCACAGGCATATGAACATATGTGCATGTGCACCTACCCACACACATGTGCAAATGTTCACACACACACACAAAATAAAGTGGGGTTAAGAGGTCCTGCAGAGCCAGGAGTGGTGGTGCATGCCTTTAGTCCGAACACTTGGGAGGCAGAGGCAGAGGCAGATTCTGTGAGTTCAAGGCCAGCCTGGTGTACAGAGTGAGTTCCAGGCCAGCTGGGGCTATAGAGAGACCCTGTCTCAAAAAAATAAAAAAAAAGAAAAAGAAAGAAACTAAAAGTGGATCTACCATATGATCCAGCTATACCACTCCTGGGTATTTGCCCAAAGGACTGCAAGTCAACATTTCACAGAGACACGTGCACAACAATGTTTATTGTGGCAATATTCACAATAGTTAACAAGCTTACATATCCAACACAGAGGGTTAAAAAAAAATGTGGTTTATCTACACAATAGCATTGTCAGCCATTAAAAAATGAAGTTATGTCATTTGCACAAAAATGGACACGCTGGAGATAGTAAACGAATTAAGCCAGTCTCAGAAAGATAAATGTTTTCTCTCATTTATGATTCCCAGATTTTATATACATACATAAAATCGCAAACACACATACTGGGGATGGAAACTGAAATAAAACTATCTAGGGGAACAAACTGTTTAGGGGAGTAGGAGAGGAGAAAAGTGAGGTTAAGAAGAAGAATGTTCGGGCGGGTGTGGTGGTGCGCGCCTTTAATTCTAGCACTTGGGAGGCAGAGGCAGGCGGATCTTTGTGAGTTCAAGGCCAGCCTGGTCTACAGAGCGAGTTTCAGGACAGCTGGGGCTACAGGGAGACCCTGTCTCGAAAGGACCAAAAAGAAAAAAGAGGACTGTTCAACATACAATATATATTTGTATGAAAATTCCCAGATAGCCGGGGTGGGGGGGTTGGGGGGTGGCGCACGCCTTTAATCCCAGCACTCGGGAGGCAGAGGCAGGAGGAGTTCAAGGCCAGTCTTTAGTCCCAGCACTGGATAGGCAGATGCAGGCAGATTTTGTGAGTTATAGGCCAGCTGGAACTTTAAGGGAGACCCTGTCTAAAAAAAAAAAAAAAAAAAAAGTACATTATTCTAAGGCTGACTGTGGTGGTTTGATCTCAGCACTGGTCAGGCAAATGCAGGAGGTAGATCATGAGATCAAGGCCACCCTGGTTTACATAGCATGTTAAAGCCAGGTGGAGCAACAGGAGAGAAAAAAAATAGTGCACTGAATCGGGTCTCCCTCTGTGCCTCTTTCCTCATCTGTAAAATGAGGATATTAGTAAATGGGGATTAGGATAAAATATGCAAAACGACTACTAGAGTGCTTACCACACAGTAAACACACACGCTGCCGCTATTCCCATTTAGTTTTCCATTTTCCCCAAATCCGTCTTTGCCGGCTGCTTCATCTACTCAGCCTGTTCAAACTTCCATTCCTCCGGGAATGGCCCACTCTCTGGTAAGAGCAGCGTCTTCACACCCTGGTGCACAGATCTACAGCCCGTTTCCAGTGAGCCTCGCAAAGGAAGTTTCTACGAGTGCGCAGATAGCAGCAAGGGACAGCGAGCAATCAACCCTACATCTCCAGCTAGTTATGACGCCCCACGCCACGTGAAGCCAAAACACACCCCCGGAAGTGAGCGGGTCGGGGGCGTTCCGGTTTTACCTTCTACCCACTCTACATCCTTGGTTGAGCTCCGCCTCCCAGCCTAGATCCGAAAGGAGGCGGAACTAATGATCCGAACAGAGGTTTCCCAGCCGAACGGAAGAGACGAGCGCAAGGAGCATCGCATCGCGGGAGCCCGGGACTCCTGAAGCTTTGCTTCCGCGACATGGCCTTCAATTTTGGGACTCCATCGGGCACTACTGGCACCGCTGCAGCCACCGCGGCACCGGCGGGTGAGTTAGCCCCGGATCTTTGCCCACGAAGGAAGGGAAGCCTTGGGTCCGCCCCCTCCACCCCAGATTCTCCGGCCGGGGGATCCCGGGGTTGCCCTGGCGCGCGGGAGACTTTCCGGGCATTTGAAAAGGGCGGGCGGCGGGAAAACGGAGGCCGCGGCGGGAGGAGGAGGTGAGGCCCTGGCGGGGAGGAGGCCCGGGCCGCGGAGGCTCAGCCTGGAGCTCGCGGCGCGCGTGCATCCCACGGTGCGGGCCTGCGGGGGGCGCTGCAGGCCGCCGCGGAATCCGCCTCGGATGGGCTGGAGGCTACGCCCCTCTTCCCTCACCTGGGACCCTCCGTCCTCGGTCCGCCTCTGTCTCGGAGCCGGGGGCAAGGCCTGGGAACGGGGGGCCAAGGCCGGGGAGCCAGGCCGCCCTGTAGCTCCCTCGGACCCAGCCCCTTGCGCCCTTCGCCACAGGAGTTCGAGCTCCTTCTGTCTGTCCCCACCTCCTCGGCTTTCTTAACCTGTTTGGACACATGTCAGGTTTGTTCATTTCTGTGAAACCTCTTGCTGATTCTTCTAATTCTTACTTGCTTTCTTTTCCTTTTCTTCTTCCCCCGTTTTAAAATTTTGTTTCTCTGCCTCCACGTCTATCAGGATTTGGTGGGCTTGAGACTGCCAACTCCACCGCCAGTGGGTTTAATTTTGGGGGTTTCGGATTAACTGCTAACCCTGCAGTGAACTTTAATATTGGGAATTTCGGTGTTTCTACCACCTCGGCGACTCCATTCAATTTTGGTAACAGTCTGGCAAGTGCAGGTAGATACTGTGGGTCGTATGTGTAACGAGTGTCGGGAGCTGGAGTCCAAGAATATTTCGTGGTTTCTAGAGTTCGGGGAAGACCAGTACTTGTCTAAGAAGAGAAGTAGTTCATTTCTTAAGGTCACATAAAAAAGTTTGTATCAAGTTTTGACTGTCTTAAAAGATGTGATTTTGGAAACTCGTGAGAATTTATAATGTTCTCTTGTTGAATTTGCATTTAATCATACAGAATACACCTCCCAAATAATAAGAATTTGTAATGGATTTTTATTTTGAATAGAATGTAACTTTCAAATTATTCGATATATATTCCAAAGTGTAAGCTCGCCATTTTTTTTTTTCTGGATTCTTGGACTCCTGCAGTCATTTTTCATTTTTCTGCATATTTCATTTTATTGTCCATGTGTTTCCAAGAGAATCAAGTCTTATACGAACAGCAGTAACCTGTCTTGTTTTTTAACTTGTATTTTGTCTTCTATCAACTTAGCATATTAGGATGCATTTCTATGTGATACGGAATTGTGGAAAGGATCTCCAATTCTTTACTGGATTTGGGGGAAGTTTCCAATGAATAATTTAATTTGCCAGATAAATACTGAGTCCTAAAATGTAGGCCAGACATCTTTGCATTCAAAAAGATGGTTATGAAGATTTTTTTTTAATCTGTAGATTGTTCGAAGATCATTAAATTTTTTCTAGAACACAAATATAATGGATATCCATTTAAAGTAGGTTTAACAGTACTCAACGTAAAATGACCCCTTAGGGAAATTTCCTTCCTCCGCTGCTCGTATATGAATTTATCGTCCATATTCTCTTCTGTTCACTTCTGCCCATGCCAATTATATGCATTTGGTAAACATTACTTCCTAAAGCTTATTTGTAAAAATAAGATATTTTATTCATTCACTTGCTACTGCACTGTGAATGTCATCTTAGCTTCTGGCTTTAAAACACCTTGAAAATTTCAAAGATAAAATGACCCATGAAGATGTGTTTGAGATGATCACATATCACTGCCCTTGATGTGTTTGCTTTTCCTTGTTTGCTTAAAATTGGCACTGGGTAAAACAAAAATCTTATTTTGAAATCCATGTTTCAGAATAAAGCAAACCACGTAATTCAACAACAATAAATAAACCTGTTTGTATTTGCTTGATTTCATGTTCATTTGAAGCTATTACTGTAAGTTTGAGTTGTACAAATATAACTGTATTGATTACTTTAAAATATATTAATTAACAACCTTCAGCAAAGGGCTGATTATCCATACAGATCTACTGTTCCTAATAAAACATTTGAAACATAAGAAACAGACTAGTTTTTATTGTGTAGTCAATGAAGATAACGTAGTTATTCTTTAAAAAGGAGGAGTTAAAAGATACAAGAAGATTAAGACTAATGCTTCTATTTTAGCTGTTTTTATCAAAATGTTTAGTTCATAGTATTGCAGTAGCACCTATAAGTTAATAAAATATCTGGTTGTATCTGTGTGTGTAGTATACAGTCTACGCAATAATTTTCCAAATCAGGATTATATTATTAAAGGGTTAAGGGAATAGCATAGTAGTAGAGAGTACTTGCTTGCCTAGTATGTACAAGGCCCTGGGTTCAGTTCCCAGCACCAACAAATAGATTTAAATGCTTAAACTTTTTTTTTTTTTTTTTTTAATGTATACTCCTCCTTCCTTAGGGTCCCTAGTGCTGGAATTGTAGGCGTGCACTACCACACCTGCCCTGTGTTGCAGTATTGATGAGTCGGTCTTATTATAAGAAATATACAGTGCTCGCTTCGGCAGCACATATACTAAAATTGGAACGATACAGAGAAGATTAGCATGGCCCCTGCGCAAGGATGACACGCAAATTCGTGAAGCGTTCCATATTTTTAAAAAAAAAAAAAGAAAAAAAAAAAAGAAATATACAGTATTAAAGTTAGCATCCCAAAAAGCCTGCAGTATAAAATGAGAATTTCAGTGTATTCATATGTCGTTAGGTAGTTTAAGATTGATATTGTTTCTAGACTTAGATTGAAAAAAAAAAACGTGTCAGAGTTGCCACAGTGTGGAACAGAGGTCCATGGTACTTTGGCCACCTTCCCTGCCACTGCCTCCACTTGGGTTTTTCCTTAATCTTTTCCCTCAATGGAAGCATTCTTATTTTGCAGAGGAAATCCTTCTGGCATGTTTCTCTTAAAAAGTTGCTTTATCCTGTAGAGGTAATTTAATTCCCTAAAATTAAGGTTGCAAATTGGCAAGATAATCTGCTGACATATGTGCTTGGCACCACTTTTTAAACACTTGAATTTTTTGTGAAACAAAGAAGTTTTTTTTTTTTTTTTAACTATAAATTGAGCCACAGATGTAGATCAAGGATAGGGGACTTGCCTAGCCATGCATAAGACCCTGGTTTAACTCCCCAGCGCTGCAAAAACTTAATAAATTTTACACAGAGGCTCCAGATTCCTTATTTCTGTTAGAGGAGGGGAGGTCCCACCATTCTTGTGTAGGAGTCGGGTATAGGAATTTAGGGACTGCTGACATTTTTTAAAACTTGGTTTTAAACAGCTCTGTCAGTAAAGACCTAGTCACATTCTTAGTTAAAATCTTGTAGGCATTTGAGTTTGTAATCTCTGCTCTATCATTTTAGAGTTAAGGTAAAAGGTTTAATGTATTGTTTTCAACCATGTTACCCATTTAGTTGAAGGGTGTGTATTGCATAGTAGTATTTCTATTTAAAATATTTGGTCATTTATTTCTTGCAAAATACTGATTTTTTAAACTAGTGTAGTTTTTTTAGATGTTGAAAATAAAGGGAAATTTAGATCAATATGTTCTTCATATTTAGCAATTATAAAATAATTTGAAGAAGAAATTGCTGTCATAGAAAAGAACCTTTGTATTTTTATCCTTTTTGACTTAGGTGGGTTTGGAGGATTTGGAACAACAACTACAACTGCAGGCTCTGCATTCAGCTTTTCTGCCCCAACAAACACAGGCAGTACTGGTAAGAGGTCATCTCAAGTCATTTGTAGAAGTAAATGTGGTAGAGATAAAAATAACTTTTTTTAACTTAGTTTTGATTTTTATTCAAAGGACTTATCGGCAGTACTCAGAACAAAGGCTTTGGATTTGGCACTGGTTTTGGAACAGCAACAGGAAGTAGCACTGGTTTAGGGACTGGTTTGGGAACTGGACTTGGATTTGGAGGATTTAATACGCAGCAGCAGCAGCAAACTAGTAAGTGTATAGTTTTCTTCTTCAAGTGGAAAGCCGTAACAGTAGTACCATACATATGGAGTGCATTGCTTAAAACACTGCAGATTATCTTATTTTTTAAAAGATTAAGGTATGTGGCAAAAGCTAATTTTCATATTTATGCACGATAGGAACTATGGAAAAGACTGACTGGCTTGATGGTAGAAGGGTTTCTTTTTCCTACATCTTCACCAGTATTTGTTGGGTTTTGCTTTCTTCACCATAGCCATTCTGATTGGAGTAAGATAGACTTTCAGTGTAGTTTCGTTTTGCATTTCTCTGATCTCTGAAGATTTTGAACATTTTTGTGTGTTTATTGGCCATTTGTGGTTGTTTTGTTTTGTTTCGTTTTTTGAGCACCATCTGTCTTAGTTTTAGTTTTATTTAGATATGGGTGTGGGTGTGGGTGTCATGTCTGCGTGGCCTCAGAGGCCAGAAGAGGCCTAGGATCCCCTGAGCTGCAGTTAGAAGCAGTTGTGAGCCTAACTGGGTCCTCTGGAAGAACAGTAAGCACTCTTAGCTGCTTGGATTTTGTTTTGTTTGCTTTGTTTTTGAGACAGAGTCTCCCTGTAGCTTCAGCTGCCCTGGAACTTGCTATGTAGACCAGGCTGGCCTTCTGAGTACTGGGATTAAAGTATGGTTTGCTTTTTTATTGACTGGATCATTTGTTGGTTTCATGTTTAAAGTTTTGAGTTTTTTTGTATATCCCGGATGTGAATGCTCTGTTAGACCAGTAGCTGTTGGAGATTTTCTCCCATCTTCATTCTGGTAACTATTTTTTTTGCTTATATTGAAGCTGTTTAAGTCACACAATCTCATTTGTCAATTCTGTATGTGTATGAACATTACATGTATGTACACTTGTATTCGTATGCATGTGGAGGCCAGAGGTCAATGTTGGGTGTCTTCCCAATCATTCTGTACTGTATTTTTTAGAATCTGATTTGCTTAGATTGGCTGGCTGGCAGACCCCAGAGATCCTCTTGTTTCTCCCCCCTCAGCACAGTGATCACAGCTGTGTGCTCCTGCTGCACCTGGCTTCTTATGTGGGTGCTGGGGATCTGAACTCTGCTCCTCATGCTTGTGTGGAAGGCACTTTACCCCTTGAGCCATCTCCTGAGCCCTTGTCTGCATCTTTTAATCAGAAAGCTAAAACTATTTACATTTCAGGTCATTATTGATATATACTAATTTCTCCATTTTAGGGGTTTACTAAATAATGATCAATTCTTTCCTAATTCTCATTTATCTATTCTAGTGCGATGTATTCTTTTTTAAGCACACTCCATGATTAATAAGTGCCCTTATATCTTTGCTCTTCTCTCAACATCACTGACTCTTGCCTTTAGTGAAACCTAGTTATTCTTTGAAAATAATTTTTTATTTATTTGCGTGCTTGTTGTTTTTTGAGACAGGGTTTCAGTCTGTATCCTAGGCTAGCCTGGAACTCACTATGTAGCCCAGGCTAGCCTCAAACTCCTGGCAGTTATTCTACCCCAACTTTCCAAGTGCTGGTATTAATAGGTATGAGCCACCACATCTGGTTGAATGTACTGTTTTCTGTTTAACTTTATGTGTATCAGTGCTTTGCTTGCAAGTATGTAAGTGCACCCAGGTCATGAAGTACCCACAGAAGTCAGAAGAAGATGTTGGATGCCCAGGAAATAGATGGTTGTAAGTTGTCTTGTGGGAGCTGGGAACTGAACCTGAGTCTTCTTCAAGAGCAACTAGTGCTCTTAACTGCTGACCCAACTCTCTTATCACCCTATTGATTTATTTTTAAAGCTTTGCTTTTTGAAATGTTCTCATCATCTCTGAAACATCTAATCAGTTTAGGTTATTGTAGCATGTGTATAGCTCTTTACTCAGATAGCTTTCTGCCTTTCACTCCAAAGCTCTCCATTTCTCTCCTGTCTTAGTTCTTACCCTGGCCTTCGGAAATATCCAAAAGTGCTCTGAGTCTCCGGTTACTGGTGTTAAGAGCCCACATCTACTGCTCGTTAGTCTGCCTTTCAGCTGCTTCCAGGGCAGCTCTCCGACTTCCCAGAGGCTTTATGGACAGCTGACACTTGTAGCTTTATCGTTCAGCTTTTCCTATCTTTGCCAAACACTTTTTTTTTCTTTTTTTTGGTCTTTTCGAGACATGGTCTCCCTGTAGCCTCAGCTGTCTTGGAACTCACTCTGTAGACCAGGCTGGCCTCTCACAAAGATCCGCCTACCTCTGCCTCCCAAGCGCTAGGATTAAAGGCATGCGCCACCACTCCTGGCCCACTAAACACTTTTAAGTAGTATCGTGGCCTTCCATTTCAGTGACTCTTGCCCATATGTAAATATGTAAATGCATATGTTTATGAATATACTTATAAGTTAGAATATGGACATCTCAGGAGAAGCAATATTTATTTTGCCTACCTTGGATCTGTATTTTTTTTTAAGCACTAGGTGGTCTGTTCAGTCAACCCACACAGGCTCCTGCCCAGTCCAATCAGTTGATAAATACTGCAAGTGCTCTTTCTGCTCCAACACTGTTGGGAGATGAGAGAGATGCTATTTTGGCAAAGTGGAATCAACTGCAGGCTTTTTGGGGAACAGGAAAAGGATATTTCAACAATAATATTCCTCCAGTGGAATTTACACAAGAAAATCCCTTTTGCCGATTTAAGGTATTGTGTTTTTTATCTTCATTTAAAGAGTGTTTGTAAGAGAGAATGTAACTTTTAGATTAAAAATACATTAATAAATGATTGCTTGGTTCTTTAGGACTTCTTGAGAATGGTATGGTTATACTTTTACTGTAAAATACAGAAATTACTAAGTTAAAGTGATTTCCAAAAAATTATGTGTGGTTCAAAGAGACCAGAGAATAGAACTGAGGAAAAAAGTGTTAGCAGAAAGGAAATTAATGGTAACTAGGTGTAGCGGTGCACACCTGTAATCCTAGCTCTCGGGGTGGGGGCAGGAAAGTCTAAAGTTAAGGCTATCTTCAACTACAGAGCAAGATCGAGGCTAGCCTTGGCTACATTAGACCCTGTTTCAAAACAACAAAAAGTAGGTTCAGGGAGATGACTCTGTGGATAAAATTGCTTGCTATCAAGCCTGATGGCCTGAGCTTGACACTCCTACCCCCACCCCACATGGTGTGAAAGAAGAGAACTGACCCACTGAGTTGTCCTCTTGACCTCCACATGCATGTCACAACATGCCCATGCTCACACACAGAGATAAATAAAAACAAACAAAAGAACGGTGCTTGCTTGTCACCTAAAAGGGGAAATTCAAAACCAGACTTAGGTTGTGTTCATTTAGCACTGGTCCAGGAAGTATATCCCAGCCTGTGGAGGGGAATTTTATTAGAGCTGGATGCCAAAGCCAGTAAAACAATATGGGCTGTTTTCTTTGTTCTGCTTCACTGGCTACCAAACAACCATCTCATTCTAATTTGACTTCAGATAATCTGTTCTTCAGCCAGGGAAAGTATTCAGGTACACTTGTAATTGGCAGTGTCTTTTCTTCTTTTAAAGAAAACTTAGAAGAGAGGATCGTATATGGCCCAGGCTAGCCTTGAACTCACTATGTTGCCAAGGCTGATCTTGGGATCCTGCCTTAGCGAGAGTGTTGGAATTAAAGGGATGTACCAACCAACATACCCAGCTGGCAGTATATTTTCCATAACAAAAGAACATGTTACAAGCAAACTTATACTTCACCTGGCTTTCTGTTTGCTTGCTTGTTTTGTTTTCTGGTGCTGGGGAATCAAACCCAGAGCCTAGTGTGGCAAATATTTTGCCACTGAGCTTCACCCCAACACCTTCGGACCAGAAATCTTTCACCTATTAGATTTTTTCAGATTTTGGAATGCACATACATATAATGAGGTATCTGGGGATGAGACTCACATCTAAACAGGAAATTAACATATCCCACACAGCTTACACACATAGCCTAAAGGTACTTTTACATGGTATTTTTGATGTGCTTGTAGGCTGTGACTCCATCCTGGGAGGTCAGAGGTGCAAGTTTTCACTTGAGGCATCATGTTGACACACAGAGTTTCAGTTTGGAGTCCTTTGGATATTCGATTTTCACATTTGGGATATTTAACTTGTATATCATTCTGAGTGCATTAGTTGAACTTTTAATATTATTGTTTAGTGAAAAGATATATAATATTAGCTGGGCCTGGTGGTGCACGCCTTTAATCCTAGCACTTGGGAGGCAGAGGCAGGCGGATCTCTGTGAGTTCAAGGCCAGCCTGGTCTACAGAGCGAGTTCCAGGCCAGCTGAGACTAAAGGGAGACCCTGTCTCAAAAATACAATAAAAAGATACACAATAGTAAACATATGTTGAAATGATAATTAAATGTTTTTCTTCTCCTAAGGTTGATTTATATAGTACAATGTAATTAAGCTCTAATTACATGAATAGAACTTACTTTTTTTTTTTTTTTTTGGTCTTTTTGAGACAGGGTCTCCCTTTAGTCCCAGCTGGACTGGAGCTCACTTTGTAGACCAGGTGGGCCTTGAACTCACAGAGATTCACCTGCCTCTGCCTCCCAAGTGCTAGGATTAAAGGCGTGCACCACCACGCCCGGCTAGAACTTACATTTTTTTTAAAAGTTGCATGTAAATGGTAACAAAATCATTTAAACGATTTTTAGCAATGTACACTTTTTCATATTTAATATCGCACAGGGTATTTCTGGCTTGTATTTAGTATTATATAAATATCCTAATTCATCATGTTTTGTTGCATGACATTATAAAACACTACCATTTGTAGCCTGACATTGTTACTGTACTTTAAGAGTATTTCCATGTAAATTATTTCTTTATGTAACTAAAATCTCATTTAGGATTCTTACTTTAGAATATAATGAAGTGAATCTGTCAGTCCACAACTCTGCAGTTAGATTCATGACGTGCACAATTGTTTCAGTGTGCCA
The DNA here is from genome assembly GCA_009823505.1 of Rhizomys pruinosus. Taxonomy (NCBI): domain Eukaryota; kingdom Metazoa; phylum Chordata; class Mammalia; order Rodentia; family Spalacidae; genus Rhizomys; species Rhizomys pruinosus. The sequence goes on from VZQC01013897.1 coordinate 1,885,841, forward strand.
AACATCCCAAAATAAATATATAGCAAAAATTTTTAGGAAAAGTTCTTTAGTTACTGTTGGAGAAGAAATTTTGATTTCAATGTTGATGTTAGTTTTGTATAATAGTGTTTTTCTTTATATTGCAACTTCCTCAGGGACAGAATGGTGAAGAATCATTCCCTTCATTACCATGTCCTGCATTGTAGCAGCTATTAAGCTATCCTAAACATTGGGTATAAAATCTGTTTACATTTTTAATGTTATTTCCTCTGTTTCACAGGCTGTAGGTTATAGTTGTATGCCCAATAATAAAGATGAAGATGGGCTAGTGGTTTTAGTTTTCAACAAAAAAGAAACAGATATCAGAAGCCAACAACAGCAATTGGTAGAATCATTGCATAAAGTCTTGGGAGGAAACCAGACCCTTACTGTCAATGTAGAAGGTATTAAGACATTGCCGGATGATCAGTAAGTACACAGTAAATGTACTGTTTATTCAGCAGTGGGTTTTGTTACTGCTTCAGCACAAATGAAGTCATAGAACAGGATGTTATTTTTCAGTTGTTAAGTATTTATAGAAATGATTAAAGTTTTTCCTTATTTTGGAGTTCTTAACTTATGAGATGCCAATCTAGATTTTCATTAAGGAACAGGAAAAGACATTGTAGCTGTGCACAGATGATGCCACACCATGTTCCTGGAAGGTTTTCTCATTACTCTTTGTGCATTCTTTTGTTTTTGTTTTTGGTGAGTTTGAGACAATCTTGCTGTGTAAAGTTGGCTAGCCAAGAGCTCACTACATAGACCAGGCTAGCCTTGAACTTACAGTACTCCTCCTGCCTCTGCCTTCCAAGTGCTGTAATTATAAGCACTCAGTACCATGTCCAGACTGATGCTTGATTGACTTGATTGATTTTTTTTTTTTTTTTGGTCTTTTTGAGACAGGGTCTCCCTGTAGCCCCAGCTGTCCTGGAACTCACTCTGTAGACCAGGCTGGCCTTGAACTCACAAAGATCCGCCTGCCTCTGCCTCCCAAGTGCTAGGATTAAAGGCGTGCACCACCACACCCGGCTTTGATTGATCTTTTAGAGACAGGATCTCTCTGTAGCCCCAGCTGGCCTGGAACTTGATATGTAGACCAGGCTGCCCTTGAACTTACAGAGATCCACATGTCTCTATCCCTGCCCCTGCCCCTGCCCTGGAACTTGATATGTAGACCAGGCTGCCCTTGAACTTACAGAGATCCACCTGCCTCTGCCTCTGCCTCTGCCTCTGCCTCTTCCTCTCCCTGCCCCTGCCCCTGCCCTGGAACTTACAGAGATGCCTCTGCCTCTGCCTCTGCCTCTGCCCCTGCCCCTGCCCCTGGCCTGGAACTTGATATGTAGACCAGGCTGCCCTTGAACTTATAGAGATCCACCTGCCTCTGCCTCTGCCTCTGCCCCCATGCCCCCATGCCCCCATGCCCCTGCCCCTGCGTGCCTGATAACTCTTTATGTTCATTCACAGGTAATGATTTTTTTTTTGTTTCTCTTGTCCTACAATGTAATTTTTGACCTAGTCCAAGATACTTACTTTTGGATATTTAAGGTTAGAGAGGAATTTTGCCATTATTATTACTAGTAAGATATAATAACCAGGCCGGGTATGGTGGCACACACCTTTTATCCAAAAAAAAAAAAAAAAGATATAACTGATCAAATGGTACCTCTTGGGCTTAATTGTAGAAGAGCAGCTTATAAGTTCTGGTAGAGTCACCACAGTACTTAATGATAGTGGGAAAAAAGATAGGAGCATTTATATAGGACTATCCTGTTGAGTACATCTTTAAAAAGCAAAGTCTTAGCCGGGCGTGGTGCCGCACGCCTTTAATCCTAGCACTTGGGAGGCAGAGGCAGGCGGATCTTTGTGAGTTCCAGGCCAGCCTGGTCTACAAAGTGAGTTCCAGGACAGCTGGGGCTACAGGGAGACCCTGTCTCAAAAACACCAAAAAAGAAAAAAGCAAAGTCTTACTTGCCTGCCTCATTTTCACTTTCATCATTCAGGTTAATTTACAAGTGTGCATAACATGTAGAATTTTCCAAGATTTAAGCAAACATATTTCCTCTAAAAACCATTTGTGATTTCAGCTAGCACTCTTAAAATCATGTGTTGTATTGAGCTTTGTGGCTATGGGTTATGTACTCAGTACTTTATAAATTGTTTTCCTCTAGGACAGAGGTTGTCATTTATGTTGTTGAACGTTCTCCAAATGGCACCTCAAGAAGAGTTCCAGCAACAACATTGTATGCTCATTTTGAGCAAGCCAATATTAAAACACAGTTGCAGCAGCTTGGCGTGACTCTTTCTATGACTAGAACAGAACTTTCTCCTGCGCAGATCAAACAGCTTTTGCAGAACCCTCCTGCTGGTATGTTGTGAGAGTCAGGGATTAACAAAATGAAAGGTTCAGAAATAAGTGCCCTCTCTCTCCTTTGGGAACTGTCAGTTGGCTATTAGTGTGTGGGCTTATCACATGCCTGCTTATTTGGAATGTAGTTTTGAATATTTGTATTACAATCAATTATAATTTTAAAATTATATAGCTAATATCTTTATTATAAATTTTGGGAAATGCTAAAATTTCATAATCCATTTGAAATAGTTTGAGTTTGTAAAGCATATCTTTTGTTTACGTGAGTATTTAAGTAAAATGTAAATGTGTTCACACTTTAAAACATTCTAGCTGGCCTAATTAAGTAGATATAGATCATTCTAGTTTATTTCCCTTCGCCTGTAGTAGGTGTCAATAATACTTATACTAATCCTACATCTGTGACTTTACATGTAAGCATATGTATGTGTAGTTGAAAAAGGCTCTGCACTGTACATTTACTCCAGCTTACCATTCTACATATAGTATGAGTATCTTCATATTAGTACATGAAGATAAATTTTTATTCTATTTAAACACTTTATGGTATTCCACAGATATACCGTACTTTACTTCAACTCAGTATTACTTTTATGCATTCACTACTATGAGCAGTTAACATATGGAACTATGCCTTAGAACACATGGGTATATAGTTCTTTAGAATAAGATCTCTGGTAGCTGGGCATAGTGGTACATACTTGTAATCTTAGCCTTTGCCAGGTGGAATGAAGATCACTAGTTTGAAGCCAACTTGAACTGTATTTTTATTGCCAAATTACTTTTCAAAGAAATTTCTGTCAGTTATATTTATAATAGTTTTTGCTACTAGTGTTGAATTACTTAAAAAATTAATATTTAGTCTGTATTTTCTTGATGACCAAGTTAAGTTGACCGTCTTTTCGTGCTTGTTAGCTGCATGTTTGTCTTTTGTGAGTCACCTTGTTTTATCCTTCACTCATTTTCCACTGTACTCATACTTATTATTCCTTTGGGCTTTTTCTGTATTCTGGAGATTAATCTATTATCCTGTCACTTGCAGATATTGCCTTTCAATCTGTATTTTTCTTTTCACTTTACCATATAAAATTATTTTTACAGTTATCATATTTGACAGTAACTCCTCATTACAGTTTCTGAGCTTGATGTCTTACCTTAAGAAAGCATTTTCCATACAGATATAAGGACAAAAAAATCATTTGTTTGTGTTAGGTGTTGATCCTATCATTTGGGAACAAGCCAAGGTGGATAACCCTGATTCTGAAAAGTAAGTGTGTGGTCATCTTACTTTATATATAGACTGATACTTACTAGGAGGGAAGCAAGTGTGAGCTATTCTGATTCTTAAATTTGTGGTTATTTTCATTGCTTTAAAAAAATGTATCTACTAGAGGCAAGCAGCTTTTTGTGAGTTCAAGGCCAGCCTGGTCTACATAGTGAGTTCCAGGACAGCTAGAGCTATAGGGTGACCCTGTCTCAGAAAGACCAAAAAAAAAAAAAAACAAAAAAACCCAAACAAACCAAGTATCTACTTTGATAAGGCAGCATAGTATGGGAAAAACAACTAGGAATGAAGAAATCTGAATGCTAGTCTTCTAATTACATTTCCATTTAAATAATGTAAGTTTTTGACTGAACCTAATTTCCTCAGTTATAAAATAGGGAGATTGAATAAAGTGGTGTAGTAACTACTAATTTCATTGATGCACTGTTATTATGAAATACTTCTTGCATTTTATAGTAATAAATAAAAGACCTCAAAATTTACCTTGCATTTCAGACTAATTCCTGTACCAATGGTGGGTTTCAAAGAACTCCTTCGAAGACTGAAGGTTCAAGATCAGATGACTAAGCAGCATCAGACCAGATTAGATGTAAGCACTCACTTTTCCTTTTCTAGTCCTGAGAGTAAATAGAATTATAGATGTGTGCTATTTGTTTTTCTTATAGGCAACCAATACGCTGCAGATTAACAATTACAGTTATATATATAACTCCTTTTTTGTGGTAATAGCCCCGCTCATCTAAATTTGATTTAGCATTATATTGAGTTCAGATTAACATATATTATGAGTTCAGATTTATAGCCTTAGTAGATTTATTTGAAATCACTTCCATAGTCTTTTGTACAAATACTAAACAGGCCTGGCCCTGTTTAGCCTCTAAGAACACGGGATCTCATGCACTGTAGATTTCACCTCTGTAAACCTTTATATGCAATTCTGGTTTCATTCAGACTGAAGAATAAAGACTTTACTGTTTATAAACTAATCCATTTCATTGTCAGCCAGCTCTGTAAATACAGGTCTCTCTTTAACATTGTCTTGCTGTAGTGTTTTTCCTGGCATTTCTGAGTATACTCACTATGCTTCCTTGGAAAGCCCCACAGATATTTGAACATAATCATTTTTCCTTTTCAGTTTCCTTTGCCCTAGAATTCCAGCATGCTTTTACTTGTGACATAATTTCTAGATCCTTTATAATATTTTTTAAGATTTATTTATTTTGGGGGTTGGAGAGATGGCTCATCAGTTAAGAACACTGGCTGTTCTTGCAGAAAACCCATGTTAGAATCCCAGCACCTGCATGCAGCTAGAAGCTGTCCATAACTCCAGTTCCAGGGCTCCCATGCCCTCTTCCCATCCTCCCTCTGGGAGCATTGCACAACATGGTGCGCAGCACACTCACACATAAAATAAAAATAAATTTTTAAAAACTAAGCAGAAAAATTTTATTTTATTTTATACTTATTTTTTGTTTATAAATGTGCTGTCTGCATGTAGGTTTGTGCACCTGTGTTGTGCAATGCCGTGGAGGTCAGAAGAGGGTGTTGGATTCCCCTGGAACTGGAGTTAAAGACAGGTTTTTTTCAGCCACCATGTGGGTGCTGGGGATCAAACCCGGGTCCTCTGCAAGAGCAGTCAGCACTCTTAACTGCTAGGCCATCTCTCCAGCCCTATTTTATACTTATTTTAAATTTTATTTTATTTTATTTGTATGAGTGTTTTGCCTGTATGTAAGTGCACTGCATGTGTGTAATGCCCATAGAGACCAGAGGAGGGCATTAGATCCCTGGAACTGGAGTAATATATATGGTTGTTAGCCACCACACTGTGGGTTCTGGGAACTGTCAGGTTCCTCTGCAAGAGGAGCAAATGCTCTTAATGCTGAGGAGCAGATGCTCTTAATGCTGAGCCATCTCTCCAGCCCCAAGTATCACCTTTAAAATGAATTTTTAAGGGCTGGAGAGATGGCTCAGTGGTTAAGAGCGCCAACTGCTCTTGCAGAGGACCCGGGTTGGATTCCCAGCACCCACATGGCAGCTAAGAACTTTCTTTAATTCCAGTTCCAGAGGAATCTGACACCCTCTTCTGACCTCCATGGCATTGCATGACACAGGTGCACAAACCTACATGCAAACAGTACATTCATACACATAAAAATGATAAATAAAATTTAAAAAAAGAGACTTTATTTAAAAAAAAAAATGAAGTTTTAGCTTTAAACTCACCATGTAACCAAGGGTGATCTCCATTTCTGATTCCTCTGCTTCTACCTTGCAAGTGCTAAAGATTACAGGTGCACAAACCTACATACAAACAGTACATTCATACACATAAAAATGATAAATAAAATTTTAAAAAAGAGACTTTATTTAAAAAAAAATGAAGTTTTAGCTTTAAACTCACCATGTAACCAAGGGTGACCTCCATTTCTGATTCCTCTGCTTCTACCTTGCAAGTGCTAAAGATTACAGATATATATCCCTACACCTGGTAGGAATTGAATCTTGAGTCATTTCATCCTTGAATATGCTACAGCTCTTTTACACTGAGGTTTTTTTATATTCTTTTAAATAGTTTTCAGATTTTTCTCTTTAAAAATATACATTCTTTTGGGTTAAGTTTAGAGTGTTAATAAATGCTATGGATGGTTAACATAATCACCTAATTTGTCTCTTCATAATAACATAGTAGACTCTCTTTCATTGAAAGGTAATGGAAACTGCTTTATGACACAGACCTGTAATCTCAGCTACTCTACTTGGGAGGCTTAGGCAGGATTGCAAGTTTAAGGCCAGATTGGGTTGCCAAGTATTTTCCTGGCCATCCTGGGCAATGTAGTGAGATCCTGTCTCATCGTAAGAAATGAAAAGATGTGGCAGGAATCCCCTAGAATAGAGAAAACAGAGTGCAGTGTGGTCTGTGCCTCAGTACAGGTACATAATTCTGCCTCTCATGACCTTGTAGCATGGAACACTCAGTCAGGATGAGTGTTTTACCATGTATGAGAGACAAAGAAATGATTGTAAAGGGAACTAACAGAGGGTCTAAAAGGCTGGGTCTTTCTTTGTTCCAGATTCTTTTGAATACACACTCACAAATTCAGTTGCTACCACAATAAACTGCTTCCTGGAAGAAAGGAATGCCTTGGTGTCTGTCTCATCTCTGTATAGCACAGCTGGCTGTACAATTCAGTGGTAGAGCGCTTGCGTAGCATATGCCAGGCCCTAGGGTCAGTTCCTAGTGTTGTGCTTGCCCCTCACCCCGAGACAAAGGTCCACACAGGTAAACATGATAAAATGTTCTGCACAACCGTCTTGTCTTTTAACATGCTAATATCAACAGTGGCATAGAGTAATTGATTGTGATAGGAATAGTTACAGAATTTAACCTGATTGTGATACTTTAATGTAAAAGAGAGATTTTTAACTTACTTTTGAGCTGGGGGTGTCAAGCATGAAGACCCGAGTTCAGTCCCCAGAAGCTACATTAAAAAGCCAAGCACAGTGGTGCACACTTGTAATCACAGACCCGGGGAGGCAGAGACAGCCAACCGCTGAGGCTCACTGGCCGGCCAGCATAGACCACTTGACAAATTCTAGGACAGGAAGGTACCTGTCTTCAAAAAAAAAAAATCTGATGACACCTGAGGTTGTTCTCTGGCATACACAAATAAAGCATGTGCTGCACTGTTACACACATAGGCACATGAATGTATGTATGAGTGTGTACATACAACTTACTCTGTTAAGATTAAGACATTCTGAGGTAGACCAGTGGGATTTTTTTTTTTTTTTTTTTTTTTTTTTGTATGTCTTAACTTGTATGTCTGAGCAGTTTCGTGCACTCTGGTTGTTGCACTGCCACGGAGGTCAGAAGAGGGTTGTCAGATTCCCCTGGAAACATTGAGTTACAGATGGTTCTCAGCCACCATGTGGTTGCTGGAGATCGAACCAGGGCCCTCTGCAAGAGCGGTCGGGCGCTCTAACTCTGACATCTCTTCGCGGCTCGGCCTTCTAACGCGCCACCTACTTAGCACCCACCTCCTCACTCCCACCAACAGAGCCCCGACCAGTGGGATTATTATAAGCCAAGCAGAGAGGCAGATCAAAGGCAAGAGGCGAAAAAAAAACTTGTTGTCTGTTTTGAATTTGTATTCTTCCTTTTTTGTCTGCCTCTGACCTCTACTTCAAGTATTTTGTAATAATTATGCTGGACTGCACTGTCTAGCTTCTAGTAGGGTCAGGCTACTTTTCTGTTAAGCCTAATCCCTCCGCCCCACATCATCTTACAGATCTTAACTTTTTTCCATTCAGTCCCTGGTTGTTGGTTGTATTCCATAATGTTACTTAAATTCCTTATTTCTTAATACTTTTTTTTTTTAGAATTATGTGCCCAACACAATATCCTAAAGGTCTAAAATAATCTTTTGAATGGTACTTTTTAATTTTTAGACATAAGCAAAGCAAGGAGATACAACATGTAGGATAAGGGGGCTGGAGAGGTAATTCAGGGTTAAGAACATGTACTGCTCTTGCAAAGCGGACCCAAGTTGTTTCTAGAACCCACATAAGTAGCTCACAACTGCCCGTTAACTCACGAATCCAGAGGCTTCAGTGTTTCCTTCTGGAATCTTGAGGGTGCCCACATTTGTACACATACATACAGACACTGAGGACCACATTTACACACCAAAAATAAAGCATACAGTAAGATAGCCTTGGCTGTCTTGGAACTCTGTATGGCCTTGATCTCACAGAGATCCACCTAAATCTGCATCCCTGGTTGCTAGGATTAACAGTCTGTGTTACCAAGCCCAGCAAATAAAAATCTTTAAAAATAATTTTAAGGGCCAGGCATGGTGGCGCAATGCCGTAATCACAGCACCTGGGAGGCAGAGGGCGGACGAATCTCTGTGAGTTCAATGCCAAGGACCCCCAAAAAAAAAAGGAACAGCTGGGGCTACAGGGAGACCCTATCTCAAAAAAAAAAAAAAAAAACGAGACTGAAATATATATATTAAAATGCTGAATTAAAAGGCAAAGAGTTTGAGAGCCGAATCTCCAGATTATCTTAGAATTAGTTGTTACATGTAAATGTGCCTATTAAATGGTGGTTGTAGTCTACTTGATCCTGGAAACATTTCTTTCAACAGATTATATCCGAAGATATTAGTGAACTACAAAAGAATCAAACTACAACTATGGCCAAAATAGCACAATACAAGAGGAAACTCATGGATCTTTCCCACAGAACCTTACAGGTAGTAATTTGGATTATCCCTCAGTGTTTTTAAGCTGCTATATGTGAGATAAGTGCCAAGTAAGGATTTTTGTAGTAGGAAAAGATGTTAAGACCCAAAAGTTAAGAGGAAAGATTTTACAGCGGTGCATGAAGAGAGTAAAAATAGTCTAAAATTCACATCTTGGTGACAGTGATAGAAAACAGTCTTGGTACAAGGAAAGCATATATAAAATCACTGATACCTGATTTTTCATCAAAAATAGAGAACATTTGTGAGTGCTAAGAAACGAATGCAACCATCTAGTAATAAGTGAACCCACTTCCAAATTAAACAAGGAAAAAAAAGAAATAGTAACAAAATGAAAGTATAAATTATCATTGAGACCAGATGTGGTGGTTGTACCACCTTTGATCTCAGCATTTGGGAGGCAGAGGCAGGTGGATCTGTATGAGAACCACAGCAGCCTGGATACATAGCCAGTTCTAGCCAGCCCAGGCTACTAGGAGACCCTGTCTCAAAACTTCCCCTGCTCCCCCCAAAAGTAAACTGTCATTGAGATACAGTTCACATACCATACATTTATCCATTTAAGACGATCGATCTAACTCCATGGGTGGTTGGTCTTATAATATGTTACTTTTTTTTTAATTTATTATTTGCTGTATGTGTATGAATTGTACGTCTGCATGCAGCTTTGTGCACCCGTGTCATGCAATGCTGCGGAGGTCAGAGAGAGGGTATGGTTCTGGATTCCCTTGGAATTGGGAGTTCAGATGGTTGTAAATCATTGGGTGCGGGAACCAGGTCTCTGCAGTGCTCTAACCACAGGCCATCTCTCCCACCAATACGCTTACGTTCTTGTGCAACCATTATTATACAAATCACATTTTAGGAACACTTTCTTTATCTTTAAAAAGAAGTCCCGACCTCTTAGGAGGCACTCAGTTCTTTTCCTCAAATCTACCATTGCTAGGTAAACAGAACTTACAGATTGGAGAGGCCACATGACAGAAAGCTACAAATCCAACAAAACTGGCTGAGGGCTGGGGGGGCTGGAAAGATGAGCTCAGCATTAAGAGCAGTGGTTGTCTTGCGAGGACAGGTGACTCAGTTCCTCAGCACCCACATGGATGGCTAACAACAGCCTAACTCAATTCCAGGATCCAAGCCCTCCAGGCATTGCATGACACGGATGCATTTTCATGCATGTAGGTTATAACACACTCTAAAAAAAATGGTTTTTTTCTCATTTGTACAAGGTTTTGTGTTTTTTTTTAATTGGCTGAGGTTGTGTATGGTGGCACAGACCCCTCATCCAGCACTTTGGAGGGGTGGGGGCGGAGGGCTCAGGAGTTCAGGTTGTCTGCATATCAAGTTGAGGCCCACCCTACCTGCATGGACCTTGTCTCAAAATACAAAAACAAAAAAACAAAATTTTTTTATATTTTATTATTATATTTAATTTTATTTCTTTCTATGTATGCATGTTCTGTATGTTTATGTTTGGCAGTGCTGTGAGGTCAGAAGAGGGTGTCCGAGTTCCCTGGAACTGGAGTTAAAGACAGTTTTTCAGCCACCTTGTTGGTGCTGGGGATTGAACCTGGGTCCTCTGCAAGAGCAGTCGGCCTCTTAACCACTATTGCCATCTCCAGCCCACACGAAAGAAAGATTTTGTATAGCATCTTTCATTCTTGAAATTCCACAAAAAGTAAATTTTAATAAACAGTGTTGATTTTAGTAAGGTGATAGCATATATACTATACAAAATAAACAGAATAATATGACAAAATCTAATTGAAATATAGGAAAAAGATGCTGTAAAGACAGTTTAAAACACAAAGTACTTGTTTTTGGTTATGTTTTTGTTGTTAGTTTTGGGTGGTGAGTTTATTTGAGGTAGGGTCTTAGCTGTCCAGCCCAGACTAGCCTGGAGCTCCGTCTGTGCTCGGGCCGTCCCTGAGCTCCTCTCGAGCTGGGCCGTCCCATGAGCTCCCTCTGCGCTCGGGCCGTCCCTGAGCTCCCTCTGCGCTCGGGCTGTCCCTGAGCTCCCTTTGCGCTTGGGCTGGCTTCTGTGTTCCTTCCTGCCTCTAGCCCCTCAGTTGCTAGGATTTGGGGCATGCACTTCCATACCCAAGTTTACAAAGCTGTCCTTAACCAGACATGCTCTTTAATTTACTAGGAATCAGGAATTGTAAATTAGAAAACATGTGATCCTTTTACACTTGCCAGGTTGGAATCTTTGAAACAACCACAAATTTTCCCGAGAATGTGGGGTAACAATAGTCCTCATATGTGGCTTGTTAATCTAGACTGTTAGGATCTTTTGGGGAGTCAAACTAGCAGCTTTTATTAGGACTAGAACATAACATTTTTAATACCACCAGTCTTATTCTTGGGAATCTGTACTAGTGACATTCTGTATACAAAAAATGTTATGTGATTTTCCATCTTCTGTATGAAACACTTGCACACACTGTAGGAAAAACTTGTTGAAGNATGTACTGTCTGCATGCAGGTTCGTGCACCTGTGTTGTGCAATGCCACGGAGGTCAGAAGAGGGTGTCAGATTCCCCTGGAACTGGAGTTACAGATGGTTCTCAGCCACCATGTGGGTGCTGGAGATCGAACCCGGGTCCTCTGCAAGAGCAGTCGGCGCTCTTAACTGCTAGACCATCTCTCTAGCCCCGACCAGTGGGATTTTTAAGCCAAGCAGAGAGCAGATCAAAGGCCAAGAGGCAAAAAAAATGTGTTCTGTTTTAGAATTTGTATTATTCCTTTTTCTGTCTGCTCTGACTACTTCAAGTATTTTGTAATAATATGCTGGACTGCACTGTCTAGCTCTAGTAGGGTCAGGCTACTTTTCTGTTAAGCCTAATCCCTCCGCCCCACATCATCTTACAGATCTTAACTTTTTTCCATTCAGTCCTGGTTGTTGGTTGTATTCCATAATGTTACTTAAAATTCCTTATTTCTTAAATACTTTTTTTTTAGAATATGTTGCCACACCACTAATATCCTAAAGGTCTAAAATAATCTTTTGAATGGTACTTTTTAATTTTTAGACATAAGCAAGGAGATACAACATGTAGGATAAGGGGGCTGGAGAGGTAATTCAGGGTTTAAGAACATGTACTGCTCTTGCAAAGGACCCAAGTTTTGTTTCTAGAACCCACATAAAGTAGCTCACAACTGCCCGTAACTCACGATCCAGAGGCTTCAGTGTTTCCTTCTGGAATCTTGAGGGTGCCCACATTTGTACACATACATACAGACATGTAGGCACACATTTACACACCAAAAATAATGCATACAGTAAGATAGCCTTGGCTGTCTTGGAACTCTGTATGGCCTTGATCTCACAGAGATCCACCTACATCTGCATCCCTGGTGCTAGGATTAAAGGCATGTGTTACCAAGCCCAGCAAATAAAAATCTTTAAAAAATATATTTAAGGGCCAGGCATGGTGGCGCAAGCCTGTAATCACAGCACCTGGGAGGCAGAGGCAGGTGGATCTCTGTGAGTTCAATGCCAGCCTGGTCTACATAGTGAGTTCCAGAACAGCTGGGGCTACAGGGAGACCCTATCTCAAAAAAAAAAAAAAAAAGACTGAAATATATATATTTAAAATGCTGAATTAAAGGCAAAGAGTTTGAGAGCCGAATCTCCAGATTATCTTAGAATTAGTTGTTACATGTAAATGTGCCTATTAAATGGTGGTTGTAGTCTACTTGATCCTGGAAACATTTCTTTCAACAGATTATATCCGAAGATATTAGTGAACTACAAAAGAATCAAACTACAACTATGGCCAAAATAGCACAATACAAGAGGAAACTCATGGATCTTTCCCACAGAACCTTACAGGTAGTAATTTGGATTATCCCTCAGTGTTTTTAAGCTGCTATATGTGAGATAAGTGCCAAGTAAGGATTTTTGTAGTAGGAAAAGATGTTAAGACCCAAAAGTTAAGAGGAAAGATTTTACAGGGTGCATGAAGAGAGTAAAAATAGTCTAAAATTCACATCTTGGTGACAGTGATAGAAAACAGTCTTGGTACAAGGAAAGCATATATAAAATCACTGATACCTGATTTTCATAAAATAGAGAACATTTGTGAGTGCTAAGAAAACGAATGCAACCATCTATTAATAAGTGAAAACAACTTCCAAATTAACAAGGAAAAAAAAGAATAGTAACAAAACTGAAAGTATAAATTATCATTGAGACCAGATGTGGTGGTGTACACCTTTAATCTCAGCATTTGGGAGGCAGAGGCAGGTGGATCTCTATGAGAACCACAGCAGCCTGGATACATAGCCAGTTCTAGCCAGCCAGGCTACTAGGAGACCCTGTCTCAAACTTCCCCTGCTCTCCCCCCAAAAGTAAACTGTCATTGAGATACAGTTCACATACCATACATTTATCCATTTAAAGACTATATACTCCATGGGTGTTCTTAATATGCTTACTTTTTTTTTTTTAATTTTATTTATTTCTGTATGTGTATGAATGTACTGTCTGCATGCAGCTTTGTGCACCCGTGTCATGCAATGCTGCGGAGGTCAGAAGAGGGTGTCGGATTCCCCTGGAACTGGAGTTCTCCTGGAATTGGAGTTTCAGATGGTTCTCAGCCGCCATGTGGGTCGGTGCTCTTAACCACTAGGCCATCTCTCCAGCCCAATACGCTTACGTTCTTGTGCAACCATTATAACAATCAATTTTAGAATACTTTCTTTATCTTTAAAAAGAATTCCCAGACCTCTTAGGAGGCACTCAGTTCTTTTCCTCAAATCTACCATTGCTAGGTAAACAGAACTTACAGATTGGAGAGGCACTTGACCAGAAAGCTAAATACATCAAAACTGGCTGAGGCTGGGGGGCTGGAAAGATGGCTCAGCATTTAAGAGCAGTGGATTGTTCTTGCCGAGGACCCAGGTTCCGTTCCCAGCACCCACATGATGGCTAACAACTTCAATTCCAGAAGATCCTCCACAGACATTGCATGACACGGATGCATTTTCATGCATGTAGGTAAAACACTCTAAAAAAAATGGTTTTTCTCATGTGTACAAGTGTTTTGTGTTTTTTTTTAATTGGCTGAGGTTGTGTATGGTGGCACAGACCCATAATCCTAGCACTTTGGAGGTGGGGGCAGGAGGGATCAGGAGTTCAGGGTTGTCTGCATATCAAGTCTGAGGCCACCCTGCCCTGCATGAGACCTTGTCTCAAAAATACAAAAAAAAAAAATTTTTTTTAATATTTATTTATTTATTTATTTATTTATTTATTTATATGAATGTACTGTCTGCATGTATGTTTGGGCAGTGCTGTGGAGGTCAGAAGAGGGTGTCAGATTCCCCTGGAACTGGAGTTAAAGACAGTTTTCAGCCACCTTGTTGGTGCTGGGGATTGAACCTGGGTCCTCTGCAAGAGCAGTCGGCACTCTTAACCACTAGGCCATCTCTCCAGCCCACAAAGAAAGATTTTGTATAGCATCTTTCATTCTTGAATTCAACAAAAGTAAATTTTATAAACAGTGTTGATTTTAGGTAAGGTGATAGCATATATACTATACAAATAAACAGAATAATATGACAAAATCTAATTGAAATATAGGAAAAAGATGTGTAAAGACAGTTTATAAACACAAAGTACTTGTTTTTTGTTAGTGGTTTTTGTTGTTAGTTTTGGGTGGTTGAGTTTATTTGAGGTAGGGTCTTAGCTGTCCAGCCCAGACTAGCCTGGAGCTCCGTCTGTGCTCGGGCCGTCCCTGAGCTCCCTCTGCGCTCGGGCCGTCCCTGAGCTCCCTCTGCGCTCGGGCCGTCCCTGAGCTCCCTCTGCGCTCGGGCTGTCCCTGAGCTCCCTTTGCGCTTGGGCTGGCTTCTGTGTTCCTTCCTGCCTTAGCCCCTCAGTTGCTAGGATTTGGGGCATGCACTTCCATACCCAAGTTTACAAAGCTGTCCTTAACCAGACATGCTCTTTAATTTACTAGGAATCAGGAATTGTAAATTAGAAAACATGTGATCCTTTTACACTTGCCAGGTTGGAATCTTTGAAACAACCACAAATTTTCCCGAGAATGTGGGGTAACAATAGTCCTCATATGTGGCTTGTTAATCTAGACTGTTAGGATCTTTTGGGGAGTCAAACTAGCAGCTTTTATTAGGACTAGAACATAACATTTTTAATACCACCAGTCTTATTCTTGGGAATCTGTACTAGTGACATTCTGTATACAAAAAATGTTATGTGATTTTCCATCTTCTGTATGAAACACTTGCACACTTGTAGGAAACACTTGTATGAAGCCGCAGCAACAAAGCACCTCTCGCTCGTTCTTCTCAAAGGGTTTATTCAGGCAGGCAGGTCTTGTCAGAACGGTTTATTCAGGCACATCTTTTCTCCTTCTCCAAGCTTCTCCCTCTAAGCCTCAGGTCTTTTCCCTCTAAGCCTTCTCCCTTCTCCAAGCCTTCTCCTTCCTCAGGCAAGCAAGTTTCTCTCCTAAGACTAGAAAGGAGAGAGAGTCCCTCTATCTAGAAAGTCCCTCTATTTATCCACCTTCCCAGCCCAGGTTGCGTGGCCTTAGTCTATTGGTATCATCTGGTTTGATCTTGTATACAGGGTGCACCTGCACAGCTCAAACGGTGAGCGTGGCTTTACTTTGAGGTAGGAGGGAATCAGGTGTTAGTCATAAAACTTTGCTAAAGTCTCAGGTGCCTTCTTAGGACTGTCGCCACACCCGCTCCCCACATCTCCCCCTTCTTTATTATTTTAGTATTTGTTTTTGTTCCCCCTCCGAGGAGCTTTACTGTCCCCCCTCCCGGGGGGCCTTATTGGGCCAGCTCTTATTGGGCCAGCTCGGCGGGTTCTGGATTCACGCCGAGCCTGTGGATTGTCCCCTTTTCCGGGGAGCCTTTCTTATTGTCCCCATTTCCGGGGAGCCTTCCTTATTGTCCCCATTTCTGGGGAACCTTCTTTAACTGTTCCCCCTTTTCCGGGCTTTAACTGTTCCCCCTTTACCGGGCTTTAACTGTTCCCCCTTTTCTGGGCTTTAACTGTTCCCCCTTTTCCGGGCTTTACTTTCCTTTTCCCGCTCACGGCGGTGCCCCAGTCCCCAGTTCAGCCTCTGCCATGAGAAAGCCCGAACCACCGCTTCGGCGGGGCTGCTCCGCCTCCTCGCCTGCAGGCTGCTGGCCGCCGATGTCATCTCCTGCGCACCCCGCGCTTCCTTCGCCAAGTTTCAGTCAAGCGGCTGGTTTTCCTCTCTGGGTCTGTCTGATCGCTGCCCGGGCCAGCTCGGCGGGTTCTGGATTCACGCCGAGCCCGCGGCACCGAGGCCCTTCCAAGTGCCTGCTCACAGTCTCTGCTAGCCGAGCCCTGTTGAAGCCTGGTCTGAAGTCCTGGTCTGAAGTCTCTGCAGCTCTGTTGAAGTCTCTGCAGCAAATGTCTTAAGTCTCTTTGTTGCGCTTATGCTGCGTTCTTAAGTCTTTGTAGCAAATGTCTTTTCTCTCTTTGTTGCACTTACACTGCGGTTGTTATCCAGCTTGAGCCTCTTCTGCGAGATGTTTTTCTGCATTCGCTCAAGGCCCCTCGCGGCTGTCTTCCTCGATGCTGAAGCCATTCATCGCCGCCTCGCCCGGCCCGCGGTCCCAGCACACTCAGAGCCCGAGGCCACGCATAAGACTTGGCTAAAGTTCCGGGGGCTCTGGGCTGAGCGTGGCCGTCGCTCCGCCTCCCCGGACGGGCCACCACTTGTATGAAACACTTGCACACTTGTAGGAAACACTTGTATGAAGCCACAGCAACAAAGCACCTCTCACTCGTTCTTCTCAAAGCGGTTTATTCAGGCAGGCAGGTCTTGTCAGAACGGTTTATTCAGGCACATCTTTTCTCCTTCTTCAAGCTTCTCCCTCTAAGCCTCAGGTCTTTTCCCTCTAAGCCTTCTCCCTTCTCCAAGCCTTCTCCTTCCTCAGGCAAGCAAGCTTCTCTCCTAAGACTAGAAAGGAGAGAGAGTCCCTCTATCTAGAAAGTCCCTCTATTTATCCACCTTCCCAGCCCAGGTTGCGTGGCCTTAGTCTATTGGTATCATCTGGTTTGATCTTGTATACAGGGTGCACCTGCACAGCTCAAACGGTGAGCGTGGCTTTACTTTGAGGTAGGAGGGAATCAGGTGTTAGTCATAAGACTCAGGTGTTAGTCATAAAACTTTGCTAAAGTCTCGGGTGCCTTCTTAGGACTGTCGCCACACCCGCTCCCCACAATCTTCAAAACTAGAGCTGGACATGGACACGGTGATATGTACTTATAATCCTAGCATTTGGGAGGCTGAGGCAGGATGTTCTCAAGTTCAGTGCCAGCTTAAACAACATAGACAAATTATGTCGCAAAAACCTAAAAACAAAAAGCATGCCCATCAAAACGAGAGTGACTGTCAAGTCATACTTGAAAAGGCATGCATTTAACAGATTGGAGCTGTATTTAAGGATTTTCGTGACATTGTAATTAACTTTAATGATAAGGTATAACACTCCCTTTCTTCTGGAAATTAATGGCTAGAAGCCATTGTATATTTCTTAAAAAAGACGGGAGCATGGATAAAAGTTTGGAGGAGCTTGGCCCAAGTCTCCACTGAGAGGAGCTGGGGCTGGAAGCCGAAACAGCAAGCCTGCCCTTCAGAGCAGCGACAGACCTGGGTGCAGTGTCAGCTTTGGAGCATGTCACAGCATAGTGTACTAGTATGGTTGTATTTTGGGTCTGTGTGTACATGTTCTGTGTGTTTTCTTTAATATTTATTTTTGTTTTATGTGTATGAGTGTATTTACTACATGTATGTAAATGCACTCATATTGTGTAGTGCCCTCTGAGGTTGTCAGATCCTCTGGAACTGGAGTTACAGACTTGTTAGCCACCACGTGGGTGCTGAGAATCAAACCTGGGTCCTTTGTAAGAGCAGCCAGTGCTCTTAACTACTGAGTCATCTCTTCAGCCCTCTGTATGTTTGTATGAACAAAGTATAGGAAAATGAACTTCACTTAGCACTGTCTGTCTTGGGAATGTGAGAAAATAAGCCTTTTATGTTCTTATATTATTTCTTGACATGTACAGAATTTTTTTTTTTTTTTTGGTCTTTTCGAGACAGGGTCTCCCTGTAGCCCAGCTGTCCTGGAGCTCACTCTGTAGATCAGACTGGCCTTGAACTCACAAAGATCTGCCTGCCTCTGCCTCGCGCGTGCTAGGATTAAAGGTGTGCACCACCACACCCTGCTCAGACTGCTTTTTTAAATTGAAAAAAAAAGGCTGGAGAGATGGCCTAGCGGTTAAGAGCGCCAACTACTCTTACAGAGGACCCGGGTTCGATCCCCAGCACCCACATGGCGGCCGAGAACCGTCTGAAACTCCAATTCCAGGAGAACTCAAGTTCCAGGGGAATCCGACACCCTCGTGCGGGACCGCGCCGCTGGCATTCACGAAGGGGGGGGCACACACTTGAATGGCAGAAACGTACAGTCCCGACACAGACAGATAATTTAAAGTTAAAAATAATATAAAAAGAAATAGGAAATAATAATAAATAAATAATAGTTGAACAAAAAAAAAGCTCGTATCGATTACATTTGGCCTGTGGTTTTTTTTTTTTTTTTTTTTTGAGACAGGTCTCTGTGTAGCTCTGGCTGTCCTGGAACTCTCTTTGTAGACCAGGTTGGTCTTGAACTCACAAAGATCCACCTGCCTCTGCCCCCCAAGTGCTAGGATTAAAGGCATGTGCCACCGTGCCTGGCTGTCTTTTATTTTTATTATTTTAAAAAATATTTTATGTGTATGCATTTATTGCCTGCTGTGTCTAAGTGTAATCTTCCCAATGCGTGGGGAGGTGAGAAGGTGCTGTTGAATCCCCTGGAACTGGAGTTATAGGTGTTGGCTAGAATGTGGATGCTGGAAATTGAACCCAGGCTCTTTGCAAGAGCAGCCAGTGCTCTTAACCTCTGAGCCATCTCTCCAGCCCCTATTATCTTTATTGTGTATACATGTGTGGAGGTCAGAGGACAGTTTGTAGGAATTAGTTCTCTTCTATCGTGTGGGTCCCTGAGATGGACCTCAGGTTGTCAGACTTGTGTTTTTACATAAAGAACACTTGACAAAAGCCTGTAAATGTCTAAAAATTGATATTGCTACGTATTTATTTTGAGAGAAGTTCTTGCTGTAGAGACCTGGAAAGAGCTTCAAATAACCCTGGCTTGGTACCCAACTCGTGTGGCCCAGAGAGACCTCAAATGTGCAGCAATCCTCTTGTCATGGCTTCCTGAGTGCTGGGATTGGAGATGTGTACTGCTAAGGCCCATTGTTCAGAAACTCATAAAATTCATAAATTTCAAATAGTTGTGTTCTTCAGACTGTTGCCTAACTGTTCAGTACAAACCAGTATATTTGATATTTCTGTCTAATATAGACCAAAACATAATTCAGATCTTGAACTACTAATCCAATATATTAATTTTCTGCCATTTTTTATCAGCAACTAACTGTAATAAAATCACTTGTATAACTTATAGGAGATGATTCTGTAGTACTGGTATGATTTTTTTTTTTTTTGCATAGGTCCTAATCAAACAGGAAATTCAAAGGAAGAGTGGCTATGCTATACAGGCTGATGAAGAACAGTTGCGGGTTCAGCTAGATACTATTCAGTGTGAACTAAATGCACCTACTCAGTTCAAGGTAAGCACTTCTAAGTCTATAAAGCTAGAGTTAATTTTGGGTAGATATTATTAGAAATAAAATCTAAAGTCCAAGGAACCCATTGGTACTGCACAAAAAAACATGCAGACAAAGTGAAAGTAACTCAGGCAAGCAGCTTTGCATGGAAGAAGGATGTGTTATATCATTTGGGATGAACCAGCACACCCCAGCCACAGTCTAAAAGGTTTTTATTCTTAACCCAAGAGTACCAAGTCTTCTCCCTTGGCTGGGATCTGTCCTCACAGTCTTTCTCAGTTAGCTAGTTGTAAAAGAATCAGTGCAAAGAAAATGAAGAAGGGGAACTGGGGCCCAGCTCCCCGTGCAGTCAGGTTCTGGGAACGACTAGGGTTTGTGGGTGTTTAAATATTTGAATTCTTTCTCCTAAACCAACTTTACAGTGTTTGACAGAAAAGACGGGTATTTTAAATGTTTCTTGCAGTATGTAGAAGTGTTGAGTAATCTTCAGACCAAAATTATAACTTCTTAAAATAAATCCTCAGTTATGATTCCTTTGACTTGTATTATTAGTGTTTCAAATCATATATGATGAAAAGCCAGGAATTTTAGCTGGTGGATTTAAAACCATCCTTTTAAATACAGACATTGCCTTTTGAGGTGGTTGAATTGTTAGCAGTTGTTTTCTGATCCATTTTAAGGGTCGACTAAATGAACTGATGTCCCAAATCAGAATGCAGAATCATTTTGGAGCTGTGAAATCTGAAGAGAGATACTACATAGATGCAGATCTATTACGAGAAATCAAGCAGGTAAGTGTCACAAGGGACACTGAAGTGTCAGCTCACCACCTCATTAGGATAGCTGTTAAGTGCTAATCAGAATGTAAAGATATTAGAACTTTCAGATACCACTAAAGAACATAAAATTTGCAGCCTGAATAGAAAACACTAGTTTCTCAAAAAAAAAAAAAATTAAAAGTAGAATTACCATTTCATCTGGCAGTTGTATTTTTCTAACTATATTCAAGGAAGTTGAGAGCCAGGAATTGGAACAGTTATCTGTACATCTGTATATATACATAGTGGAATATTTCTAAACCCTTCTAAAAAGGAAGAGAGACTCTGGCACATGTAACCTTGAAGTAAGCCAGTCATACAAAGACAGGTGTTGTATGATTCCACTGCTGTGAAGCAGAGAGGCAGAGTGGTTGCCATTCAACAATGTGGATGCATTTAACAGCCCTGTACACTTACTTAAAAACCATCCAACTGGGCCGGGCATGGTGGCGCACGCCTTTAATCCTAGCACTTGGGAGGCAGAGGCAGGCGGATCTTTGTGATTTCAAGGCCAGCCTGGTCTACAGAGTTGAGTTCCAGGACAGCTGGGGCTACAGGGAGACCCTGTCTCAAAAAAAAAAAAAAAAAAAAAAAAAAAAAACCATCCAACTGGTGCATTTCAGGTTATGCCACAGTTTACCATACTAAAAAGCTAAACATCTTCCCTCCTCTTAGAATGTATCTAAGTACACCAGAAGTACCAAAGTGTAGGCAGTGGCAGCACTGCCAGTCATTGGAAATACAAAGTCTTGGTTCTTCCTTCCAACTCTACTCAATCTACATTTTATCAAGAGCTAGAATGACTGTATGTACCTTAAATCGAGAAGCAGGGGTTGGAGATGTAGCTCAGTAGAATGCTTGCCTAGCATTCACAAAGCCCTTGGTTGGATTGATCTCTAGATTTGGGAGTCAAGAGGATCAAAAGTTTAAGGCCAGCCTGATAATACCCTATCTACCAAAATATAAATGAAAAGGAGCTTCTCTAAACCATACCTTCTTATCCTGCAGGCCACATGTAACTTATAAACATGTTATTGATCCCCGCATCTCTAAGGGATCTGGCTGGAGGTTGGTATAGCCAGAACCTCCAACCACTTAAGTTTCTTTTTGAATGGAAAAGTAGGAAGCACTGTAGGCTATAATGTCAATTGGCTTAATGAAAGCTATCCAGTTGTTGACTGTGTCTAAAGAAAATTGCGTTTGAGACGGTAGACTTCATTGGGATTGCTGGCCTACCCAAAGGATTTTTTTTTTTTTGGTTCTTTCAAGACAGGGTCTTCCTATAGCCTCAGCTGACCTGGAACTCGCTCTGTAGACCAGGCTGGCCTTGAACTCACAGAGATCCACCTGCTTCTGCCTCCCAAGTGCTAGGATTAAAGGTGTGCGCCACCATGCACGGCTAGGATTTTTTTTTTTTTTAAGATAAGGTCTAAGGACTGGAGAGATGGCTCAGTAGTTAAGAGCACTGGCTGCTCTTACAGAGGACTAGGGTTTGATTCTCAGCACCTACCTGTTGGCTGACAACCATCCATAACTTCAGTTCCAGAGTATCCAGTGCCTCCTTCTGACCTCTGTGTGCACTGCAGGACATGGGTGCACTTACATACATTCAGGTGATACACTCATACACGTAAAATTAAAATTACAAAGTAAAGGGGCTGGAGAGATGGCCTAGTGGTTAAGAGCGCCGACTGTCTTGCAGAGGACCCGGGTTCGATCCCCAGCACCCACATGGCAGCTAAGAACCGTCTTTAACTCCAGTTCCAGGGGAATCTGACACCTTCTTCTGACTCTGCAGCATTGCACGACACGGGTGCACAAACCTACATGCAGACAGTACATTCATACACATAAATAAAAATAAAATTTAAAAAAAATTATGAAGTAAAATAAAGATGAGGTCTAACTTTGTAGCTGTGGCTGACCTAGAGCTCACATATTGGCCTCGATCTCAATGATCCCTCTACTTCTGCCTCTCAAAAATACTGGAATTAAAGACGTGCACCACCACACGCAGCCCTAGGGATTTTAGATGTTTATAAATGTCATCAAATCCAGTGTTAATGTGTTTTAGAATGGATATTAGCAAAGGTTCTTGGAGAGTACATCATTATATTCCGTTATTTAAGAACTTGAAATCAAGTGAGCTGAGACAGATCCTAACCATTTTGAGACAGAGCTGTGCTAATTTATATAGGTAAGAGGTGAGACTAATGTGAACACCTCCCTTTTTAAAACAGCAAAACGCAGTGTTTTGTTTAAAGATAGAATTGTGACAATATTTACTTTATGATCTTGGGCAGATTACTTAAACTATAAGGTAGAAATAATTTTGGTAGCCCGGGGGGTGCTCAGAAGAATCTTCAAGGAATTAAGGAACTACCAGGAAAACTCTTCAGTGCTTTACCACATGAGAGGGGCTGACTTCTCAGAGTGCTAGCGAATGCAGTCACCACCTGCGGCAGAGTATGCACTGGATGTCAAAGCATAACCAAAAAAAAAAGTTCCATTTTTATACTTTTGAGGTCTGTCTTAATACCATACTTTTGGTTCTGTTGTTGGTCAAAGGTTGATAAAAAGAGTAACTATTTAAAAAAACAAACAAACAAAAAAACACCACTTTAGCTGGGTGTGGTGGAGCACGCCTTTAATCCCAGCACTCAGGGAGGCAAAGGCAGGTGGATCTCTTGAGTTCGAGGCCAGCCTGGTGTACATAGTGAGTTCCAGGACAGCTGGGGCTGCAGGGAGACCCTGTCTCAAAAAGACAAAAACAACAACAACAACAAAAAAAAAAACAAGCTTTAAAGATACTGTTGATTTAACTTTGTGTAATTTTACTGTTTTGGTAGAGTATATCTTGTACTATTGATCATAGTATGACTGGCAAAAGAGTATAGGTGTTTTAATCGTGCTTGTTGTATTTAATTACTAGCTACTATATTAGTCTATTTAGTAGCTTGTAGCTTAACCAACATGCATGTTTTCTTTTCTTTAATTCACTCTAGCATTTGAAACAACAACAGGAAGGCCTTAGCCACTTGATTAGCATCATAAAGGATGACCTAGAAGATATAAAACTGGTAGAGCATGGATTGAATGAGACCATCCATATCAGAGGAGGTGTGTTTAGTTGACAGTGCACAACTTGTTTGCGAGGTTTCTGACGTGCTCCTGTTACTATACCAGGCCTTCCTTAAGATGACCACATGAGGAAAAAAGGATCCTTCCTGCTGGGATTTTTGAGGTTACTGACAAATTACTGTTATTAAATCTGAATTGGTCACCTCATAGCTCTTCAAAGAAACCTTTGAAAAACTGACATCTAAAAGCTGTGTTTACTTTTTCAAAAAGTACATAATTACCCAAAGTGTATGTACTGTCCTGAGTTTTATGATAGCATTAATGTAGTCATGGTGTTTAGTAATTATTCTCCAATCTCTTCCTTAGTATATACTTTATATGTAACAAAATAAACTGTATAATTATTTGGTTGTTGGAGACTTGTACTTCATAGTGTAAATGTACTTCAGTTTTTATATTTGAATTCATCTATGGGGGAAGTAAAGAAAAATCCCAAAGTATTTAATGATTTATGTGGTTTCCTTTCTGTTCTATGAAGAATTGAAAATCTATTTTTATATTATTTTACTTATTTGGAATTTACAGACCATACCTAAACAATTAGGATATAACAGAATTACCATTTTTTGCAAACTTTTGTTTTTTTAAACTTTTTATTTCTAAAAATAAAAACTTTAAAACAAATTGTTTCACTTGTAATTTTATATAATTCTGCCTGGGGTTTTATTTGGCTTTTGAAGAAAAACCCCTTATGTCCACATAGTACTAATTCATAATCATAGTATGGGAATTTTAATCTTGTCTTATTTTCCCCACAATGCAGCAGTGCCTTATTCAAGAAAGAATAAATTCATGGAGTTGTAAGAACCAAAAGTGAGACCAATCTACTCTCAGAACTGGTAATTTCTGATGCTCTTAAAACCATTCCTCCCGAAAATGTGCATTCTGTGTATCAGAACAGTACATCCTGCATGATACGGGAAACAAATGAGGAACTTTGTCCTATCAGAGAGTCTACCTGTGTGACACTTTCCACACATACACACACACTGACTAGAACAGCATGCAAAACCCACAAACACGGGGCTGGAGAGATGGCTCAGCAGTTAAGAACACTGGCTGCTCTTACAGAGGACCTGGGTTTGAATCTCAGTTCCCACATGGTGGCTAGGAACCGTCCATGCTGCAGGAGATCTGATGCTCTCTTCTGGCCTCCAACACCCACACTTGCACACCCATACAGACAGACAGACAGACACACACACACACAATTATTCTGGGTCCGGGCAAGGAAGGATCATGAAAGAGAAGTAGGGAGCATAGTTTAATAAAGCTGTGTGTTTATCTTGGCTTGTAAAAGTTGATTACAAGAGGAGCCCAAGGCCTACTAAGATTGTTTACATTGTTTTCTTCAAGACTAAATTTAGATAAGCTGAGTCCACAGTAGGAAGGCAGATTGAATGGTGTTAAATGATATCAAACATAAATAACTTTGGTTACAAGAGTAGGTAAGGCAGAAGGCATTCCCGTATTGTCAATGCTGACATATTTGACTAGGGTATAAGCAAGTGTAGATTCCACTAGGATAAAGAAATCCCTGATATATCAGTATCTGACAACAGGAAGTCTGAGTTGGGCATTATGTGACCCTTCAGCAACCAGCCATTTTAAGCACAACTTCTGACTGCAGCTATACCAGGACTGCATCTTGTTGGCGCCTCGAAATGCTGTAACTAAGTTTGTACTTCTGAATGGTGCTTTGGCTTATAGGGAGAGATGTTACAGGAAATAGGCCTGTGAGTTTTGTTGTTCTTTAACATAAGGGAGGGGGTAAGGAATGGAGAGAATATGTCCAAAATCCTTCTATTGAAGCAGATCCTTCTATTGAAATCCTTCTATTGAAGCAAAATCCTTCTATTAGCAATTTTAAAGCTTTCCAAGTTTGCTGCCTGCCACATTGCGTAGCCACTGTTGCTGAGTGTGTGGTGTGCAAACTACACTGTTTTCTATGCTTTTTTTCACCATACTTTCCAACAGCTTTGGGAGAGTATTTTGTCCTTGTTTTCTCTTTGTTTCAAAGATAGGCACATCTTAGCCAGGTGTGGTGGCGGTGGTGCTCGCCTTTAGTCCCAGCATTCAGGAGGCAGAGGCAGAGGCAGATGGACCTCGGATTGAAGCCAGTCTGGTGTACATAGCAAGTTCCAAGCCAGCTGGGGCTACGGGGAGACCCTGTCCCCAAAATAAAAAGGATAGGTACCTCTGTTCTCATGTGACAACCAAGCACAGGAGTTTCTGTTCCTCTGCACACCTATTTTACAGATCGAAATTATGAAAACTACCTAATAGGGTAGGTGGATCACTAATCAAGCATCTCATGCTTATCTTTCATCATGTTCAGATGCTGGGATCCTGGTGCCAAAAGATAGGCTCTGGGTCTTTTAACGCCAGGCCTCACCTTCCCTCCTAGGCATCTATCCCACTGCTGACTGCTGTAGCATTGTTTATATGTTGTGTTATATATTAGATAGCAGGACTCTATTGATACTGTGTGTGTCTTCCAAACAAGTGATAACCAAGCGCTGTACACCAAATGTATCTCGTGTCCTCCTCCCTCCGTTCATACGAACATTCAGCATGATGCTCTCCGGAAGTGGCAACTTTGGGAGGTGGTAAGGACGTGAGGGTGGAGCCTTCAAAGGAACGGGATTAGCGCCTTCCTTCTGCCCCTTCAGCTGTGATTACTTAGAAGACCACTCCCTCTACAGGCCAGGAAGAGGGCTCTAGGAAACCAAGTCCACCAGCAGCACCTTTCATCTTGGACTTGATAGCCTCATAAGTGAGCACTGACTGTGTAGGCTATCCATCGCCTAGTCTGCAGCATTCCATCATTACAGGGCCTAAGAGATTTAAGGCATCAAGTTCTGAATTTTGGTGGGTGTGAGGATGAAATACCCTCTTCAGTCTTGGTACAGTTTACCACAAGTTCTGTATTTGGTCTTCAATTAGCTAGTGGTTCTTAGAGTTTTACCGTAAAAATTTGGACAAGGGGGCTAGAGACATGGCCCAGCGGTTAAGAGCGCTGACGGCTCTTGCAAAGGACCCAGGTTCGATCCCCAGCACCCACATGGTGGCTGAGAACCGTCTTTAACTCCAGTTCCAGGGGAATCCAACATCCTCTTCTGACCTCCACAGCATTGCACAACACGGTGTACAAACCTACATGCAGACAGTACATTCATACACATAAAAAAATAAAAATGTCTAAAAAATTTGGACAAGGGAGGGAATAGGTAGAATAAAGTGTACTGAGCCCTTAACACCTAATTTGGATTTCATGGAGCCTTTCTGTATCTTCAGATGTGGCCTTAATTGGAAAAGTGTGTCAGTTAACCAAACCCAATACCTCAACTTCACGATTCAAGCACCACAAAACCTAGGGGACATGTATTGTATGGTGAAATTTGTTTTCCTTGCTCAATATACATATTTAGCATCCTAATTTTCCTGAGTTAACATGAAATTCAAGAAAGGTACTACGTGAAACATGGACAAGCTGTTGGGTTTCTAAAAATATAAATATATACTAAAGGAAGATGAAGAGCCCGAGGGAACAGTAATGATACTATTTGAAGAGAGAATATCTTCCAAGTTTTTATTCTGGTATTAAATTCATGTTAATCGCTAACAATAGTAATGGACATCTTATTAGGCAATTCTTCAGAAAAACATTTAATAAACATACAAGTTTTATTCAATCCAATTAAAAAGATACAGCTTTGGATTTTTGCAATCATAAGATTAATACAGAAATGAATGAAAAGTTAATACTGTGGCACTACATCTGGACCAGCTTTTTAAAATGTAAGATAACAAATATACAGTTCTTATTTTGTACAGTTTGTCCAAGTGAAAAAAATACATCATTTCTTTTTATCTCCTGTGGGATGACCATAGCATATTTCAAGAAAGATTAAGATAATGTTTCAAATAACAGAGCAACGAAAATGTTCACAGCAGAAGCACTGACGAGAATGAAGAAGGCCCCAACTGCTGGAAGGGGCATTCTGCCAGAGGATGCAGAAGGATGGGTTTTGGGACCTGGAACTGGAACTGGACCTGGAGCTGTTAATGAGAATACAGTCATTGAGACATCAGCCAGTGTTTGGTATCAAGTACCATCCACCTATACCAGGATCCTGAACATTTACACAGCCACACTGAGGTGGAGGCAGAAACTTACTGAAATACTTTTAATCAGAAACTTGTTTCACATATAGATAGATAGCTTACAGATTTCAGGCTAAATTTCCAGTAATAGCATTAGGACATGGCTATTCTAGATTGTTTTCTACGGTTTCATAGGGTTTTAAACCTATATTACCAGGACAATTACTTTTTGTTGATAAGCACTCTAGAATTTCTTAGCAATTTTCTTTTTCCATTTTTGTGTTTCATACAATGTAAAGTTTAACTCGTGTGTTTTGTTTCAAACAAGACATGGCATTTCATATGAATGGTCAAACGGCAACCAGTAGACAGCTGGATTAACTGCATTTTAAAACACTAAAGCCCTATGAGTCTAAAGAGGTAGCTCAGTGGTTAAGAACACTGGCTTCTCTTGCAGAGGACTGGGGTTCAAATCCCAAGCACCCACATGGTGGCTAACAACCATCCATAACTCCAGTTCCAGGGTATCTGATGTCCTTTTCTGACCTCTATGGCCATTGCACAACATGAGTGCATTTACATACATGCAGGCAATACACTCATACACATAAAAAATATTTTAGGGCCTGGCATGGTGGTGCACCCCTTTAATCCCAGCACTTGGGAGGCAGAGGCAGGTGGGTCTCTGTGAGTTTAAAGACAGCCTGGTCTACATGGTGAGTTCCAGGCCAGCTGGGGCTACAGGGAGACCCTGTCTCAAAACAGAAAAATTAAAAAAAACAAAACCCGCTAAACCCTCCTAGGCTTAATCCCAGCAGAAGCAGGCAAATCTCTGTGAGATGGAAGCCAGCCTGTTCTATGTAGCAAGTTCCAGGCCAGTTAGGGCTACAGGGAAACCCCCCACCCCCCAAAAAAACCAACAAGAGTAAAAAACCTTTAAGCCCTACAAGCTGAGAAAAAAAGTGTTAATATTTTCCTCCATGCTTAGATGGCTTTGGAAGAGGCCATTGTTTTCCTTTCATCTGACCAGCTGGGAGCAGCTATAGAGTCTGTCTACCAGGATAACTTACACTGCTTTAAAAAAAAAGATTTTTGGGGGGGGGGTCTTCAAGACAGTATCTTCCTATAGCCCCAACTGGCCTGGAAGTTGCTATGTAGACCAGGATGACCTTGGACTCAGATCCACCTACCTCTGTCTCCAAAGTGCTGGGATTAAAGGCTTGCACCACTATGCCTGGCTTTTATTTTTTATGTGTTTGCCTGCATTTATTTGAGTGGACCCTGTTGTACAATGGCCCACAAAGGCCAGAAGAGGGTGTCAGGTCTCCTGGAACTGGAGTTGTGGACTTGTTAGTCACCATGTGGGTGCTGAGAATTGAATCTGGGTCCTCTGGAAGACTAGCAAGTGTTCTTAACCTCTGAACCATCGCTCCAGCCTGTTTCACCCTCTGTTAATGCTTATCTTTTGTTTAAGCAGGCTCCATAGGGGAAGCTTCACAGGAACTTTATCCAAATATGTGGAGCCGTGAGAAACAGAAGTAGGTTTTCTAAAGCCTTTATACCAGTTTACTTGCCAGAGTTGTAAACATGAAGACATGTGGACAGACTGGGAAATGGGCATTGTGTGTAAGTTACTGCAGACAACTGGTTCTCAGAAGGACATTGTGCCCCAAGGCAATCTAGACATCAAGGATGGGGTAGGGTGCTAAAGACTGAACTCACCCGTGCTAGGCAAGTGCTCTGCCACTGAGCTTTGTTTTTTTTTTTTTTAACTTTTTTAAAAATTTTATTTTTTATGTGTATGAATGTACTGTCTGCATGTAGGTTTGTGCACCCGGGTCGTGTGATGCCTCGGAGGTCAGAAGAGGGTGTCGGATTCCCCTGGAACTGGAGTTAAAGACGGTTCTTAGTTGCCATTTGGGTGCTGGGTTCTGGGAATTGAACCTGGGTCCTCTGCAAGAGCAGTCGGTGCTCTCAACTGCTAGGCTATCTCTCCAGCCCTGAGCTTTGTTTTTGACTGTTAAGGCTGGCCTTGAGCAGTGAAAAATTGACCTACTTCCTATACAGTTTCCTAGTGTGTGCAGGATATGCATGGAAATTAGAAACGGGTTTATAGTGATCAAACTCAGAACCTAAAGCAGCTTTCTATATAAACGAATATTTTCTGATACTTTTAATTAACACTAAACATTGGTTTTTAGCCTATTGTCCACCATTGTTTTATAAACACATCTTTCCTACAAATCTTATTTTAGGATACTATGAAGGCTTATTTTTAAAATTATTTTTAAAAAAGGAGAATTGGCTTGAGGGTACTGAAAACTTTCTAAACAGTCTCTTAAACAGTTAAAAAATATTAGTTAAAAGTTAACAGTTGTTGGGGCTGGAGAGATGGCCTAGCGGTTAAGAGCACCGACTGCTCTTGCAGAGGACCCAGGTTCAATGCCCAGCACCCACATGGCGGCTGAGAACTGTCTTTAACTCCAGTTCCAGGGGAATCCGACACCCTCTTCTGACCTCCTTGGCATTACATGACACAGGTGCATAAACCTGCATGCAGACAGTACACTCATACACATAAAAAAAAAAAGTTAACAGTTGTCCTGCCGCAAACATACATCTAAGCATTTGGATAGCATGTGCTACATCATTATAATACCTTCAACTCTTGCAACTTTGTTACCTTTATTAAAGAAAAATAAACTTCACTTTTTTATATTGCAGACACACAGTTATCAGCTAAAGAAAATGAGATATTTCTTACTCTGATTGTCGGCATTTCCTTGACTCTTGTCTTCTGAAACATAAAGAAATTCTGAGTTAATTGTATTATTCATCTGACTTATCCAGAAAAGATAAATTTGATTAAAGATAAAGCAAATTTGTTTTTCTTGAGAGTGGGCGTGAGGCCAAGGTAATTCAGAAATATATGTGGGGTTGAAGATAGATTTAATTTGTACCCATCTGTATCAAAAAACTCTCCCATTAATATGTGTTTCCATTAAAATGTGAAAATTTTACTAGCAAGTACTGAACTCAGATTCCCAAGCACAACATCCTGTTAGGCAGGCAGTTAGCACCTCACAGATGTTCCTCAAATCATCTGTGAACTGTCCTGAGGCTTGACAGGCATAAAATCAGGTAACCTGTCAGTGGTGCCAACACCTGACTTGAAAACACTTGAGTTGTGATATACTGCTGCCACGTCTGTGACTAGCCTCAAAATACTGACAGTCAAGGCCAGCCTGGTCTACAGAGTGAGTTCCAGGACAGCTGGGCTACAGGGAGACCTTGTCTCGAAAAGACAAAAAAAAAAGAAAAAAAACATTTAAACTGCTNAAAAAAAAAAAAAAAAAAAAAAAAAAAAAAAAATACAGTCACAATGTTTTCACAGTTTTAAATCGAAGTACCAATTCAAAGACCCCAGAACAGAGATGTAGAATAGTCTGGCTGAAAGCAAGGTGTCATGGGACAGAATGTAAACAAAACATGGAAAGTTTGAGGCCTGGCTATCTCTTTCTGGTCTCTTAAGATCTTTCTGTGTTCAATGTCCTCATCTCTTAATTTAATTAATTAATTCATTTAATCCTTACTGGATTGAATTTTAGAAGTCTAACTACAAACAGCTTTCCAGGAGAGGGCACAAGGCACCATCATTTCCCAAAACTCAACAGCCTGTTTACTGGAGGAAGGGAAGTGCAGTGACCACAGGACTGGTCCCAACAATGGTATGCTGCACAATTCTCATTCAGCATGGAAAAAAGTACACTTTTTCCATGGTAGAGTTACTATGTCTGCAGACGTCCCTGCAGTTCCTGAGTGGAATAGGCAAGCACAGCTGGACAGCAGCTGTTCCACTTTTAAGCCACCCAACTTTTCCTCAGTTTGGTCCAGGGAACCTTAGTAGCACCCACTGCTCACCCTGAAAGTTCTTCATTTTTCCCTCTAACATTAGAATGGCCTGTCAGAAACTGTGCAGCCCCGATGTTTTCTCCAGACCCCAGAAGCCTGAGATAGTTGAATGATTATGGTAAAGTACTTAAAACTCCACACGCCTCCACCCGTAAAAGAGAATTACCAGGTTTTTCATCTGTTTGTAGAGGGTTTTCACTTGGTTGTAGCACTTTAATTCCTAAATGAAAAAAAAAAAAAAAAGATAAAAATCGCAGCTGCCATTTACTATCTTACTACTGCTCACCAGGAACTTCATGTCTTTAGGTCCTCAGTCCCAAAGGCAGAAGAATCCTTATTTTACAGATTAGGAGCAGAGGCACAGCACAGTGACATAAAAATACAAAGTTACATGAGGAAAACAGCAGAGGGGGACTTGAAGCCAGGTCTGTCTGTCTGTCTGTCTGTCTACACAGCTCACATGCATGCCATCACATTCTGCTTAGTGGCTGCCTTTAAGACCCCAACGAGAACACTGTGCAGTCTCAGGTCCAGAGATAGGAAGTGATGTAGGGAGATGAGGCGTGCCCATCGGTGTCATCCATGCCTGCCTGGCTGGGCAGGAAGGAGCTGCTTGCTGACCCCTCTTTCTGAGCGTCTGCCCATCTTATGAGGTAACTATGCTGTTTCCCTTTTCTCCATTCATGAGCATAAGTGCTGCAAGTTCTTCTGAGGAGCCCACGGGAGTCACAGCTCTGTTTCTCTGATCACAGAAGCTCGGCTCTTCAGTGCTTACCCTTAGATACAGCTCTCGCTTTTAAAACTGTCAGTTTTTACGGTTGGTGTTAAACATGAGTTAAATGTGTCATGGTAAATATTGTGGAAAACACTTGAGGAGCCTCCGAGCATGGAGGAAAAACACTTCGTCAAAGGACCAGGATGCTTCATTCACTTGTGTGATCTTATATGAAGTGCTCTACTTTCTGACATGTGACTTGATGACAGTTATGTCTATAACCCTCAAGTTGCCATTCTTTGCCCTTTAGTGTGTCAACCATTGTTTGCCAGGAAGTAGAAACAGTCCTGGAATTTTTTTTTCCTAAGAAAGATTTTAGGTGCGCTCCTATGAGTACAATTCCAAGCTCCCGTCTCACAAGCCCCTGACACCACGCTAAAGGTCCCACCGCACTGAAGTTTCTGGCTTTTGTCTGAAAACTTCTGGCTCCACGAACCCTCACTATGTGCCTATGCCAGAAAAATACTGCTGTTATTTGGAGATCCTAGATAATGAGTTATTAACTAAAGCTAACTTGTAAGAATCCAAAATTTCTACTGAGCAACTTTAGCTGCAGAACTGGAATGTCTGGGTCCTGTGCATCCAGGTTCCCAACAGCCTTGCCCTCAGCCATGCCCCAGCACAGCTAACTCCTGCCCAGAGCCCTGAATGCTGGGAGGAAAGGCGCATTCTCCACTCTTCTCCAGTGAAAGCTGTGTAGATGACTGGTGCACCATTAAAAGAGAAATACAAGTATCGTCTCATGGTACTGGTCTCTTGAATGTTCATACTTGGGCTCAGAATAAATAGAAGCCATCTTACCAGGCAGTTTAGTGGATTCAAGGCTTTTCACACCTAAGGCAGAAATAAATGATGATTGGTGTTCATCAGTTGATTGCTAACATTGCTCTTTGTCTATACCTGCCCACACCCCCCAATCTCTAACCTTCAAAAAATAAAGACAATAGAAGTAACAAAAAATACCATTCAGAGGCTTATCCTTCTTGCAACATGAAGTTCAAATCCCTTAAGCTAGATTTCAAAACCTTACATGATCTAGCCTCGTCCCTCCAAGCATGTCTTCCTCAGGTAGTCTTACGACATCCAATTCTGGGGCTGGAGAGATGGCCTAGCAGTTAAGAGTGCCAATCGCTCTTGCAGAGGACCTGGGTTCGATCCCCAGCACCCACATGGCGGCTGAGAACCGTCTGTAACTCCAATTCCAGGAGAACTCCAGTTCCAGGGGAATCCGACACCCTCTTCTGACCTCCGTGGCATTGCACGACATGGGTGCACAAACCTACATGCAGACAGTACACTCATACACATACCAAAAAAAAAAAAAAAAAAAAAAAGACATCCAATTCTAAATGAGCCAGTAATGGGCTGAAGCCTCTGTGTGATTTGGCTGCACTGTCATTGTAGTATTTGCTCTAACATATTTGTTTATGCGGGTTCATACCTGAGAAAACTCTTAGTATGATGCACAGAGCACAAAAATCACCCCAAAGTCTCTCTAGTCTATAATAGCTTTATTCATTCCATAAGTTTTCTATGCTCGATAATGTTCCTAGTCCTAGGAGCCTCGTGTTTCCTTCCTAATCTTGTAGTTAGTCTGAGAGGGTAGGAAAAAGGCTTATTTACCATTTTAGCCCCTGGCTTGAATAAAACGTAACCGTGTGTGTGTGTGTGTGTGTGTGTGTGTGTGTGTGTGTGTGTGTGTAGTGTATTGGTGGGGAGGTGCTCAGATTCCGTGTAGCAGCCCAGGCCTGGAGTCCCAGCACTTGAGAGGTAGACAGGAGAGGTCAGAGGAGTTCAGGATCATTCTCTACTACCTATCAAATTTAAGGCCAGCCTGAGCTACCTGAGATCCAGTCACAAAACAAAGTACTCAGCTTCCAAATTAATTTGGGTTTATACTTGGCTTTTCATAATGGAAAATTGAGGAATGGAATGACAAGAGAGAAGAGAGAAGCATTAATCAAGGGAGCTTGATTACGGAAGAACAATGGTTAGCGTCAGGATCAGTCTTCAATTTCATTAGTCTAGATTAAAAAATGAACAAACAAAAAAATCCAGAGCCACTGAGATGGCTCAGAGTGAAGACACTGCCACCAAGCCTGGTGAGCTGAGTGTGATCTCTGGAACCCACATGGTAGGAAAGAACCGACTCCTGGAAACCATCCTCCACCCCACATGCTTGCCGTGGCCATGGGCGCCCGCCCACCACACTCCACTTCCACAAATCAATAAAATAAAAAGTCAATCTACAGTATCTGGCACAAAGTTTTCATGGTATAGACCTATGTTTTAAATGTTTCCTGGTCACATAAATAATACATTATAATTAGAGGAAATTATGAGAAATTATTGAGAATTAAAATTAGTTAAAATCTCAGATCTCAGAGATACTTGTTTGTAACACTTTGGGTATATTTCCTTTCAATCTTTCTGATATACATGTATCTATGGATCTTATTATATATCTTTTGTGCTGTTTTACAAATTTCTCAAAAAGAAATCTGGGGAATATTTTAAAAACAGGAATAAATAACTGTGTGTTGCTGGGGTGGAACCTATGGCCTAGGCACACTGGGCCACACCCGCTACCGAGTGGCAACCTCAGTGGTTTGTTTTCAGTTTTGAGACAGGTCTTGCCATGTACCGCAGGCTGGCCTCAAACTTGCCATCCTCTTGCCTCAGTGCCCCAAGGGCTAGGATAATCTGTGTACTACCATACCTGCTTCTTCAATATTTTTTTTTTTTGGTCTTTTTGAGACAGGATCTCTCTGTAGCCCCAGCTGGCCTGGAACTCACTATGTAGACCAGGCTGGCCTTGAACTCAGAGATCTGCCTGCCTCTGCCTCCTGAGTGCTGGGATTAAAGGCATGGGCCACCACACCTAGCGCTTCTTCAATTTTTTATTAGTGTATATTAATTGCACAAAATAATGGGTTTTGGTTGGTGAGATTGTTCATTTAGTTGAGGTGCTTGCCACCAGGCCTGGAGACCTGAGTTGGATCCTGGCTGGGAAGGTACATGGTAGAAGGAGAGAACTGGCTCCCACAGTCTGTCCTCTGACCTCCACACATGTGCTATGACTAGCTCACACCCACACAACTATACATACACACTACATACACAAATGTAATTTAGAAAGTTTAAAAAAACAAAATAATGGGGCTGGAGAGATGGTTCAGAGGTTAAGAGGACTGGCTGCTCTTGCAGAAGACCCAGGTTCAAATCCAGCACCCCCATGGCAGTTAGCAACTGTCCATATTTCCAGTTCTACTGGATCCAACAACCTCTTTTGTCTTCCTGCAAGCACTGTGTGGCTCCAGAGTACTAACATCTATGCAGGCATAACACTCATACACATACAAGTTATGCAAATAAAAAAATTAAAAACAAAGAAAATGCTAATGGGTTTCGATGATGATATTTTCTTTTTATATTATGTATATTTTATTTTATGTGTATAAGTGTATTGCCTGCATGTGTGTAAGTGCACCCATGTTGTGCAATGCCCAAGGAGGACAGAAGAGGCTGTCAGATCCCCTGGAACTGGAGTTATGATTGGTTAGCCTCCATGAGTATACTAGGAATCAAACCCCAGACCTCTGCAAGAGCAGCTGGTGATCTCAACCACTGAGCCATCTCCCCAGCCTCCCAATGACAATATTTTCATACGTGTACATAATGTACATTGACCACACTCATCCCCCATAAGCTCTGCCTATGTGTATGAGACTGGAGACCGAAGACCTCATTTCATGCTTGCTAGGGAAGTATTCTGCTATCTAGCCAGCCCACCAGCTCTTGTTATTTACACTGTGTTGTAAGTGCTTGCTTACATTTTACAATTGAGCTACATTCTCAGCCTTAAGTGCTTGCTTATATATAAATGTTTTTAAAAGCCTAAGTTTTAGGCTTGATATTTGATAATGTCAATATGATTTTATGTAATAATACCTAAACCACATGGGTAGTGTGTATGCCTACCCACATGCTCTAACTGCAGGAAATGCACATTCTGTTATGACCCCAGCAGTGCTCTTAAGGATGGCACACAACACCTCTGGCCTTGGGCTGCTGATCTGCTTGCTGTAGGTAAATCAGGAGGGTATAGAAAGGCCCAGTGGGACCTGGCCAGGGCTTTACTAGGTGTCCTTCTGACTCTGTGGAGCCTCTTTTAAAGAAATGTAAGATTGCTCTGGGCCTGTTGTATAACTCTGTAAATCCCAGCTGTTCTAAAAGCTGAGGCAGGGGAACTGGAAGTCCAAGGCCTGCCTGAGTTACAAAATGAGAGAAAGGCCACACTGTCCAACTTGATGAAATTCTGTCTTAAAAAATTTTAAAGCAGGGCCAAGCATGGTGGCGCACGCCTTTAGTCCCAGCACTCGGGAGGCAGAGGCCAGTCTGGTCTACATAGCGAGTTCTGGGTCAACTGGGGCTACAGGGAGACCCCGCCTCAAACAAACAGAAGATAAAAACCAAACCAAACAAAAGACAACCAACAGAAAACCATTTTTTAAAGGAAAAAAAAAAGGGCCGTGTTGCTCATCTAAACTCGCAGCAATGGTAGCGGCGTGCACAGACCCAGGCAACCAACGCGCGCTCAGATCAGACAAAGCACCAGGGCTGGAGAGACAGCCTAGCGGTGAAGAGCGCCAACCACTCTTGCAGAGGACCCGGGTTCGATCCCCAGCACCCACATGGCAGCTGAGAACCACCTTTAACTCCAGTTCCAGGGGAATCCGACGCCCTCTTCTGACCTCTGCAGCATTGCACAACACGGGTGCACAGACCTGCATGCAGACAGTACATTCATACACATAAAAAGATAAATAAAAAATTAAAAACAAAAAACAAACAAACAAACAAAAAAACCAGCACCGAAGTGGGTTAGTAGGTAAGAGGCCCCAGCCTTGGCTGTGTGAGTACTTACAACCAGTGACTACTGGGAAAGGGAGGGGTGGTTGTCTTTAAGGGAATAACATTTGATAGGTTGACCGGGCTCTAGTGGGTAGACTCACACTGAAGGATATTTGGGGACACAAACTTCACTTGGTAAGACTTAATATATATGACAGAACACATGAAATGTGGTGGAAGGGGGCTATGACAGGCTGCAGATAGAGGAAGGCGTCTAACTATGATCAAAACATATTTTATGAAGTATGCAACCAAGAACAATTTTCACAAGAAAATTTTTAATAAATTTAAATTTAAAAAGGGGGGGGTGGCTGGAGAGATGGCTCGGGGGTTAAGAGTACTGGCTGCTTTTGCAGAGGACCAAGGTTCAATTCCCAGAACCCACATGATGGCTGACAACAATAACTCCAGTTCCATGGGACTCTGATGCCCTATTCTGGTCTTCAAATGCACTGCACAGCACAGGTGTCCTTACACACACGCAGGCAATACACTCAGACACATAAAATATTTTTTTAAAGAGAGCTAGAGATGTAGATCAGTGGCAAGGCACTTGGCCTAGCAAACATGAAACCCCACCTTCAATCCCTGGTACTAAAAAACAGTAACAAATGTAACAAGTGCTGGGTACCGAGGTTCTTCCTAAACTTCTGCCGCTATAACAGTGTGACACGGTAATTTTGTACTTAGGTTGATGTCTAATTTCTGAGTGACAACAGGTTTAAAAGGTATAAACATTTTTAAAGTTAGTGATACATATTCTTGAATTATCTTTTAGAAAATTTGTTCCAGGGGCTGGGGGTATATTTCCTTGGTAGAGTGCTACCCTCGCATGCACAAGGAGGCCCAGGGTTTGATTCCCAGCACCATGGGAAAAAAGAAAATAGAAAAGTGTTCCAATAATCTCACCAGTAATTTGAGAACTTTCCTACCCCAGCACTTAAGAACATTTGAATAACATCACTAAAATTAAAAACTTGAAGAGCTGGGGAGACAGCTTAGTGAATAAAGTAGTTGCTCTTTAAGTGTGAAGACCACAGTTTGGGTCCACCTAACAGCATACAAACCAGGCATGTGTCCTGGCCATCTGGCAATCTGCATTCAGAAGGAGGAGACAGGGGATCCCCAAAGCATACTGGCTAGCTGCACTAGCTGAACTAGAGAGCTCTGGAATCAGTGTGAGACCCTGCCTCAGTAAATAGCGATGGAGGAAGACACCCTGTGTGAACCTCTGGCCCCCACATGTATCTCACACACATGCATATATGCACTTGCACATATAATCACCCCCACCCATGCAAGCAACATATGTGCATACGGTCCACAAATATGGAACATTTTAATGATTTATGTATTTATTTTAAAAATTTGTTGAATTTTTAAATTTATGTGTGTGTGTGTGTGTGTGTGTGTGCTTGGATAAGTTTATGTGTACCACGTATGTGGCATGTGTCCTTGAAGGCCAAAGAGCATCAGAGCCTCTGGAACTAGATATGAGTGCTGGGAATAGAACCCAGGTCCTCTGCAAAAACAGTTTCCTTAATCACTGAGCCAGCTCTCCAGTCCCCAGATAGAATTCTTTATAAAAATGATACAGCAGCTGTATCTCTTG
This sequence comes from Rhizomys pruinosus, assembly GCA_009823505.1. Lineage (NCBI taxonomy): Eukaryota > Metazoa > Chordata > Mammalia > Rodentia > Spalacidae > Rhizomys > Rhizomys pruinosus. Next base: position 1,924,751 of record VZQC01013897.1, read on the forward strand.
TCCAACTATCCTTTGATCACCCCAGAAAATAAAAGGACAGTATGACTAATTATATGACCTAGAATTGTTGGTAAGGCATAACAAATAGCATTTATTTTTCCTAAATTAAAATGATTCTTTGTATGTGTGAATAGCCGGTGTTTACCCATCTCCATTTGACTGCTACATTCCAAGTATAACTTACTCCAAAGTTTTAATTGAAAAAAAAACAGTGGGGTGGAAAGATGGCTCAGTAGTTAGGAGCCCTTACTGCTCTTGCAGAGAACTTGGGTTTGGTTCCCAGCACCCACATGGTGGCTAATAACCATCCATAACTTCAGTTTGAGGGGATCCAATACCCTTTTCTGATCTCTGTAGGCATGTATGACATGGGTGTACTTATATGTATGCAACAATACACTCATACAAATAAAATAAAAATAATAAGCCAGGCATGGTGGCACATGACTTTAATCCCAGCACTAGGGAGGCAGAGGCAGGCAGATCTCTGTGAGTTCAAGCCCAGCCTGGTCTACAAAGTGAGTTTCAGGACCGCTGGGACTGCAGGGAGACCCTGTCTCAAAAAGACAAAATAATAATAATAATAAATTAAGAATTCTGGGGCTGGAGAGATAGCCTAGCAGTTAAGAGCACCTATGCTCTTGCAGAGGACCTGGGTTCAATCCCCAGCACCCACATGGCGGCTAAGAACCGTCTGTAACTCAAATTCCAGGAGAACTCCAGTTCCAGGGGAATCTGACACCCTCTTCTGATCTCCGCGGCATTGCACGACACGGGTGCACAAACCTACATGCAGACAGTACATTCAAACACATACAAAAATAATAAATTAAAAAAAATTTTAAAAATTCTTAACATTTAAAAAAAATAAATTAAGAATTCTATCTGATATATCAGACTAGTAAGCTAAGGATGGCTCAGCCTTCTACCCACCCACCTGCTCATATTTTGTAAAATATAAGTTCCCAGAGTTATGATAATCTCTTACCAGAGTTGTCAAGCTTCTGGTTTTCCTCATCTAAGTTATAACAAATAAACAAAAATTAATCAGTTTTAATAAGAGATCAAAAGAACTTGGCCTTATGCTTGGTATAGTAAAATGATTTCAGGTCAGTACAAAGAACCATGTGCTGCTTCTGGTAACTACTGCTATTAAAATGTCACCTCAGTCTACATGTACCTTGGCCAGTGGGCTGGACATTTCCTCTGGCCATCTCTAGTAAGATAAAACCATCACTGAAAGCTAGTTTCCTGGGAGTCTCAAGGAGGCAGAAAAATATCTATTTTGAGTAGTCGACTGAGCTCCTTCTGAAATGTCAGAACTTGTGGACACAAAGGGCTGGCAGAAAGGGCTGTGGGCAGGTCTTCAGGGGTAGGAAAGGCCTCACTGCAATTGGGATGGGAAGCATCATCTCAAACAGGAAAAAAAATGGCACACTTTCAGAAAGACTAAATTTTTTCACTCTTCAACAAAGAAAAACTTTTTAGACACAAAATCCCAAAACAAAGAATTTAAACACAAATGAATGGTTTGGCTATATCATCACAATTGGAAACTTAAAGAAAAAAAATCAAATCTCTCAGGCAGTTTAGTCAAAAATTACCTGTCAAGACCAAAAAGCAAATGGAGTTGCACTGGTTTGGGGCACTCAGAGTGAAGAGAGCCCAGGCGGGCTCTGGACATGCCCACTCCAGGACCTTGGCTGATCTTACATTCTCCCATGATACCCAGAGAATGAGTCTGCACAGCTTAACTTTTGCCAACACTGATCACAATGGGTGCAAAAGCTACAAAAGAAGCTGCTGTGCTGTGAAACCACAGAGCACATTTTCAAGAGCATTTGAATCAATATTTCCCCAGATAGCAATCCTCATTAGCTCTGAATAAGTGAAATTTACTTTGTTCTCAGTAAGTTGACTTCATTCTCTGTGGATGTCCCAAACATCCAGTTACTTGGGAGCAGGAAACATGCTGTTCTTTATTTACACCTGAATGTCAGTGTCACCTAGGCCAATCCCAAAAGCCAAATACGGAGCTCTCTCTACCCCACAGGTTGTTCTTGAGTGAAGAGCTCTTCGGGGCTTACTAACTTTTATTCCCCGGAAAGTTTTCATACTGCTCAGATGTCCACAGAGGCAAACTAAATGGAAAGAGGTGAATTTCTGAGAACAGGTTGCCTCTTTCTTTCCTATTTGCCAAGTTACTGCCTTGTAATCATCAAGTACTTTTTTTTTTTTTTTTTATTTATTTATTGTCCTTTCGAGAAAGGGTCTCCCTGTAGCCCAGCTGTCCTGGAATTTTTTTTTTTTTTTTTTTGTTTGGCCTTGAACTCACATATATCCGCCTTGCCTCTGCCTCCCAAGTTCTAGATTAAAGGTTTTGCTACCACCACACCCGGCTCAAGTACTTCTTTTATTCAGATAAAAAAATGCATTTGATAGACAGAAAATAGCTATTAAGCATCCTTGGTAGAAAAATAATTGTTAGGGGGCTGGAGAGATGGCTTAGTGGTTAAGAGTGCCGACCGTCTTACAGAGGGACCCGGGTTGATTCCCCAGCACCCACATGGCCGGCCAAGAACCGTCTGAAACTCCAATTCCAGGAGAACCAGTGTTCCAGGGGAATCCGACACCGCTCTTTCGTAACCTCGTGGGCATTGCACGACACAGGTGCGCAAACTTGCATGCAGACAGTACATTCATACACATACAGAAAGTAAATAAAATTAATAAAAAGAAATTAATTTTAAAGTAAGTACATACCAAGGTTGTAGATATAAGTGGGTTGAATATATCCTGAAACAGAAATAGGTTTTCATTCCATGTTACTATGTCCAGCCAAGTTCAGTCTGTTTTAAAATACTAACAAACATTTGAGTTGTTCTACTTTCAAGAAACATACGAAATATGATTATAAGAAATATAAAGTTTTGGGGTGGCTGGGAGAGATGGGCCAGGGTTAGAAAGTGCCTACTGCTCTTGGGAGAGGATGGGTTCGATGCCACCAGCAACCACATGGCAGCTGAGAAAGGTCTTTGAGCTCAGTTCAAGGGATATTCCCGACACCCTCGTTGCTGACCTCTGTGAGCAGTTGGCACGATACAGGTGGGCACAACCTACTGACGAGACAGTACATTCATACACATGAAAATAAAAAAAGTAAGAAAAAAATATAAATTTTCAATTTCAAATATAAGTAAGATATGGATTTTGGATTATTATTGATATTGGTGCTTTGTTGAGAGCAGGGGGTTGCGGCCTTTAGTCCCAAGCAGGCCTGGAACTCAGCTATGTAGACGAGGATGGCCTTGAACTCACCAGAAATCCACCTGGCCTCGTGCCGTCCGTGTGCTAGGATTAAAGGTGTTGCCCACCAGCACCAGGTAGGAGTTTATTTTGTTACATGAAGGAATCATTCAGTAGAAAAGCCAGCCAGCGCATCATAACTTTAATCCCGAGCACTGGAAATGGGAAGGCAGAGGCAGGCAGAGGCGCAGAGGCAGGCCAGATCTTTGTGAGGTTCAAGTGCCAAATGCTGTCTGTACAGAGTGAGTTCCAGGCCAACTGGGCTACAGGGAGACCTTCTCAAAAATACAAAAAAAAAAAAAAAAAAAAAAAAGAAAAGCTAGCCAGGAAGACAGTGAGCCATGGATTCTTCAAATATCTTAGTAAGCAAATCATCAAAGCAATTCAGTGTGAATTGAAGACATTTTCTGGCAAATGCCAACTACAAGACCCATTTGATAACAAGGGGCCTAGATACACTTATTTTCTGTCTGTCTTCCCAGATCGTCCCACAGTCTCCTAGTAGAGATGACTTTTTGTTATACCCTTATTTTTCCCAACAATGCTTAGTCAGAACCATTAGGGGTCTATCAGACCATCCTCCCTTTTAAGCCACACACACTCTATTCTTGCCTTAGTCTCCCAAATGTTATGTCCTGAAATATAGGAACAAGAGTCTAGCTCTGTGCATAGGAACCAAGTAGGAAATAGCTACATATATGTGATAGGACCTTCATGAGTCCTTAACGTCCTATAAGGCCAGACTACGGTGAGAGGGCCATGTTCCCTGCCTGCCCAGGACAGGCGCCTTTGGGAGAAGAGCCCCTGGCAAAGGTGGGCAGGGTGGAGACGGTGTTCTCCGAAGGGAAATGGTAGTGATAGTGTGATAGTGAAAATGGCTACACAGACGATGTTCTCCGCAGGAAAATAGTAGTGATAGTGTAATAGTGAAAATGGCTACACAGACGATGCTCTCTGCAGGAAAGTAGTAGTGATAGTGTAATAGTGAAAATGGCTACACAGACGATGTTCTCCGCAGGAAAATAGTAGTGATAGTGTAATAGTGAAAATGGCTATATAGACGATGTTCTCCGCAGGAAAATAGTAGTGATAATAGTGAAAATGGCTACACAGATGATGTTCTCTGCAGGAAAATAGTAGTGATAGTGTAATAGTGAAAATGGCTATACAGACGATGTTCTCCGCAGGAAAATAGTGGTGATATTGTAATAGTGAAAATGGCTACACAGACGATATTCTCCACAGGAAAATAGAAGTGATAGTGTAATAGTGAAAATGGCTACACAGACAATGTTCTCCGAAGGAAAACAGTAGTGATAGTGTAATAGTGAAAATGGCTACACAGACAATGTTCTCTGCAGGAAAACAGTAGTGATAGTGTAATAGTGAAAATGACTACATCGACAATGTTCTCCGCAGGAAAATAGTAGTGATAGTGCAATAGTGAAAATGGCTACATCGTGTCTTAAGCTACCCTGTTCCACATTAGCTCTACTTTGCAAATTGCCCCCTATAAAGTTATTATTTGTTTTTCCCCAATTCTACCTTTCAACGTGAGACCCTATCTGCTGGCGTCAACCACTGCAGGAAAGTGAAGCAACTAGAAAGGCCCCAGCCCCTGAACCTAGAATCAGTAACCTGTCATTAGTTTTTCAGAATCTAGATGCCTAGTGATCTTCAGATAATGCCAAAATGTGGGACAAAGACTTGCTGATTATTCTTTAACAGTAGATATTATTTCATTTGTAGAGAAATACTGCCTTCATCTAAGCAATTACAGGGACTAGTCTAAGAGATGAAAAAAATCTGTTTTTATGTCAAGGATATTCCATGGGAAAGGAAAGGAAAGCGTACCCTGAGTGACAAGAATGGCCATCAAACCTAGATGTGTGACTCGCCTCACAGCCTTCCTGTATTCTACTCCACCGCCCTTTCCTCCCCAGGAAAGCCCCTCGGCATACCTTTGGGGGGTCTTTGACAACCCTCTCCCCATCTTCTCCAGTTGCTGACCTTTGGGTAAACCTTTTTTTTTTTTCCTACCAACTCTCAGTTTCTGAATGGACAGAGAATGGACTTAGGCCCAGAAAGAAAAGCAAACTTTAGCCTTGAGAAAATGATGGCCGGCAATATGACAGCACAATGGCGTGATGGGGACAAGCGGGGTGGGTTCTGAACCAGTGAGAATTAACAGTGATAAAATTCCCATTCAGGGATGGCAACTTAAAGAATATCTTACCTGGGTTCTCAACACAATTTTCACTTTTTAGTCCTGAAACACAAAGATAAAATTTTAGACATAATCTACTCTACTAAAAGACTTGATTGGTCTAAGGCTATTGGTAATCAATAAAGGACTCACCAGTTATACAAGCTTTGAAAAATACTTACCTTTTGTGAATTCAATTTTACTAGGGAATACCTACCTCTTAATGATCTTTCAGGCCCCTATGGGGCTAATGCTTGTATCGTTGATCTACAAAAGTTAGGGAGAAATGTACTTGTCTAATTAATTAGTTCTCTCCTCAGATAATAAGTGTTACCTATTCTGCTATAATAGTTCCTATCCTGTAGAGGAAAATGATATCAATCATATTTTCAAGATCTTTTACTACTGCGCAAAGGTCCTTCATGTTCTAACGGAGAAACAGTTGGCATGCTTCTGAACATGTTTCTGAAGATGAGGAAATCCAGTCTTTTTGGAGAGGAGGAACATGGCATTTAACAGTCAGGGCTTCCACTGGCCCCAGATACTCGATGCCATGGAAACAAAACCATGGATGTTCCCATGATTTCCCCAAGACAGAGCAGCAGGTCTGCTAGCCTGTCCAGCAACGGCCAGCCAAGGCCGGTGCTAGAACATTGAGATCTGTCAGTATCAACTGTGGAGGCTTCCCAAGAGCTGACTCATTGCTCTAATCACATCCGGTCACCTGAGTCCCTAAGAGAACTGGCTCCACTGTGAGCAATGTGCTCTTCTCCAGTCCGTTCTCAAATCCTGCCTCATATACAGACCTAGAACAAAAGTCCAGGATACTTGGTTCAGTTTCTACTGCTCCAGGAAAATAGAAGATCTGTTAGAATCTGCTTGATGCCCTGATGCTGAAACTCGGGCATTTGGTTAAAATAGAAACCAAAAATGAAAAGCCAGTTCCAGAGATCATTGCACAAGGTTTCAGTAGGTGGTAGTAAGCCAACTATTGCCCAGAGTCTGAGAGCATGGGGAACTGGAGAAGACTCCAGACCTTCTAGAAAGCTGGGGTGAAGCAGGGCAGGAACACGGGAAAAGTTTGAGGGGACACGGACAGGAAAAGAGCCCCTCACCCTCACCTACCCGGACCTGACTTAAGCTCTTGTTCATTGAACCAAAGGTTTCAATATGACTGACTGGAGACTCACCTACACAGAAACTACATAGAAATTAGACTTCTTCCTAAAAAGGCACAAGTGGAAGAGGAAATGAGGTAGTATCTAATCCAACTCCTAAGTCTAAGAAACTATGCAGTGTTCGTCTCACACATATGCCTCGATGTCAGGCAGGGCCTGGGCTTGGAGATCTCTTCCTACCTCATCTCAGACAGCTGATGCAACTTCGCTTCCTGATGTCACCAGCCACAATGAGAGCACAGCCTAAGACCATATATGGTTACATTCCAGCTCCAAGACGAACACTAAAGACCCTCTTTGTCCCCTCCCACTGCACCAGTTTTGCCCTTACAAGGACAGGCTTTGTCTCACCATTACCTCATTTTCATCTCCCTAGAACTCACAAAAACCCTCAGCCCCAGCCTGAGGGGCTGGCTTCCCTCTCTGAGACCGGTGGACCCACCGGGGAGCGTGTCCCAATAAACCTCCTTTTATACTTTGTTAATCTGGTTTGATCTGGCCTGCTTTGCGTGGGGTGGGGGTGGGGCTTTCACTCATTAACAATGGTATTTTGAAAAAATACACACGCATTTTTTCAAATAATTACTAAAATGTTAGGATATAAACACTTATCTGATATTATTTAATAAATGGAACTTCTAGGTGTTAGGCAGGGCCTGGGCTTGGAGATCTAAAAAAGGCGCCCACCCCCTTTCTCTTCCGGTCAAAAGCCTACCTCATTTTAGGCAGCTGATGCAGCTTCCCTTCCTGATGAGAGCACAGCCTAAGACCATATATGGTTATATTCCAGCTTCATGACAAACACTAAAGACCCACTTTGTCCCCTCCCACTGCACCAGTTTTGCCCTTACAAGTATATGCTTTGTCTCACCATCATTACCTCATCTTCCTCTCCCCAGAACTTATAAAAACCCTCAGCCCCAGCCCGAGCATGAGACTCCTCTGGCCGAGCAGAGACTCCTCTCTGAGGCCGGTGGACCTACCCGGCAGTGTGTCCTAATAAACCTCCTTTTATACTTTGTTAATCTGGTTTGATCTGGCCTGTTTTGCATGGGGGCGGGGGAGGGGGCCCTTTCCAAGCCTTTCACTGGGTATTTTTTTCAGGCTAGGGGTCCCTGTGGGGAAAAAAAACAAACTAAGACACTAAGGGGCATTATAAACAGAGAAAGTCTAAGAACATTTGCATCAGACATTGTAGCACCCTTATCTAGAACTTTATCTAAACGACTGGCTCAATGGGAATCTTGCTTACAAGACTTGACACCTGAAAAGACAACACCATTCACTGGTAAAACAGCCTGTCTCCAGGCCCAGCAAACATAACACATCCGTGTGCTGTAATGGTGAGGGCTGTTTTGCCTTAGGTGTTCTGTGTGATGAGCCCAACTGCAAATGGCGATGCTGGCAGGGAATTCACCTAGACAGCAACCGACAAATAGACTCATGGGATACCATTAATGCCTTCACTGAATGGTTGCTCTACTGGGACACCCCGAACTGAATTCCCGAAGATAAATCCATAGTCAGTGTCTCTTTGGAAACAAGCAGCAGACACAATCATTGAGCTCAGTCTTTACATTGCATGCATCTGAAGAAACCAAGGAGACTGATGAGACACAGGAGATATGAGTAACCATTGTTTCTTTTTTTTTTTTTTTTAATTTTATTTATTTCTGTATGTGTATCAATGTATTGTCTGCATGCAGGTCTGTGCACCCGTGTCGTGCAATGCCGCGGAGGTCAGAAGAGGGTCTTGGATTCCCCTGGAGCTGGAGTTCTCCTGGAATTGGAGTTTCAGACGGCTCTCGGCCGCCATGTGGGTGCTGGGGATCGAACCCGGGTCCTCTGTAAGAGCGGTCGGCACTCTTAACCGCTAGGCCATCTCTCCAGCCCACCATTGTTTCTAATCCAGATGATGATCCATGAGCAAGTTTTCCATGTTAAGGAAAGCATTTATAAAGAACTAGCTTATCAAATTAAAATTTTACTTGTTTACCTGGCCTGGTATAGGGGTGCACGCCTGTAACCTCAACACACAGAACAATGCCTCCCTGACTAAAGAATAAGACCTTATCTCAAAACAAAATCAACACACAAAATAAAAACAACTAAAAAGAAAACCAGAAATCTACCAGTCTCTTGGGGCTGGAGAAATGGCCTAGCGGTTAAGAGCGCTGACTGCTCTTGCAGAGGACCCAAGTTCGATCCCCAGCACCCACATGGCGGCTGAGAACTGTCTTTAATTCCAGTTCCAGGGGAATCCAACACCCTCTTTTGACCTCCGAGGCATTGCACGACACTGGTGCACAAATCTACATGCAGAAAGTACATTCATAAACATAAAAAAAAAAAAAAAGAAGTCTACCAGTGTCCCCAGTAAAGATTTCTCCAGAGCCTATAGTAGTCTGGTTGTCTTCAGCTATCTGTAAACTGCACTGAGTCATGTCAATTTCTGCCTTGGCTCAGTTCCCAAGAACTTGGAGCCTGGAGGTCTCAGAGGTCAAGGGTCAGGGCAACTGCAATTGGAGGAATAAACTGAGAAGAGAGCAATTTCAGACAATAGCACAGGAACTTCAATACTCCTGGGAAATGCTAACATGTCAATTAAAAACTCTGAAAACACAGATACTGAATAGGAATGTACAGTTTGGATCAGAAAAGTGCACTAGGAAGACTAATACTGGAGCCAAGCCACGTGCTGAAGGAGAGGATTCCCTTGATAAGGAGATTAAAGTGATTAAGGAGAGTCCTAGAGATTTACAAGTAAACAGAAAGTACCTTCAGGGAAAGACCACACCCAGCTAAACTCCCAACTTTTGAAAGGAAAATACTGAAGGGGTGTTCTACTCCAACAAGGCCAGGGCAGAGAAAAGCTGTGAATGTGGTTGAAGCAGGCGAGGGTCCATCCCAAACTCCCAGCCAAATTCGGCAGTTAAATTCAGGCTCTCCTGGCTTTAGAGGCATGAAGGATGGAAGAGTGAAGGGGTCATCAGTTCTTCCTCCTCCTGTGGTTTCAGAGAGCTGCTGAGGACTGGCAGAGTGCAGCAGGTGCATCCCTACATAAAGAAGGCCCTGACAGGCTATTTCGTGAAGCTGCGAAGGTGAAGCCTGGTGGGCAGTGGAGACCCCAAGAAGACATTCAAGATACCAGAGCTGTGAGATAATTGCCAAGGAGAGCTGCATACAGGGAGTGCCTAAGGAAGAGATGTATGTTGCACACAAAGCTGGAAGAGCTGAGTCCCAGAAGTCTCACGTGGAGCTACTGGACTTGGTGTTTGCCCTGCTGGTTTTCGGTCTTGTTTTGGTCCGGTATTTCCTCATTATGCTTCTACTCTTCCCTTTTGGAATGGGAATGTGTATTAGGTTCCACTGTATATTGGAGGTATGTAATTTGTCTTTTGGTTTTACAGGAGCTTACAGTTAAGAGATTGGCCTGAGTCTCAGAAGAGACTTTGGACTGTAAACTTTTGAATAGTATTGAGACTGGCAAAGACTATAGGGACTTTTAGGTTAGACTAAATGCATTTTGCATTTTATATGGTCATGAGCCTTTGGGGGCCAGGGAGTGGAATGTGTTTAGACATTTTGTCCCCAGCTGGTGGCGCTGTTTCAGGAGATCTTAGAAGGTGTGGCCATGCTGGAGGAAGTACGTCACAGGGGGCAGGCTTAGAGAGTTCAAAAAGCCTTGCGAGTCTCCAGTCCCTCTCTCTGCTTCCTGTGCCTGTTGGGAGATGTGAAACTAGATTTTCTGCTCCAGCTCCTGCCACCATGCCGACCCGCCATGATGGACTCTAATTCCCTGGAACCATCAATTATAAGCTCAAATAAATTCTTCCTTTTATAAGTTCCCTTGGTCTTATCACAGCAACAGAAAAGTGACTAATACAGCTGAGTATTCCCAAGAACTTGGAGTCTAGAGGTCTCAGAGGTCGAGGGTCAGGGCAATCGGAGGAATAAACTAAGAGAAGATAGCAATTTCAGACAACAGCACAGAAACTTCAGTACTCCTAGGAAATGCTAACAGATGTCAATTAAAAACACTGAAAACACAGATACTAAATAAACCCTCAGAGTCTGGGGTGGAATTTTGTTGTTTTTTTTTTTTTTCGGTACAGAAGAAACCCAGGGCCTTATACATGCAAGCAAGCCCTCTGCCATTGAGCTACGTCACCAGCCCTCGGGGTGGATGTGTAAGAAATGAACTTGGACAGCCCCAGACGCTCATTTTTTATCTCCCACCTTTAAAAAAATTGGTTCTAGAATTTCATACAATGGATTTTGATCATATTCAGACACCCTTTCTCTTTCTACTCCTCCCTACATCTCCTCTCCTGATTCCATGTTCTCCATTATTATCTGTCCATTTCTTTTTTTTTAAATATCTATTTAAAATTTTTTGGTTTTAGAAGCCTGTAGATTCCATTCTGTACCTCTCAGGCACTCCTGGTGTGGGTCCATGCCCTGGAGTCTGGTCACCTACCAGGTGTCACATCAGTAAGGAAAAATGTCTCTCCCTCTCCCAGCATCCTAAGTTGCCAATAGAGGGCTTCCTGCCCTCCTCCTCCATCCATGTTGGGCCCCTATCTGTATGGCTTCTCATGGGAACTTTATGGTAAGACCCTATTACTGAAGACACTACATACCTGAGTCACAGAACAAACAAGGAGAAATCAAGCTGGTACTGACTTTGAAGATTTATCTCTGCTGGCTGGCTTTAATAGTACTAGAAGATGCTATACTGACAGAGACAGTCATTCATTAACCTTGCCCAGCCATGAATGCTGTGGGCACCCAAAGGTGCAGTACTGAGATGCATATTACAGGAGTAACCAACCACCTCTAACTGGATATAAGACCACTTCACAACAGTGATTCCATACTCTACACTGTTACCAGGGTGAGAACCTGTGGAGAGACAAATCATAGGCCATAAGGGAGAATCTACTACTATCATTCTACTAAATAGACAAATTATAAACCGAATCACAATGACTAATTGTTATACCTATAGATTAGTACACCTCTTAACTCTCATCAGAGGATTCTTCTTTCAGTAGATGACAACATAGAGACCCACAAATGGTCAGTGTGCACAGAATAAGAGACTGAGGAGTGCTCAGCTTTGAATGGTGCTATCGCACCGTCTCTTCCCAAGGCTCAGGGATCATTGCAGAAGAGGGGGTCAAAAAACTGTAAGAGCCAGAGGTGGTCAATGAACACAAGGAAACCGTGTTGTCTGGATGCCATAGGGTAGATGCACACATGAACCCACAGCACTTACAACGGCATGCATAAGACTTCTTTTCTCCTTTGATGGCTTAGCAGACAGCTGGCTCAACAGGCCTCAGTGAGCTAAAAAATAGGCTTATGCCAGGAACCAGGGTCCAGAGCCCTTCCTTGGTAACAAGCCCCTTTATTTCAATGAGGGAACACTGATATTTCCTGGACCCCTGATGATATAGACATGTAAATCACTGTACAGACTGCCCCTTCCACAGAAACGTGGCTGACATGCCAGTCCATCTATGCCAACTGTGTTCACCAAGATGACAAGGGCTCAGGGGGCTGGTACATACGGTTTGGCTGCTTATAAGTCTTCTTTGGGTAGACCTATTGTTTTACCATAGACCCATGGGAATATCCTAAAGCTATGGCTCTCTCTCAGGAATTTATAATTTATCCACAGTCCTCCTAATCCAGTTATAATTTTCCAATGAGGTCTCTTTTAATGATAAGAATTTACTCTAACTGCATAGCTGATAGTCCATCTTTATCAAGTTTTCTAGGAAAATACCAAAGAAGATTGGCATGAAGGAGTTTTGAAGAAAGACAAAGGATTTCATACTTTTTCAGGCTTTCCTCTTGTGGTCCTGGATTGATACCAAGATTAACCTCCATGACCACCAGGAATTAGTCTCTGTTTCCTAACAAACTGAACTGGTTTTTAGCTAGCCAGATTTTGTAAGAACCACAGTCTATTTTTATGTTGGAAATCATAGGCAAATTCTCAACAGTAACAGAATCCTGTGTCTTCTAGCATACTAAATTCAATACATTTTAATTTCTGTTAGAAACACTGCCTTTTTCCACACAGAAGCATAGGTGTGTTTAGTCACAACGAGACAAGATTCTGATTGTATTTGCTGTGTTTAATCACCTGTGGGGGTCTTTGTCCTTGTTTTTTGCAGTGCTGGAGGGTGGACCTCCAGCTTGTTAGCAAGTGCTCTTAACATGAAAGCCATACCCTCAGGGGGCCTTAGGAAACTTCTGACCTTGCATTCCCATTAGTTATCTCTAGATGGCAGCAGAGAGCTCCAGGCTAGGGTTAAATTCTGCACTCTTCAGTCAACACAAGTGCAGTTGGTTGACTTGGTCAGAGCTCTTCGAAAATGTGGTACATGTGGACTGCCACAAAGGCCTCCTTTGTGGCTGGGCTGGAAATCAGAGTGTGATGTAGCCACCATTCTCCCCACCCCACTATCACACAGGGCTCATAATGCACTCCGTGTGTGTCTGGGCCCCTGGTTTATTTCGTCAGAATCAATCCAGTGGCTCCTCATCTTTTCTTGAAGCACAATCCCATGGCCCACTTCAGCCCATCAGCTAGGCACCAGTGTTAAATATGGTTTGTAGTCCAGGCTTTTATATAACCAAGACCCCCATAAATGCCGTTTGCCTGAATGCACCAGGGCACTAAAATAAGTATGATTTTTGCAAGTCCAGCTGCAACTCGGGGTTGTGGCTGTGACATGCTGGTGCAGTTTAGCATACTCGGTGGGAGGTGGGAAGAGGAGACCTGGGTTTGTGGTGGTTGCTGATTTCCACACTGTAGTAGTATTCTCTTTCTCCATAGGTTCACTTTTTGTGGTTTCAGTTACCCGAGGTCAACTGCATCTTCTTCCAAGAGAAAGATGGCATTCACATAACTTGTAGTACGGTGTATTGTTGTAACTGATCTATTATTACTGTTAACCTCTTGCCATCCTTAATTTATAAACAGAACCTTATCTTATGTATGCCTAGGGAAATGCCCGGTTCATTGAGGATTTGGTTCCTATGGTTTTGGGCCCCCCCCCAGACTCTTGGGACACATCCCCCATGGATAAGAGGGGAACAATACATATCTGAACCATGGATGATTTTAAGGCACTGTGATGGAAGAGGAACTGGAGAGAAGATATGTGTCTACCATTGGCTTCTGTAAGCTGGTGTCCAAGGCTCTTGCTGGCCTAGTTTGGGGTCAGGTCCAGTGTATATATGGTAAAGGGAATGAACACTTTCATTACAGATTTGTTGATGCCTCACCGCCCCCCCCCCCAAGAAGAATGATGTAACTCAAATGCAGGGCCAGAGTAAGGCAAATGAGGGGTAATTGAAGGAATCACCCATTCTCAGCATCATCAAGTGCAGGTGGTCAGAGTATAGGGCTCTCTGAGTAATTCCTCAAATCTTTCATCCTAAGTCACAGTAGCTATATGGCCTCTGCCATCAACTAAAAATATATCAGTGTGCCACCCCCACTGAGGCATAAGATCTCATAATGTCCTACCCATTTTCCTTTTTTTTTTTTTTTTTTTTTTTGTCTTTTTTGAGACAGGGTCTCCCTGTAGCTCCAGCTGTCCTGGAACTCACTATGTAGACCAGGCTGGCCTTGAACTCACAGAGATCTGCCTGCCTCTGCCTCCCAAGTGCTAGGATTAAAGGCGTGCGCCACCATGCCCGGCCCTACCCATCCTTATCTTGCAGTATCTTGGGCACATCCCATCAGGGTCTAATGCCTATCCCATTTCTGAGGCCTACTGTAGTATTCACTGCTTGACTCAACAGCATCATTTTTTTGATTCAGCTAGCTCATCACATAGAAGCAAAGGCCTCATCAGTTTACTGAGTTTTACAGAAGAATCAAAGTGGTGGATATGGTAGGGAAGCTGTCTCTATGCCCCTTCAAAAATGCTCCAGGTATTGGGGCTGGAGAGATGGCTCAGTGGTTAAGAGTGCCGACTGCTCTTGCAGAGGACCTGGGTTTGATTCCCAGCACCCACATGACGGCTAAGAACCGTCTTTAACTCCAGTTCCAGTGGAATCTGATGTCCTCTTCTGACCTCTGCATCATTGCACAACATGGGAGCAAGAAAAAAAAATGCTCCAGGGATGTTCTTTAGTACCCCTCCCCCAAATCCACAATGACGATTTAGTTCCAAGGAAACAAGCAAGATTAGTCAAGCCATGTAGGAGCCTCCCTAGTTCAGTAATCTCATGGCACATGGGACAGTAACTCTTGAACTGACCATCGTAGGACAGGATTGATACCAGAGCCGTGTTCTGCTTCCAGTTCTCAGCAAGCAGAGTACCTAGACATGTACCACATTCAGGAAAGCTTAAAACTATGGCTTCGCGCCAACTGCTTACAGTTCATTCATAATCCTCCTACCCAGCTCAGATGCCCTTTACCATCTAGGGTTTTGTTTACCACAGGCAGTATTGGTTACAGAGCTGAGTTCTGCTCTTAGCACATTAGAGAGAAATGATGATAGAAAGGGCTATAAAGGAGGCCATTTCCATAGAAGGAAGGGGAAACAGTTTTGATTAACCCTTTATTCACATACAGCAGGGCACATCATCATAACATTTCAGAATGTAGGAAATAAGGAAAATGCCCAGAAAAAAATGAACAGATCTCAGGTGGGGGTGTGTGAAGCTCAGTGGCACAGGACTGCCTGGCGGGCACCAGGTTCTAGGTTTGATCCACAGCAACACATAAACAACATTGACAACAAAATCTATGCAGTCAGAGTAGCTTTTCAACAGCAACTCCAGAACATGGAATCTCTGGAAAAACATCTTCAAAATTCCAAGTGAGCTGAAAGGTGGATATTTCAGACATGCAGTTTTAGAAAATTTGCCCGAAGATACCATTTCTGAGCAAACTTCAACACTCAGCCTCACCACAGCAAACAAGAGTTATTGAGGAAGATGTGGGAATCCAAAACAAGAGAGTTCTCTCACAGGAGAAGCAATGTGTCAGAGTGGTGATGTGGAGAAGCTGCAGGACCTCAGCAGGCCTAAAGAGCTTAACCCAGAGAAGGATGAGGGGGGATCCAGGAGGGGTGCATCCAGGGGGAAGAAAGGGAGGGGATGACACTGAGGAGGAGAAGGAAGACTGAGACTAATTAATCTGGATGGATGAAGCAATTTCTATTTCTGTTAAAAGATCAGGTATGAATTAACAGGATATAAACAGACAAATAAGTAACAAAATCACCCTATAGAAAAGAGGCAAATCTGCAGAGATACATGCACGGCCATGTTTATTTCAGCTCTCTTCACAATAGCAAGGAGCTGGAACCAACCCAAATGCCTCTCAGCTGATGACTGGATAGAGAAAATGTGGTACATCTACACAATGGAGTTCTATGCAGCAGTAAAGAAAGATGACATCATGAGCTTTGCAGGAAAATGGCTGGAGCTAGAGGACATCATGCTGAGTGAAGTAACACAGTCCCAGAAAAACAAACAAAGAATGGTATCCCTCATCTGTGGATGCTAGTGCCAATTACCTAGTTCTAAGTATTTCTTGTGCACAGCCCCTTGAGCTTTTGTCCAAAGCAGTTGGGAGTGATGTATATTGGAAACAACAACAACAACAATAACAACAACAGAAAGGACTGCATCAAAGAACTGACTGAAACAGTGAACTTCTGCTCAAAACAATCAACTTCCTCATGGAGAATATTGAGAAAGACTGAGAAAGAGATGAAAAGCATGTTTGGAAGAATGCATGAGCTCTGGTGGGGTGGGGGGATGGGGGGGACATGGGTCTAGATTTGATAAAAAATATATATAAATAAATAAATAAATAAAGAGGTGATTAAGCACAGAAAAATGACTGTTCCATAGAGCTGACTGGTTCTCATTGCACTGGGAGAACAGGAACCAGGGACACACTTTTTCTGAGTGCTGAGTGTATAGATGTGCACCGCCATGCCCAGCATCCTAATAGATATTTCTATTTCCCTTCTCCCTTCCCTATACTATAGATACTGGAAGAGTTAATTACCTCCTTTCTAAACTTTTCATTATAGGTAATCAAGAAAAATAAAAAAATACAGTAAATACTTCCAGGAAAGCTTTGACTTTCCTTATAAGTAGATAGCTTGGACTGTTTTTGTCTTGGATGTAGACTGATGGCTGGATTTGCAAATTACAATGCAACTGTAAATCCAAAAATCAACATTCTAAGGGCACCATAAAGATGGAAACAGCCTGGGTTACCAGTGCTGTAGAAAGGCACAGTATCAGTCGCACTGAGTTTCCCAGGATGGCCTTCCTGCAGGTCAGGAAGGCCTATGGTCCTCCTGTCTTGGCCCTTGAGATCTCAGGCCTCCACCATAAGGTCTAACAGCAAAGAAGAATTCTCAATAATATGTGGCACGTGAAAACTGAATACTGTTTTCATTGAAGTATTTAGATCATGTCTGAAAAATTTTAAACCCAGAAATAACAGAAGCATGCTATTTGTTTAGAAACATGACAGTACATTCCTGAAAACATAGTTGAAGGAATTTAAAATGGATGTCAGCGAGGAGTGGAAGTGGGATGGGATAAGCCGTCTAGATCTTTGGACACCAGTGCTTCTGGCATTTTCCACTCTACACTTACTGGCCTGTGGCCACTATGTGCCAAGAGACAACCAAAATGGTTTCTGGCCATTGCCCAAACAACCCTGCATGACAAAATGGCTTCTGTTTTAGAGTGTTATTTTATTCTTTAATGTACTAATTTGACAAAACTTATGGGTGAGGAAACAGTAGGAGAGATCCAGACCAGATAGACGCCAGTGTGATCTCTCCTTCAAATGCCTGTCCCTCTCCTGAGCTGACCTCTCTGGGTCTGCATCCCATTTCTTTCCTCCCAGTTGAGCACAGATATGACAGACACTCACCCCCTAGGAACGCGCACTCGAAGTGGCTGCAGGTCGTGTTTGTGCTTTGAAGGACAAAGTCACTGCCAGCTCCTTCCTGCGACACCTGAAAAATCTCATTCAGAGGTATTAAAACAATTCTTTCACTTTGTTTATCAAAAAATTTTTCCACGGGTACTCCGAAGCAGGTGTAGACGGTTAGCACAGTGTGTTGTTGGTCAGCTGCTGGAGGTTTGGCTGAATACGCCAGTGTGAAATTGCCAAGCCTGGCTTGGTTTATTATTCCGAATTCAAATGAAACGTGCTGGTTGGTGATGTACACCGCACTTCTGTAGCTCTCCTCACAAGGTCTTCTCAGCAGCTGCACAGCTCTTGCCAGGTAGAAGTGAAAAGCTTTGAACTGAAAGTCATAGATATAATCTTTTCGGGATTGGCCGGCCATTTTCACAGCTGCATTGAACATGCGGTAAAAGGGCGTCTGCTCTTGAGCCTCTGAAATATAGGCCATTAGGGCCACTCCATAGTTATCCTTGAAGTTCATGGGGAGAGAAAGCTGAGCCTTCTGAGCCTCCCACTTGATTTTCGCTTTTTCCCACACGGTCTCCAGGAGCTGAAGGTTTGTTATTTCCTCCTGGAGCAGCTGGGGCACGTACTTCATTTCCATCCTGGTGCTGCACTTCAGGTATTCATCGTCAAATGCATTCTCTGCCATGTCTAACATTTCAGCCTTCACCTTCAAAGCAAGAGGAAACCACCACTCTTGAAATAAGATGTTTAGTTGTATAATTTTCTCTAAGCACTATGCCCACTCCCTCATCCTTTTTAATTATGAATTGTATTCCATTGTTATGGATAGCTTTTCTCAGCTATGATGTATTCATTTGAAGAGATATGGAGAGGCACTGTGCCTGGAATTCTTTAATCTGAGGACTATAGTGCAGAGGAAATGGAAGACCTCAGGCTTTGAACAGTGTCCTTTGCTCAATTTTCTTGACTCTCAACACTGTTTTGTATAATTTGAAATATCATGTATAAAACACTGGACATGGTAGATAGAGACACAATAGCAAATACTATATTCCCTTTGGAGACACTCCCTTACTCATATGACATGGGTTAGAACTGATTTTCCACTTCCAGTCTGAAGTCAAAGGTAATGAAGGCCCTTCAGTAAGAACACTCTAAAGAAAGGGATCTTTCTTCTTTTTAAAACCATAAGCTCTCTTGACCATTTTGGTTTGGGTCTTCCAACATTAATTCTTTCAGTCCCATCAGGGGAGGCTAAAGCAATGTCCAAATGCAAAACAATAAAGATTTACAGTACTGAAAGACAAGTGAGGCCTGGAAGCACACTTGAGGTCCTTACCGTTGTTAAGTGCCACACCTGTATGTGAACTGTGTGCCTGATCCTTCGTTTGAATGCTCAAAGACCCTTCAATCATAGCATGTCCAAGACCAACTTTGTAAACTCATGCCTACAACCATCTCTCCATCTGTTCTTGGGAAGTTTTCCTAGAAACCCCCTCCTTGGGAGGAATGAGATACCTTTATAGGTATCTCATTTCTAAGGCCTAAGAAATGTCTCTAGCATTCTCTCTATATGCAAGATATTAACATTGCATAGGAATTACCTCAGTCCTCAGAGCCACCTCTGTGGGATAGGTACTATCCTTAACCTCCCTTTAAAAAGAAATGAGACAAAGATACAAATGGATTAAAACAGGGAATTGGTATTTGAACCTAGACACTCTGGTTCCACAGTCCTGTCTTTTTATTTTTTATTTTATTTTATTTTATTTTTTTTGGTCTTTTCGAGACAGGGTCTCCCTATAGCCCCAGCTGTCCTGGAACTCACTCTGTAGTCCTGTGTTTTTAACCAAATGTTCCGTTGCCTCTAGAAAATGAGAATGCTCCAATCAATGCTGAAGCCCACTAACATTTATGTAGCACTGTTAAAAAAGGTTAATTTTGCTAAAAATGCTTTTACCAGCATCATAACTAACTGGGCCTGCACCAAAATGTTGATTATAAGCACAGTATACTGTGCCGGGGAGTCTGAGACTCACGCACTCCTGGGTTTGTGGGTCAGTTTCTTGATATGGGAATTTAAGCTTCAGAGATCAAGTCACTGCTGTCTCACAGTTAAGGAATGTACCTTCCTCTGTAGCACAGAATGTACCAGAGTTCAGCTTGAGCACCAAGGCATGATTTATCTTTAAGACCTCAACAGAAGACAGACTCGAAACCACCTCCCACATTCCCCACCTCATATCAGAGTTTATCCGATATGTTCCTGTCTTTTCCTTATGCCTCAAACTAGTCTCCACATGTCTAATTTTAGGCATCCAGCCTTCCTGGCCAGACACCATAGCTGCTTGTGTGTTCTGTACAGTGCGTGCCATAAGCAGTGGCCAAGCCCCTTGGCACTACCACCATTCAGGACAGATGAATGGGTACAAAGGAACAGGGACAAAAGATCAGGTGAATGGGCTGATTATATTTTCTTCCTCTGATTTATCCACTTAAAAACTGATAATGATGAAATTCAAGAATCAAAAATTCAAAATTTGGGGGCTAGAAGAGCTAGCTCAGTGGTTAAGAGCAGTGACTGCTCTTTCGGAGTATAGGTTCAATTCCCAGCACCCACATTACAGCTAACTGTCCATCTGTGACTACAGATGGGAATCCGACGCCCTCCTCTGACCTCCATGGGAATTGCATGACCTGGGTGCACTTACATACATGCAGGGAATATAGTCATACACATAAAACATAATAAAATGATAAAAAATTTTAAATTAAAAAATTCAAATTTCAAGTATCTGGAAATGACCTAAATGTTCCAAAAGAGAACCTCCAAAAGAGGTTAAATTATAAAACATTAATGAAATAAATGTTAAAGTCATGCTGTGAACAAATACTTAACAGGCAAATTAAAATCAAAGGGGGCGTCCCTTCACGTCCACTAGAATGGAGGTAAGGATAAAATGAAAACAAAAGGAAAATAAATAATATGAGCCTGCAGGTGAATCCAAGCTTTAATCCACTGCTGGTAGGAGCATAGTATAGTGTAGCCAGTGTGGACGATACTTCGCTAGTTCTTCAAAAGTTACCATAAAGTTATGATATGACCCAGAAACCCTATTCTAGATATATAGTGAAGAAAACTGAAGCATGTTCACAGTAATGTGCATCTGCTATCATGCAGCGTAAAGCATAGCCCTGCCAATTCAGTTTTCCTTGACAGGTCATACTAGACCTATTAAGAAGCAAGCTGCTATGTGAGACAACAAGTAACGCTTGTCTGTTGCTCCCCAGCTGTCAATAGTTAGACAGAAGAATTTAAAAGAAAACATCCACACGAAAACCTGTACACAAAGTTCATAGCAACACTATGTTTAATTGCCATAAAGAGCAAACCCAAATGTTTATCAACTGATTAAAATGTGGCACATCCATATAATGGCACTGTTAGTCATGGATAAGGAGATACGAATACACACTACAATATGCGCAGGCTTTGAAGACGCTATGCTAGGCAAAAGAAACTAGGCACAAAAGACCACATGTTGTACGACTATGCTTTGCCGAAATGTCATAAATCATGAAGCAGATTACTGGTTGCCAGAGAACAGGGGAAGGAGGGAATTTAGGGTGATGAAAATGTTATGTAACTAAACAGTAATGGCTGTTCAACATCGTAAATACACTAAACATCAATGAAACATGTGGTTTAAAATGTTGCCTTTAATCCCAGCACTTGGGAGGCAGAGGCAGGCAGATCTCTGTGAGTTCAATGCCAGCCTGGGCTACAGGGAGACCCTGTCTCAAAAAACAAAACAAACAAAAAAAGATTTTCCTAACCAAAGACATTAGAGGTCTCTATTATGAAAATTTTAAATCTTAAAAAAGATAGAGGAAGACAACAGATGATGGGAGGTCCTACCATGGATTGGTAGAATCGATGCTATGAAAATGGCCATCTTTCCCAGAGCAGTCTACAGATTCAGTGCAATGCCAATGAAAATACCCACGACATTCTTCACAGAGAAAAAAATTCTAAAATTCATATGGAATCACAAGAGACTTTGGATAGCCAAAGCAATCTTGAGCAAAAAGAACAATGCTGGGGATTACCATACTAGATCTCAGACTATAGTACAGAACTACAGTCATAAAAACAGCATTGTACTGGCACAAAAATAGACACGTAGATCAACGGAATACAAGAGAAGACTCAAACATGAATACATGAATTTCAGCCACCTTGTATTTGACAAAGGTGGCAAAAATGCACAGTGGAAGAAAGCATCTTCAACAAATGGTCCTGGCAAAACTGGATCTCCACCTAGAGCAGAATGAAATTAGATCCTTATCTTTTACCCTGAACGAAAGTCAACTCCGAATGTATCAGAGACCTCAATATAAAACCTGAAACTCTGAAACTGCTAGAAGAAAACATAGCCAGTACCCCCCAAGATACAGGCATAGGAAAGGACTTTTGAAATCTGACATCGGTTGTCCAGGCATTAAGGTCAATAATGAAGTGGGATCTCATTAAGCTAAAAAGCTTCTGTACAGCAAAAGAAACAATCAAGGAAGTGAAAAGGGAGAAAATCTTCACATGCTACACATGCAACAGAGGATTAATATCCAGAATATAAAAAGAACTCAAAAAAACCAAAGAAACAAAATAAACGACCCAATAAAAAGATGGGAGAGAGAGTTCTCAAATGAAGATACAAAAATGGCTCAGGAGCACCTTAAAAAGTGCTCGGCATCCTTAGTAATTAGAGAAGTGAAGATACAAACCACTTTAAGATTCCGTCTTAGCCCAGGGGGAGACAGAGGAGAAATGAATGGAAAGGGGGGGTATGGAAGCCAAAGGTTAATGCATTGGCTCAGGAAACCCCTGAGAAATACACATGCGGTGTCTGAACATTAGTGCATGTGTATACCTGGGGCTGAACGGCAAGGAGCGCGGTGCCAGACAGGAGATGCCTTCCTTTGAGTGGTTGGTCAGAGTAGTCTAAAGACTCCCAAAATAACACAGGCTATTGCCAGAGTTCTTGGTTGTCTCCCAGAACTCAAAGGTAAGACTCTGCCACTGAAGACAGGACACAGACTTGGAGCCATGGAGCAGGAACCGACCTGGAAGTCTTTTCCCGGCAGACTAGCTCTCCTAGTTCTGGAGGATACTATGCAAGCTGCTAAGGGAGGAAAACCAATTAATCAGTGGTCCAACCTAAAACTGAATAACCATATCCAGGCGTGGTGGTGCACACCTTTAATCATAGCACTTGGGAGGCAGAGGCAGGCGTATCTCTGTGAGTTCATGGCCAGCTTGGTCTACATAGTGAGTTCCAGGCCAGCTGGGGCTACAGGAAGACCCTGTTTCAAAAAGACAAAAACAAACAAAACAAAACTGAATAACCATAATAACTGGCTCAGCAAGCTACTTCTATTGCTGTAATAATGGCATTGTTGGGGGTGGAGAGATGGCCTAGAGGTTAAGAGCACCGACTGCTCTTGCAGAGGACCCGGGTTCGATCCCCAGCACCCACATGGCGGCCGAGAACAGTCTGAAACTCCAATTCCAGGAGAACTCCAGTTCCGGGGGAATCCGACACCCTCTTCTGACCTCCGCGGCATTGCACGACACGGGTGCACAAACTTGCATGCAGACAGTACATTGATACACATACAGAAATAAATAAATGCTGGGCGTGGTGGCACATGCCTTTAATCCTAGCACTTGGGAGGCAGAGGCTCTGTGAGTTTGAGGCCAGCCTGGTCTACAGAGTGAGTTCCAGGACAGCCAGAGCTAAAGGAGACCCTGTCTCAAAAAGACCGAAAAAAAAAAAAATAGTGGCATTGTTATGGGGGGGGCAGAATAATCAACAGCTATCTAAATGGACTTAAAGCCCTCTCAATGGAAGTGAACTCATGGGTGGCACTGTAATTATACCAAGTACATATGGCTGGAGAGGCCACAGATCTGAGAGAAAACCATCTTTTTGGTATCTCTAGACAAGTGAAATTTCTTACCATATCCTAAATATGGATCTTTATATTTACAGACAGGTATACAGTATACCACTCATCAAAGAAGCATCTTTTTGCAACAAATGAGACTATTACAGAGTTCCAAAACTAGTCACACATAAAGAATATGTGTCTGAGAGATGCCCACCCCTAGGTGACATATCTACAGTGGAACCTCTACACCTAAGGCCCACAGAACTTACAGGAACGGGAGGGAAAGAATGCTAGTGCAGCCTTCAACAATCACTGGAAAAGCTTCCTTATACACTAGAGCGTGATGAACACAGAAGGCCACAAGCTAAGTTTAGAGACTAAGAGACTGCAGAGCGTGGGTCCTTGGATAGGACTTCTGTATTAAACCTCGGTCACCCATGGCACAGCGACCATTGCGGAAGAGGGGGCAGAAAGATTGTAAGATGCAGGGTTGGTCCATGAGCACAGGCGAACAGAAACTCTGAGGACACTGGAAGCTTGCTCATGTGAAACTGTGGCAATGGTGGAGTCAAGCACAAGACCGGTTCCCGCACAATCAGACAAACACCCAGAGTGGGAAGACGGACATGAGCACTGGGCCATCCCTAGCCTGAGAACTGTTGGAAACTGATTACCACTGGGTGAGGGAGAGCAGGCTGTCCTTAAGATCTCTAGATAGGCTACACAGACTCCAGTGGATGAATTGGCACTGAAGGACATCTGGGTAAAATGGTTGAGTGAATGGGACGTAACATGTATGGCAGAGTACATGATGTTTGCTGGGGAGGGAAGGGGCATGAATGGGAGATAGCATCTAAACTCAAGAACTGTTGTTTGAAATGTACAAAAGTTCAATAAAATATTTTTTTAATTTTTTTTATTAATTTTATTTATTTCTGTATGTGTATGAATGTGCTGTCTGCATGCAAGTCTGTGCACCCGTGTCGTGCAACGCCGCGGAGTTCAGAAGAGGGTGTCGGATTCCCCTGGAACTGGAGTTCTCCTGGAATTGGAACTTCAGACGGTTCTCAGCCGCCATGTGGGTGCTGGGGATCGAACCCGGGTTCTCTCTAAGAGTGGTCGGCGCTCTTAACCGCTAGGCCATCTCTCCAGCCCCCCCAATAAAATATTTTTAAATGTTGCTTTTTAGGGTTTTTAATTTCATTATATGGCTCAATTAAAAAAAAAACCCACAACAGAATGTGCAGCCAACAGAACACATAATGATTCTCTAGAAAGTGCATCAAAGTACTGAATTTAAAATGTATAAAAAATGTAAAATTTAGCTGGACATGGTGGTGCATGCCTGTAATCCTAGTACTTGGGAGGCAAAGGCAGGTGGATCTC
The DNA here is from genome assembly GCA_009823505.1 of Rhizomys pruinosus. NCBI lineage: Eukaryota > Metazoa > Chordata > Mammalia > Rodentia > Spalacidae > Rhizomys > Rhizomys pruinosus. The sequence continues at coordinate 1,949,727 of VZQC01013897.1, forward strand.
TGTGGGTTCAAGGTCAGCCTGGTCTACAGAGTGAGTTCCAGGCCAGCTGGGGAGACCCTGCTTCAAAAAGACCAAAAAAAAAAAAAAATGTAGGAAGAAAAAAAAGTTTTAGGTATTTTAAAGAAGGCATTCAGAACCAGTGCACAAGTAGTGGTTATTTGACAACTAATATTATATGAGGGGCACGTGAGATACTCATTTCATATTATATATAGACATGTACTGTGAAGTATTTAAAGAATTAACTGCAAATAAAATAATAAATTTATATCAATAAAAAACTATGAGGAAATAGTCATTACATAATTTAGGAACATGGAACCAATGTGCCATTATTTGGAGAACATGGTATTTCAGAATATGACATCGAGAGACAGACAGCACACTATTACTTGAAGGCAAGGTTTAAAATGTTATGTACAGGGAGCTGGAGAGATGGCCCAGCAGATAAGAGCACTTGTTGCTCTTGCAGAGGACCTAGGCTTAGTTCCCTAATTCCAATTCCAGGGGATCCGATGCCCCCAATGGCACCAGGCATGCATGAGGTGAACGTGCATGCATGTATGCAGAGATACACGCAGGCACTTACATATACACATAAAATAAAAATAAACCTCTTTTAAAAATGCTGTGTACAATATTAATCTCATTTATATGTACAACAATTTTTTGGTGTTTTTGAGATAGGGTCTCCGTACTGCCTCAGCTGGCCTAGAACTTGCCTATGTAGACAAGGCTGGCCTTGAACTCACAGAGATCTGCCTGCCTCTGCCTTCTGGGTGCTGTGATTAAAGGGGTGCACCACCACGCCTGGCCTAAGATGGTTCTTAGCTGCCATGTGGGTACTGGGAATTGAACCCGGGTCCTCTGCAAGAGCAGTCAGTGCTCTTAACCACTGAGCCATCTCTCCAGCCCTAACTTTTTTACTTTCTACAGCTACCATATACCTCATCTGCAAGGTGGATGAAGAAGGCACTTGCAAGTTAATTTAGCTGGCCAGGCTTCTCTTGGCCCACATCGGTGCCCCAGGGAAGTTATCAGGTTTCCATCCCAGTGACCGCATGCTTTCCATTCCCAACATTACCTGGAAGATGTCCACTAGAATCATGGCTGCCAGCAGCATGGTGACCATTTCAAAATGTCCCATCTTCATTTTTCTCTTCTAAATTAAAACAAAAATTAATTCTGTAGACTTAACAACAAAGATGTTTAGAGGAACAGAGCAAGATGATGTTATATATTTCCATGCTGGGTAGATCTGTGACAATCAAAGCGATTATTAATAAGTTTCTAATGGCTGCACAAGTCATTCGAATTTATCTAGAGGTCTTGATACCTTTATTCTAAAATCTCAAGAGAATATCTATAATGTTCACAGGATCAAATCTGCCTGTCACCACACAGCTTCATCCAGACGTGATTCTCACCATTGTCACTCCTAGGCGTATTTTTCCCCATCTCTAAATCTGCTCTCAGCATACACAAGAAATAACACTGAACTGGATCCACTAGTCTCAAACGTCCCCTGCCCCCGCCAGCTCCTGGTTTGAAGACTTCCCTAGGAATCTATCCATGTCCACTTTCCATTCTTCTACCTTCTTCGAAAGCTAAGTCATGCCCACTTGGGTGGGAGGGAAGAGATGATGAGGTTGGTAGTGCTACAAAGCACATTACCTGAGGTGACCTCCTTCCCCAATTATTCACAATCAATAGAAGCCTTGATGCCAAACAAGTGTCTTTTGTAACTTTCTGGAGTTAGGAACCAGGAAGGCAGTGATTCTACCATGATTACATAACACGACTGCTAAATGCCTAATATTCATTCCAGTACTTATGGCAGTGGAGAACTAAGCAGGGGGGCAAGAGGTCCTCAAGGGCCAAAGTTACCCAGAGCCATTAACCAACTCAGTTAAAGGCTTCAGGCAGGTGGCCTCTCGCTCCGAACATCTGCATCTGCTCCCACAAAGCTGCCATCGCTGGAACAGAAACGGAACTGAAATGGAACTGAAGTATGATGACTTCTTACCAATCATCACACCTGGATTCTGAAAGTGGGCATGAGTGGCACAGGGGAAGAAGACAGTCTTTCTTTTTGGCATCATTTTGGCCCCAGGTTCCTGTCTTTCTTCAAAAGCAGTTTCTTTATCTAGAGATATAAAAATACAGTACCAAAATGCTACTTTTGTGCTAAATTTCCCTCTCCCCAAAGTATTCCGACCATAACATTCAATAGAATCTTGTTCACAGGCAGTGTGGGCCAAGCCGGCTCCAGTCACGGTTTTCCTGGGAATTCTTCACTTCTGTAGTCTTGAGTGCAAAAAATCAAAATGTTTACCTGGTATTTGTACCTTTGCAGCAGTTTAAATGATGCCACGTCTCAAACTGATTCCCACTCTCAGCCGTGGTGAGCGTCCCTCCAGGATGGGATGTTGTTGACAGTGAGCTGACGGGGAATGCTTTTCTTTTTATAACCCCCCTAGCGGTAGCCGGCAGTGGCACATTGCCCCACTTGTGTTCTGCTATTTATATCTGGCCCCCACTCTCTGCCCTGGAATCACTGCTGTTAACACTTTCAATCTCTAAGAGGCCTGAGAATTGGCAGCAGTGGCCTCTGTTCAGTTCTAAGTCCAGTTCTGGACTTCCCTCAGAAAGAACTCATTTCCCAACCCTAACCCTCGACACTCATGTCAGATGAAAGCATGGATTTCATTCTGTTACGAGAGTCACATAACAGAGGATTTGCTTCCTGAAACACTGTCAATGATAATGGCTGTCTCCACTCACTCCACCATGCCAGGGGTTTCAGGTACCATGCCGGGGACTGGGAAACACAAACAAGCAAAACAAAGTACCAAAAAGTTTAAAAAGAAACTAATACACATACTGTACCTGAAAACAACACAGTAAGCATTTCTCAACAAATAAATAAAGTTGGTCAATAAAGTTGGACCAGAATACCCAGGAGAAAGGGACCCGGCAATACCCCAGACTAGAGCACAATGCTGAAGAACCTGCAAGAATTTCACCGACTATGGACAGAAACTCTTGAGCTGTAGGAGAATTGTGTATATTCACATTACTATAATGCTGATAAGTGGCTATTTGGAATAGCCTCGATCTCAAAGCCATCCAAATTCCAAACAGTAGGATTGTGAAATACATTTTGACAAATGGAACTTTAGCACTAAAAATGAATAAACTCTAACATTTAAAAATGTAGATAAATTTTACAAAGTTTTGAACTTAAGACATAAGTATGTCTATACTGTGACATATAGAAAACATGGACTAATATGGAAAACATAGGTGTCACTGATATCACAGTAGTCACATGAGTAGTAGACAGTAACCAGAAGGAGCACAAGGGAAGCTTCTGGTGTGATAGCAAGATTTTGGTTTGGGTTCTGGTACTGATTATACTGCTGTGTTGGCCAGTTTGTGAAAACCCACCAAGTTACAAACTCGTGTGTATTTTTCCTTATACATCACTTCAGGATGACACTTAGCATTAGTATGAAGTATACTCCTTAATACCTGCTTAGAAAATGCATCTCTATGTGGAAGCAAGTTTGCCCAGTTTTGTGCCAGCTTTATTATTGGGACTACTTCTGGGCAAGCACGCATTCCTGTGCTTGGTGGGATTTCCACAAACTGCTGGTGAAGAAGGGGGGGTGTTATAGTTAGCTTCTCCATTGCTGTGGCAAAACACTCTGACACCAACTTAGGGAGGAAAGAGTTTATGCAGCTCAGCTCACATCTCCCGTGTCACAGTTCATCACTCAGGGAGCCCAAGGTAGGAACTCAGGGCAGGAACCTGGAGGTAGGAGTTGAAGCACAGGCAATGGAGGAGCACTGCTTATTGGCTTACTCTCCTGGCCCATGTCCAGCCTGCTTTCTTTTATTTTTATTTATTTTTATTTTATTTATTTTTGTATGTGTATGAGTGTACTGTCTGCATGTAGGTTTGTGCACCCATGTCGTACAATGCAGTGGAGGTCTGAAGAGGGTGTCGGATTCCCCTGGAACTGGAGTTCTCCTGCAATTGGAGTTACAGACGGTTCTTAGCCTCCATGTGGGTGCTGGGGATTGAACCCAGGTCCTCTGCAAGAGCAGTCGGTGCTCTTAACAGCCAGGCCATCTCTCCAGCCCAGGACCACTCCTTTCTGACCTTAGGTCCTGATACTTGCGTGTCAAGCACTTTACATCTCTCCACCGCCTCTGTTCAAACTTTCTAAAAAGGATCCATTTTATTTTATTTAGATACTGCATGTACAAGTGCATGCAGGTGCCCACATGGGCTAGAAAAGGGTGTCAGATCTCCTAGGGCTGGAGTTACATTGTTGTGAGCTGTCCAACCTGGGTGCTGGGAATGGAATTTGGGTCCTCTGGAAGAGGAGCAAACACTCTTAATCACAAAGCCATTTCTCCAGCCTCTTGTTTTCAATATTTATTTATTTATTATTTATTTATGGTCTTTTTGAGACAGGGTCTCCCTTTAGTCCCAGCTGGCCTGGAACTCACGATATAGACCAGGCTGGCCTCCAACTCACAGAGACCAGCCTGCCTCTGCCCCCCAAGTGCTGGGATTAAAGGTGTGTGCCACCATGCCTGGCTTGTTTTCATCTTTTAAAGAACAAAATTTTGGTCTTTAAATTACCAATATTATATGCAGTCATATTACTGAACCTTTTCCAGTATAAAAAATTGCAGAGTATGTAGAGTTCACATTTGTATTTATCATTTGTTTGCTTATTCATAGTTTGTATACTTGCTACCTGAGTATCTTAGACCTGACTTGTCACGTGTAATCAGGCAAAACTGCCATTCTTACCTGTGGCACCAGGTTCATGTCTGTGATTCTTTTGTTGTTGTGGTGGTTGGAGTTCTGAATAGAATATGTACATATTTTGAGAAACTTAAGTGGCCCCTAGACAAGAATCAAAGGTTAACACACACGAGCAGGTAGTGGAGCAAAAGTAGCAAAAATCCCAAAACAAAGCAATCGTTAACTGAGGTGATTTAGAATAAGGATATTCTCAGTGAAGCCTGCTGCTCTCTACCTTGACTTGCAAAGCTTCTCATGCAGCAACTACTTCCTTCACGTTTGAGTTTTGCTTTGCTGGGGCTTTCCATTAAATAACTTAATACTGTAATAGCACTGGCTGCTATTAAAATTACATGATTAATACCACAATACTCTGTATAGGCTGTTATCCATTTAAAACAAGAGCACAATGACACATTTGACAAACGGATGGAGACAGCTGCCAAATGGAGATCAGAATAGACTTTCAGGAAGCTTCAACAGAAGGTCACTATTTTGTAAATTTTTTTATTATTTATTTTAATTTTTTTATTTTTTGGTCTTTTCAAGACAGGGTCTCCCTGTAGCCCCAGCTGTCTTGGAACTCATTCTGTAGACCAGGCTGGCCTTGAACTCACAAAGATCCGCCTACCTCAGCCTCCCGAGTGCTAGGATCAAAGGCGTGTGCCACCACGCCCGACTATTTTGTAAATTTTAAAGATTGTTTTTATTTTTTTATATTTATTTATTTGTTTATTTATTTTTGGTCTTTTTGAAACAGGGTCTCCCTGTAGCCCCAGCTGTCCTGGAACTCACTCTGTAGACCAGGCTGGCCTTGAACTCACAAAGATCCGCCTGCCTCTGCCTCCCGAGTGGACTGTTTTTATTTTATGTGTACGAGTGTTTTGGCTGCATGTATTTAAGTGCACTACATGTGTGCCTAGTTCCCAGGGGGGCAGAAGAGGGCATTGGATCTCCTAGAACTGAAGTGAAGGATGGGTGTTAGCTGCCATGTGGGCACTGAGAAATGAACCTGGTTTCTCTGGAAGAGCAGTAAGTGCTCTCAACTACTGAGCCATCTCTCCAGCCCCAGAAAGTCACTGTTTTTGACTCCATGTTTACTTAATTCAGTTGCTATATGCAATAAAATTTGTATCTGATATCTAGAATAAAATCTCCATAGAATGCACATAACTGTTAGGATTAAAGGTGTGTGCCACCATGCCCAGGTTGGCATTGAATAATCTTAAAGCACAGAAATGAATTGATATAAGCTCTCACATGCTCATTTTTAAAAAGAGATTATTTTTTAAATTATTTAAATAATTGGTAATTTACTTCAGGAAAGCATCTCAGTACTTAATGTATATGTGTATACAAACACACACACACACACACACACACACACACACACACACACACACACTAAAATGTTTCTGAACAGAAAGAGCCCATAACAGAATGACTTGCATTACAGCCAACAGAAAATCCTGTTGTCAAATTCATATTCTCTCTCTCTCTCTCTCTCTCTCTCTCTCTCTCTCTCTCTCTCTCTCTCTCTCTCTCTCTCTCTCTCGTGTTTGTGTAGAGGCCAGAGGCTGATGTCAAGTTATCTTTCTCAATTGCTCCCCCACCTTCTTTTTTAAAATAATTTTTTGAATTTACGTATTTTTATTTCCTGTGTATGAGTGTTTTGACCTGCATATATGTAAGTACGCCCATGTCATGCAGTGCCCACGGAGGGCAGGAGGAGGAGCCGGATCCGCTGGAACTGTTAGCCACGGGGTGGGTGGTGGGAACCAAGCCTGGGTCTTCTGCAAGAGCAGACGGTGCTCTTAACCATGGAGCCATCTCTGCAGCCCCACCTTCTGTTTTGAGACAGGATCTCTCACAGGACCTGGAGCTTGATGGTTCGGCTACAGCAGCTGTCCAGCAAGCCACGGGGATCTGCTGCTCTCTCCCCGTCAGGGCTGGGGTTACAAGCATGAGCCACCATGACAGCTCCTTACAAGGGCACTGGAGATCCAAGCTCAGCTCCTCCTGCTGTGTGGCACTGAGCCATCTCTCTGGCCCCTACGTGTTGGATATTCTTTTCTTTTTTGCTTGTTTTTTGAGACAGGGTATCCCTGTAGTCCCAGTTGTCCTGGAACTCTCTATGTAGAACAGGGTGGCCTCAATCTCACAGAGATTCACCTGCCTCTGCCTCCTGAGTGTTAGGATTAAAGGCCTGCACCACCACGGCCAGGTTGGCATTGAATAGTCTTAAAGCAAATTTGTGGATGGCAGATGAAATACTTTGTAGTTCTTGGTTATACATGGTATACTTTATTTCAAATAGTACAATGCATGTGTAACTCTGATCTAATTTAACTGATTAAATTCTCGGTGTCAGTCATTAATGCCCTGGCCATTCATAAGTTGTTTATTACAAAACCACATGGGCTCTATTTATAATCTCCCTAGTGCTTGCAACATTTTACATAGCTTCAGACCTTATCCAGAAAACTAAAGATTTAGTCTTAGTTCCCAAACATTGAGAGAGAGAGAGAGAGAGAGAGAGAGAGAGAGAGAGAGAGATAAGGGGTCATATCACAAACTAGACCCATTTTCTAGATAGTTGTTAAGAGTGATACTAAGCCAGGCATGGTGGCATACGCCTTTAATCCCAGCACTCGGGAGGCAGAGGCAGGTGGATCTCTGCCGGTTCAAGGCCAGCCTGGTCTACATAGTGAGCTCCAGGCCAGCTGGGACTAAAGGGAGACCCTGTGTCAAAAATACCACCACCATCACCACCAAAAACAACAACAACAACAACAATGAAGTGATGCTAAAGAAATACCTGTACAAAACTGCCATGGCCTTCGAAGAGTTAGTTGTCTGGAAGAGAAATCAACTACTTAATTTCCTGAAGTTAGCCTATAGGACCCTTGAATAGATTTGTCCTATAAGCCTTAAATAGAATTAAGACCTGCTAGCATTGCCCTGGGTTCTTTTCTCCATGCTCAAGACTGAACCCAGAACCTTGCAATCACTTTACCACAGTTACATGCCCAGCCCCATGAAAACTTTTCAGCATTCACTTGGACTGCAGATACAAACAATGCTTATGAGACTACATAAATATTTTTGACTTGTTTTAGAATTCAGGAGCCAATCTGCTTGGATGGGACACCATCAAATATATTTAAGTTGCTACACTTCGTGTGCTATGATGCCCTTAAACTTTCTTTCTTGGGTTAATATTCCTTGCTCTCTCTTTTTGTTGTTGTTTTGATTTGCTTCCCTAGTATTTAGTTGCTGAGTTTCAAATTAGAGTTACTTTTCAAAAAAGGAAAAAGAACAATACTGTTGTCTGCTGAATTAAAAATGATTATTAGAATCTTCATCTTTTGAACGTTATCTGACTCTCAGGGATTGGAATTTTGAGTGGTTGTTAGCTCCATGTGGGTGCTGAGAACTGAGCCAGGTCCTCTGCAAGAGCAGCCAGTGCTCTTACCCACTGAGCCATCTCTCCAGCCTCCTGTTTCTTCTTATGATCCTCTTGAAAAAAAAAAAAAACTTTTCAATTTATTTACAATACGTACTCTTTTGTTTTAGAAATGAATGGGTTTCAAAGTTCTTAGTATTATCTTAAAAGAAAAAGTTCTTCAGAAAATTAATTTGGGGGTGGGCAGGTTGGCATGATTGTCCAGTGGGTAAGGCACTTGCTGTGTAAGCCTGCCCACAACATCCACAGTGGAGAACCGATGCCTGAAAGCTGTCCTTCCATCTCCACACGGACTCCGTGACACATGTGCACCTGCATACTCTCTCATACACATGTATGGTGATAATCATTTTTTAAAATCAAATAGAGGTATATATTATTATGAAAAAAACAAAGAAATCATGACTAAAAAGCCCTTAGATAACCCAGGTTCTGCCGTGGCCTTTCCTTAATCTGACACTTGCACTAGTACATATTTTTTGAAGCTTATACCTTAAGCTTGTTGTATGCATTACTATTTGGAATATCTGTATAAAACGTGAGGAAAATAAAAAGGGGGGAAATATACACTTATTGCAGACTTATTTTCACTGCAAACTTCAGATACTGATTCACCGAAATCCTTTTACTGTCATCAAATATATACCATTTTAATGTTGGTGCTTTGTTTTTCTTCTTTATTACTTTTAAAAAAATTATTCTGGAGGCTTTTGTTTGTTTGGGGTTGGTTTAGTTTCTGAGTCAAGGTTGTTATGTGCCTTGTGATCCTGCCACCACTTGTAAATGTTTCCTTTACAAGTCTGTGCTACTAAGCCCATCTATATGCTGGCATTTTTCAATAATAATATACATTATAGTGAGACCAATCTTTGTTACTGTTTGAAGGATTCTTTTTTTTTCTAAGAGAAAAAAACCCCCAAATATCTACATATTTTATTTCACATTTTCTTTGAAGGAGTGCCTTTTACGTCATTAAGAGTTGTTTCTGGGAGGAATTTTCATATCTGCTTATGTCATAATAGCATTTTGTATTTTTACTTGACATTAATTTTATGATGCTCAAAGAAATCCATCTCTACTCCTCAAGCATTCTAAAATATCTACCCATATGCTCTTATTTTTTAAAAAGATCTTATTTATTTTTATTGTGTGAGTGTTTGCCTGCATGGATTTAAGAGCACCAATGCAGGCAGTGCTTGTAGAGGCCAGAAGTCTTCAACACAAGATCAGCCTGTTTCAGTCTCCTAAGTGTTGGAATCACAGACATGCTGTCATGCCCAGATGGGAGGATGCTTTATTGAAGAACTAAAGTACATACCCAAGAGGCAATTCAGGCTTCCTAGAAGATGGTTAGGCCCAATAAAGTGGCTTTTCTTGGTGGGCTTTACTCTTACTCTAAATCCAAGGGGTATGTTAAAATAGGGCTTTAAAAATATTCAGAATATTTTAGTAGCTATTCTAATTGTACAAAACAAACAGCTTACTATGTTTTCTTTAAAAAATATTTATTTGATGCTGGGTGTGGTGGTGCACGCCTTTAATCCTAGCACTTGGGAGGCAGAGGCAGGTGGATCTTTGTGAGTTCAAGGCCAGCCTGGTCTACACAGTGAGTTCCAGGACAGCTGGGGCTACAGGGAGACCCTGTCTCGAAAAGACCACACAAAAAAATATTTATTTGAGATGGCTCAGTGGTTAAGAGCATTGCCTGCTCTTGTAGGGGACCGCATTTGATTCCCAGCACCAACATGGTGCCTAACAACCTTCTATAACTCCAGTTTCAGGGATCTGATGTCCTCTTCTGACCTCTGAGTGCACTGCAGAACACAGGTGTTACCTACACACATGCAGGCACATCAATAAAAAGTAATACAAATTTAAAAAGGAAATTACTGATAATGAGGGAACTCTGTGGGTTCGCTCATGTTTTTGATCATAACTATAGTGGTGTTTCATGACAACACGTATTTGTCAAAAGTCATAAAACTTGCAATCAAACTGATGAATTTTACTTTATACAGAGTATATTGAAATTCAGTTTATTTATTTAATTTTTTTTGAGACAGGATCTCCCTATAGCCCCAGCTGGCCTGGAACTCACACTATAGACCAAACTGGCTTTGAACTCACAGAAATCTGCCTGCCTCTGCCTCCTGAGTGTTTGGATTAAAGGTGTGCACTACCATACCTGGCTTAAAGACTGTTCTTAGCTGCCATGTCGGTGCTGGGACTCGAACCTGCGTCCTCTGCAAGAGCAGTCAGTGCTCTTAACTGTTGAGCCATCTATCCACCCTCCCTGCTGATTGATTGGTTGGTTGATTGATTGTATATGGGTGTATTGTAGTGCACTGTTGTCATGCAGAGCCCAAAGATGTCAGAAGTGGTTGGATTCCCCTGGAACTTGAGTTATGAACAGTTGTTAGCCTCCATGTGTGTGTTGGGAATCGAACCTGGGTCCTCTGCAAGAGCCATCAGTACTCTTAACTGCTGAGACATCTCTCCAGCTCCTCAGTTAATTTTTTAATTGACAACAAAAATTATCTTGTCCAGGTACTCCTGGCAGGTTCTCTGGGATAGACAAAACACTATCCCAGTAAAGCATCTGCAATATTACAGAGGCCCAGAGAAGTGCCTGGAAGAGAACTGGGGGTCCAGAGGAGCCCAGGGCTGTGATAAGTGAATGCAGAGCCCACACATCTTGCAGATTGGAGAGCAAGGCAGGACATTACAGTCCTGAAAGGAAACCACCACTGTAAAACCATGCCAGATCAGCAAAACCAATGACCACCAGGGGGCAGCACCAGAACAAGATCCCTCCACTTTGGTAGCCGGACTTTGGCTGCTCTTAGGAAGAAAAGCATTCTGAATTTGAGTCTTTACTCAAGTTAGTTTCAACCAACTAAATCCCAATGATAAAATTAGTTTTACCATTAGTGGGCAGGGAAGTTTATGAACTGAGCTGATTTCCAGGGCAGAGAAATACAGTTTCCTTTTGGCATACGGCCTCTCGGGAGCATGGTGCCCCTCAGATACTGGGGAAAGTCACTTGTTTTCCGGTGGTCCTAGCTGCCAGCCTGGTCTCTGAAATGGTGACCTCTGGTGGCTGGTTCAATGTCTTAATAATTTCTACAGATTCGGGGCACCCTGTGGGTAAGTTGTCACAGCCTTCTTGCACTGGGTATTGAAAGTGGAAACTCTGTCTACTGTTCCCCATCAACCTTATTAGCTGGTCTTCTTAGAGTATTAGGTGAGTTCCTGTCCCTTGCTGGCCATCTTCTCATAGAAGGGTGGGAGCCGGCTCTGCCCAGTCACCTGCCCTAAGGGGGCTCACTCCGAGGCAACGTATCCACTCCACCTTCACAATCTTTAATTTCTGGAAACCAGAAACAAACCTTTGTCTTCCCTCAGCTTTTGCCTCTTCGCTATTTCTTACATCTGAGAGACCTTGAGAATTCTCTAGTTTGCCAAAAAAACAGGCAAAAGAAATAAAAAACAGAAATTAAAAAAAAACCTTCACTGCTGAAGGATTTCCTGAAACCTCTATCAACTTTTCTAGTTTCACTCCAGAAAAGAAGCTTCTCTTTTCTAGAATCAAATCGTCTACTTCTTATTCTTACTAGGACCGCTTCCTGTATGCTAATTCCTCTTTCCCTGTCCTATGAACCTCCTTGTTCTGGCACTTTCTGCCCTTCACTTCCTCTCTAAACCACTAGCAATTGCTATGGGTGTACCCAGAGCCAGCAAGCACTCTACCACTGAGCTAAATGCCAGATCCCAACTCTAGAACCACGAATGTTTACTGAGCCTCTTCTGTGAGCCCATTGTTCTAGGTGTTGAGATGTGTCCATGGACCAAGCAGATGCTTGTCTCCAGGAAGCTTATCTCTGGCAAGAAATGGAGGAGAGAGAGAGAGACAGTTAGCAAACAGATAATAAGCTGGTATCATTCGATGGGAAAGAGGTGAGGCAGAGTCCAGTGTGCAGGGTTAGAAGCCTGGAGTGGAGGGGACTGAGGGTATTTTGCATTAGAGTGGTGTCAAGTGAGGATCCCTAGGACGCATGATCTGACCAAAAGCAGGAATCGGGGAAGAAGCTGCTGGAATCTGTTGTAGAAAATATTCCTTTGGTGAGAGCTGGATCTCCTCTTTAGGAGCTCTAGTCAGCACATGCTAAGCACACAATAACCACTAAGCACTTTACATGTGACTTGGTGAAGAAGAAATGTTTCAATGGACTTCATTTTGTTTAATTTTAACTTAAAATTTAAAACCAATGATTCATGTACTGGAGAGTTTTCAATGTTTGGAACAACTGGAGTATTTGCATCTGTTTTCAACTTGACATTTCATAAAGTCTAAATATAGATCAATGATTTCCGATGAAAATATGTAAATGCAGATTGCCATCGTGAGTTCAAACATTTAATATGAAAACAGTAAAGCATGCCTTTTAGAGAGATAGGATGGGTTGAGATAAATTAGTAATTTCGCTTGTTTATTTTTTTTCTTAAAATGTGGCTACTATAAAGTTTTTTTTCTTTGGTCTCTTGAGATAGATCTCACTCTGTAGCCTAGAGGCTGGCCTGGAACTTGCTATGTAGTCCAGGTCGGCCTCTTAACTGGAGCAGGCTCAAGCCCTTCTCTGAATGCTGGGATTACAGGTATGTATCACCTCACCAGACTGAGAAAGCTTTAAATTATGCATGTAGCTTCCTTCTCTTTCTCCTTCTCCTCCTTCTTTTGTTGAGACAGGGTCTCATGTAGCCCATGCTGATATCCAACTCATTATGCAGCTGAGGATGACCATGAACTCTCCATCCTCCTAGCCTCTTAGCAACAACCCCCCCCCTCCATTGCTAGGATCACAGGCATGCACTGCTGCACTTGATTTATGCAGTGTTGGGAATCAAATCCTGGGATTTATGCATTCTAAGAAACACTCCGCCACCTGAGCTACAATCTTCCCCTCTTTTCTGTTGTTGTTGTTGTTGTTATTGTTTCTGGGACAATCTTTGTATGTAGCCCAGGTTGTCTTCAGACTTGCAATCCTTCTGATTCAGGCTCTTGAGTGCTGGGACTACAGTAATGCCCACTAGGCCCAGCTCGTTATATGTCTTTTAAATGATGCTGAGCTATATCAACTGCTTGCTTGCTATGGCTAAGGAAACCAGAGGTTCAGGGGTGAGTGTGGTCAGAGCCAGTGCAAAGAGGGCTTAAAGAAAAAGAACCACTCCAAGTGAGTCCCCACATGTTATTTAAGGCTTTCTATAACAGTCACAATTGAAATATCAAAGCCACATGAATTGCCACATGAAGTTTCTTCCTTTCTATTAGATGTTTCTAGATAACCCTTAGGCTCTATAAGCCCTTGTCCATTCATTTCATGTGGCAAGGGGAGAGGCTTGAAGCTACAGTACACAAAACATGAAAAACATGGAAATCGTGTCCTTGGTAGACAGAGACCTAGAAATTGGGGAAATCACAGAAAGCTGTGAATGCATATTTGTGCCCATCTTTGTGGGGACAAAGATGAAGACTTTGATGTCTCATGGAAAGGAGCAACAGTTATATGTGAAGCCCTCTCACAACAATGCACTCTAACATGCCACAAGGAAGGACGGTGTTAAGAAAAATGGTTAGAAAGAACTAGGCAACCTTCTGAGAGTAGGCAACCTTCTGAGAGTAGGCAAACTTCCAAGAGTAGGCTAACTGGGCTGGAGAGATGGCCTAGCAGTTAAGAGCGCCGACCGCTCTTACAGAGGACCAGGGTTCGATCCCCAGCACCCACATGGCGGCCGAGAACCTCTGAAACTCCAATTCCAGGAGAACTCCAGTTCCAGGGGAATCCAAGACCCTCTTCTGACCTCCGCAGCATTGCACGACACGGGTGCACAAACCTGCATGCAGACAGTACATTCCTACACATACAGAAATAAATAAAATAAAAAAAAAAGAGTAGGCTAACCAAACTCCCATGTTGCCAGGTCCACAGACAGAGGCTCCAGCAGGGCCAAGCCAGATCTGGCCCATGGTTCATTTTTCTCCACATTCTCTAGTCTACTGTCCTCTTCAAATGTTTTTAGCTGCATTTTTTCCTCTGTATAATACAAAATGGGTTGGAAAAAAACAGGCTAATGCAATGAATTTTCAACTGTATGCTGTCCAAATTAGGGCCTTATGGATTGAAGACACAAAATGAAGAGAAAAGGGATCTGACTTACTCTGGGCTCTGTGGGAGTCATGACCTCCTAGACAGGAAGAAGTGGGGGAGGGAGAGAAGCTTTGCTTTCAGCCATGTGTATTTCCTTCTTAAATGCACTATTAAACAGGCGAGCCATTGATATGGCATGAAGGAAACAGAAACCTCTGTCCTGTGAAATCAAGAGTTTAGTTATTAGCTCTGTTCCTAAGGCTGGAAACCCCCATGAAGTAACTGTGGGAACAACCAGCCTAAAAAAAAAACAAAACTAAACATAACTTAATGCTATTTTTAAAGTATAAATACACTCCCTTCTGGAACAGGAAATATTAGCTTTTAGAAAAGAGGAAGCAAAACTAACAGGGGTATTTGAGTGGGCCTGCCACACTCTTGCTTTCTCTTTTAAAGTAACTCTTCAGTGAGTGTCTACTCCCACTCACACCCCAAATTCAAATGCTATCTTGTTACTTTTATATAAAATGAGTTATTAAAAGCTATGAAAAAACTACCCTAAAAACATTATATGCAAAACTGTCCTTAGACATGGAAGAATCCAAGTGGAAGCCCATTTTATGACTCACGATCTTTATGCATGGGCATCTTCTGACCACCAATTGCAGAGGCCAGTACATGCTGACTACAAACATGGAGGGAAAATACAATCCGCAAAGAACTTAGTTTGTTCAGAGACGATGCCACATAAGCCAAAATTGTACTACTGTGAGTAGGGTGGTCGGGTCTGAGAGGAGGGCAATTGCCTCCCGTGGGGCAGAGGCGATGAAGCAACAATTCAGTTTGAAAACTGAAGGAGTAGAAATGAAGGAAGGAAAAAGATGAGAGAACATTCCAGGCACTGAGGGCATAAAAGAACAGCAGAAAATCAAGAAAATGCAAGCACTCAGTACAGCTGACAGCATGATACTGTAGTGGAGCACACTGCATTCCCATCTGCATAAGAGCAAAACCCAAACAGGCAGGGCCAAGATGTAAGAAAGCCAGAAAGACTCATTACCTGCAGCAGGTAAGGAAGGCACAGGCAGGAGAAGGTAATCCCCTCCTTGAACAAAGGAAGCAACAGGATCTTCTCCACAATGTCTTGCAAGGACCACAAGTCATTATGCTGAAACAACTCTTCCCTGCAACAAGGGAGCATCCCTGATCTTGGAGGGACAAATTAGTATAAGGAAGCACTTTGGAAGTCGCCCTATTCCTGAGCATGCCCAGTGCGAGGTCATAATTTAAGAAAGATAAATAGACACGCTTTGGGCATGCTTGGTTCCCAGTTGTTGGAACATATTAAAACAGTGGGCAGAAGTGAATCTAGGCATTTCAGCTTGCACGTTTTGGCTGAAAATAAAGGACACTTTGATGTATTAATAACATAGGAGTTTGTTCCTGAAAATGTGTGCCTGGTCTTAGGAGCAGATGGCCAAGGATGGGGAGGAAATCAGGCCCTGTATGTGACACTTTAAAGCTGGAACCTAAGGGAAGTGGCAGCAGAAACCAAGGACAGGAGCAGAAACGAAGCCATCACAAGAGCCACTCAACAGAGCGGAAAGGTGAGCGATGCAAGAGCTTTTAACTGGAAACAGAGATGTGCTGAGAGACAAACTCAAGCATGAAGTGGTGAGAGAGCCTGACTTAAATCAGCGGTGATGGGCCTTGAATGAAAACACTGGGGAACTGTAGGAATGAAACTGCCTGACACTGGGGAACTGTAGGAATGAAACTGCCTGGCTCGAGGCAGGACCTGTAAGACTTGTCCCCTAAAACTTCCGAGAATTATCTGATATCTCTGTGAGTTATCTGTAGCTCTGCAAGGCCAGGATATTATAATGTTTTCTTGCCTCGCCCTATCTCTGCAAAGTTCTAGGACTGGATAGCCCCTTCCCTTGAGGCATTGAGCAAAAATGTCACCTCTGGTTTACCTGTTGCACAAACAGGAGCTCTGCAGCTCTCTGATTAGAGCCAAGGTGGCTCACCCCTCCCTTCCGCCTGCCCCCCACTTCCTTGCCCAGAGCACAGTAACTGTTGCTATATAAGCACACTGCTGGCATGAATAAAGGGAGTCTATTCTCCCGGACCTTGCCCTCTGAGTCCGTGTCTGTATGTCTGTCCTTGTCTGTCCTTGTCTTTCTATTCCACCTGGTAACTTTCTTGCGATTCCCTCCCCTCTCCTTGCCAGAGCTAAGCCTAGAGACTGTCAGCCTGCAGGCAGAGACAGCCTTGAAGCTCGCAGTCCTGTGGAACTGCCAGATCTGGTTCAAGAGAGGGAAGAAGATCGTGTGGATAGCAGCCACTCATGACTAAAGGACTGTCAGGTGACTGTAAACTCCTACAGGTAACAATCAGACTAAGCATGTAGACAGAAACAGAAGCGGAGCTGAGGCTCTCCAGCTAAGGGATCCAAGGCCTAAGCCATGTCAAGCAAGACTAGATTAGCAGCAGGCCTTAGGGAAAAGAATTCTGTTTTAAATAATGAGTTGAGGGGCTAGAGTGATGGCTCAGTGGTAAAGACCACTGACTGCTCTTGCAGAGGACCCAGGTTCAATTCCCAGAACCCACATGGCGGCTAAGAACTGTCTTTAACTCCCATTCTAGGGCAACCTGACACCCTCTTCTGACCTCCGCAGCATTGTACGACACGGGTGCACCAACCTACATGCAGACAGTACACTCATACACATAAAAAATAATAAATAAATAAATAATTTAAAAAATAATGAGTTGAGGTCCTCGTGGGACATTATGGAGAAACTACTCTGTAAGCATCGGATTTATGGATCAGAGACTAATCTGAGACAGTAATTCAAAAGTAAAAGTCATTAGCTCCATTTGATTTCAACTGTTGCTATGACAAATTATCACAGACTTAGTGGCTAAAAGTAATTAGAGTTGTAGGTGAAAAGTCAAACATAGGTCTCCTCTGGCTAAGTCAGGGACTCCCGTGGAGTTGTAATGGAGGTTCTAAAGGAGAATCCATTTCTGTGCTCATTCAGTTGTTGGAAGGATTCAGTTCTTTGAAGATGACAACTGAGACTCCTTCCATATTGGCTATCAGCTGATGAAATTCTAATTCCCGAGGCACCCACATTCCCTGGTCTGCAACCTCCTTCCCCCACCTTCCTCTTACCAGCAACAGTAGCTAGAGCCCTTCTCAGCTCACCTCTCTCCTGCCTCTGCTCTCACCACATCTTTATAGTCAATATTTCTTCCTATTCAACTTGTGCTGCTATAGCAAAGTGTCTGTAGTGTAATAACAAACTTTTCCTAGCTCGGTAATTTATAAAGAGATTTATTTAGCTTGCAGTTCTGTAAGCCCAAGAGCATGGAACTAGCATTTGCTCAGCTTCTGGTGAGGGCCACGTGTTGCTTCGTACATCCAAGAAAAATGGAAGGACAATTGGGTCCATGTGGAAGAGAACACATGTACACAAGAGACTGATGAAAGGTGCCAGGCTTGCACCGGCTAGGATCAAGAAAACAAATGATACCAAGTGCTGGAGAGGTTGTGGGGAAAGGGGAACACCATCCACTGCTGGTGGGAATGTAAACTGGTACAGCCACTATGGAAAGCAGTGTGGAGAACTCTTGGAAGACTTGGAATGAGCTTACCACCTGACCCAGCCATACCACTCCTGGGCATGTACCCACAGGCTCATCTTACCGCAGAGATTCATGCACAGCCATGTTTATTGCAGCTCTCTTCACAATCACAAAGAGCTGGAACCAACCCAAGTGCCCCTCAAGTGATGAGTGGATAAAGAAAATATGGTACATTTACACAATGGAGTTCTACATAGAGGTAAAGAAAGATGACATCATGAAATTTGCAGGCAAATGGATGGAGCTAGAAGATATCATGCTAAGTGAAGTAACATAGTCCCAGAAAAACAAACGATGAATGGTATCCCTCATCTGTGGATGCTAGCACCAATTATCTAATTGTATGGCAAACTGAGCAACGTTAATGTGATCTGAAAACAACTGTGCTCTTATATTGTGAATCCCTTAAAAATAATAAATAAATATTTAGCAAAATTTTAGGTTCAATAGGCCAGAATATATATATATATATATATATATATGTGTCAGGCTTGCTCCTTGCTTCATCACTCACACTCACAGTGACTCACTCACTCACACAAGGACTATGTGAATCCCTTCAGGAGGTTGAAGCCTCTATGACCAACTTAAGGCCCATCATCGCTTGACATTGCCATATTGAGGATAAAATTTAAAGTGTATTTATTTATTTATTGTTACTGTGTCTTTGTGTGTGTGAGGTACTTGTGCCATGGCACATGTGAGGTCAGAGGACAAATCTGTGGAGTTGGTTCTCTCCTTCTATCTTTATGTGGGTTCTGGGTGTGGCAAGAGCCTTTACCCACTGAGCCATCTCATGTAGATGGCCCAGAAATGAAATTTTAACATGAGCCTTGGTGAGGAAAAAGAATATCCAAACCGTAGTACCAATGTATATATGTACTTTAAGGTACACAATGATTAATATCATTTACAGGATTCCTTTTGTCATAAAATGTAATATATGCACAAATTCTTGGAATGCAAATATGGACTTCTTAAATGGAGCTTATTCCACTTACTATACTAGCCCACAGATAGGTGAGATAGATAGATAGATAGATAGATAGATGATAGATAGATAGATGATAGATAGATAGAAGATAGAGAGATAGATAGATAGATAGATAGATAGATAGATAGATAGATAGAAGATAGATAGAGAGATAGATAAATAGACAGGATGGATTTCAGTACAGAGAACCCTGCCCTGTACAGCGGTGCCCTTTAAGTGCAGATGGAAATGAGATTTCAAGGAGACTAAACAGAAGCTTTAGGAGCAGAGATTTTTTTGGGGGGGTCTTTTTGAAACAGGGTCTCCCTTTAGTCCCAGCTGGCCTGGAGCTCACTATGTAGACCAGGCTGGCCTTGAACTCACAGAAATCCACCTGGCTCTGCCTCCTGAGTGCTAGGATTAAAGGCATGTACCACCACGCCTGGCTAGGAACAGAGATTTTTTTTTCCTATGTTGTGTATGTGTGTGGTGTGCATTCACATGTGTTTGAATGTGTACATTGCATGTGAAGGCCCAAAGCCAATACTGTATATCACCCTCCATCACTCTTTGCCATATATATTGAGGGCAGGGTCTCTCATTAATCCCAGAACTGGCTGTTTTAGCTAGCCTTGGCTAGCCAGCTTGCTCCTGGGATTCAGCATCTCTGCCTCCAACAAACTGAGCTTACAAGCAGTTGCCACACCCATCTGGTTTGGCTTTTAAGTGAGTTCTGGGGATCCAAACCCTAGCCTTGGCACTTGTAAGCAAGTGCTTTACCTGCCGAGTCACCCCATCAGTCAAAGGGAAAAGATTTTCATGAAGACAGAAACAGAGAGTAGTCAAATACCAAAAGGAAGAAAGAAGAAATAAGAAAAATTTAAAAGTCCTCAGCCAGGATGGTGACGCATGCCTTTAGTCCCAGCACCCAGGGGGCAGAGACAGGCTGATCTCTGTGATTTGGAGGCCAGCTTGGTCTACATAGTTGTAGGAAGATCCAGTTTGAATTGGGGGCTAGTTCTCAGCTAGCACCCTTTAGGACACCATGTGGATGGGAGTCAGGGGATTTCTCTGACCCTGCACCAAGGAGGAGCAAACAACGTGGCCTAGGTGCGTGATACTGGGTGGGGCAGCAGTGTGCAGTAGTGCAGAATTGGAGGCCTGTGATTGGCTCTGGGAACTAACGTCATTTGGTTTATAAAGCAGGCTGTAGCAAGCAACAAATCAAATTCCCCATTAACATCATTACGGAATTCCCGGCCATCATTTTTTAAAAAATTTTTTGTGTGCATACAGGCCAAAGCACGCCTGCTTTTTGTTCAAGTGGCCAGTAGGTTGGAAAGAAGTCCCAGTGTAGACCACCAATCTGGGCAGCTGGTGTTGTGAGTGGACATAGTTTGAAGATAGGCCAACAGCCATCAGCCTGAAATTCCTGTCCAGTGTTCAGCAGTCTCTGGGCCAGGTGGGAAGTCGTGGCCAAGAGTGGAAAACAGGTCTTGCTGTTCCAGGATAAGGGCCTGAGTTGGAAGTACCACTCAGGCCAGGCTACGGGAAGTAGCTGGCTGGTCTCTGTGCTGAGAGGCCAGCTCCCCAGAGTGGCTGGAAGAAGGTGCTATGTTCCCTTCCCTGAGTAGGGCCTCGTGATACCTGTTCGGTACAAACAAATCTTCCTACACATAGTGAGTTCCAGGCCAGCTGAGGCTACAGGGAGACCCTGAATCAAAAGACCAAGGTATTAAGAGGAGGAAGGGATGAGAAAAAGGAAGATAGGAGAATGTTCTAGTTAGCTTCCTATTGCTGTGATAAAACACCAAAGCCAACTTGGGGTAAAAGGTTTATTGCCACTTACACTTCCAAGTGACAGTCCCATCTTTACCAGAAGTCAGACAGGAACTTGGAGCAGGAAGCCTGCATGCAGGAGCAGGAGCACAGACCTTGAAGGAGTGCCGCTTTCTGACTTGCTCCCCTGTCCTGTGCTCACCCAGCCTTTCTTATTTTTTTTTTTTAATTTTATTTATTTCTGAATGTGTATGAATGTACTGTCTGCATGCAGGTCTGTGCACCCGTGTCATGCAATGCTGTGAAGGTCAGAAGAGGGTCTCAGATTCCCCTGGAACTGGAGTTCTCCTGGAATTGGAGCCTCAGACGGCTCTCGGCCGCCATGTAGGTGCTGGGGATCGAGCCCGGGTCCTCTGCAAGAGCAATCAGTGCTCTTAACCACTAGGCTATCTCTCCAGGGCCCCCAGCCTTTCTTATATAACCCAGGACCACTTGCCCTGGAGAGGGGGTACCACCCACAATGGGCTGGGCCCCCACATCACTCAACAATCAAGAAAATGCCCACAGAAATGCCCACAGGTTGATCTGAGACAGGAAATTCCCCCAGTGAGGCTCCCTCTTCCTAGGCATGTCAAGTTGACAAGCTAGGCAGCACAAGTGTATGAGGAGGAATATGCTCAACATAACAATATATGCATAAATGAAAATTTAAGACATAAATGTCTCTGGGGCTTAGTTATATAAAACTACTAATTTATGTAGTTTCACAACAGAAAAATCTAGCATTAGTAGGTTAAAAGAAAACAGGAGAAAGTCAAGACTGTGAAGAAGTAATTCTAAAACGTCTGTGATGATTTTATTAGCTGGCCGCCTTATACAACAGGAACTACTTTCCCAGGCCCTGGACACTGGGAGTCTGAGAACAGGTGTGGGCAGGCTTGTCCTTTTCTCTCCCTGCAGAGCTGCCTGCGTTCTGTGTTCTTACACAGAGTCTGAGAACAGGTGTGGACAGGCTTGTCCTTTTCTCTCCCTGCAGGGAGCTGCCTGCGTTGTGCTCTCACACACCGTGTGTGTATGTGCTCCTGGAGCCGTTTTCTCTCTTTTTTTCCCCAACACATACTTTACTGAATGCTTGTACGTTTTGTATAATACATCTTCATAATTTTAGACCCTCCCCTAACTGCACCCCTTAGCGCCCCCACCGGATTTCATGCATTTTGTCATATATGTTAAGACTTATAGAGTCAAGTTGTGTCCCCGGATGTCTATCAGTGGGGAGTTCGTCTACTGGGCTCTAGTCACTCCCTTAAAGAAGATCAACTCTCCTTTCCTAGCAGTGACGAGATGCCCACAGTTCCCAACTCTCCTCTCCTAGCAGTGACGAGATGCCCACGGTTCCCAACTCTCCTCTCCTAGCAGTGACGAGATGCCCACGGTTCCCAACTCTCCTCTCCTAGCAGTGACGAGATGCCCACGGTTCCCAACTCTCCTCTCCTGGCAGTGACGAGATGCCCTCAGCTCCTCAGCTAAGGTTAGGGCTGCTGCACATTTCCCAAGTTCTGTGCTGGGTTTTTGTCTGCGTTGAGTCTGCACACTGTCACCATTGCTGTTCCCAGAAACCTGGAAACCGTTTCCTTGTGGTCATGCACCGCTCCTAGCTCTTACAGTCTGTCCACCCTCTCTTCTACAATGGTCCCTGAGCCGATGCCTCTTCTCATGAGTGCATGAATCTGTATGGACTAAGACTCCAATTTTATAGCCTCCCTCAACCTTAATTATTTCCTTAAAGGCCCTATCTCTGGAAAGCCACATGGGGATTCATTTTCAACTTATGAGTTGGGGGGAATCAAGGTAGTCTGGAACAATGAGTGTATTGCCTGCATGTATCTAAGTGCACCCATGTCATGCAGTGCCCACAGAGGTCAGAAGAGGGCACTGGATCCTCTGGAACTGGAGTTATGGATGTTTAACATGGTTGTTAGCCACCATGTGGGTGCTGAGATTGGGACCTGAGTCTTCTGGTGTAGGAAGAGAAAGGCAAAGGCTTTGAGGGGCGTGTGAGAGGGACTACTGTGCACTAGAGGAACTGAAAGAAGATTGGTAGGCTAGTGTGGCTGGTCCTCAGGTAGCAAGGGCCCATGTGCTGGGAGACGTAGCTGGGAAGCCAGACGGGGCTACAATGACAAATGACTGATGACTGGTGAAATGTTGTAAGAGTACCAGAGAGACACATGCAAGATAGGCCGGCCTTAAGAAATCAAGGGCTCTACTGTGGAAACTTGGTATGAAAGATCCCAGAATAAACATGAATAAGGAGTTAAAAGGCTAATGTGCACTCCATGTTACTGACTTGTACAGTTGATTTCAGCTGGTAATCGTGCCGTAAGTCAATGGCACTGAGATACATGGAAAGCTTTAGGAGTTTAGTTTTAGCAACGCTGAGCTGGAGGTGTCTGTTGTACCAAAATGGAAATGATACAGAGGCAGTCGTATATTGTGGTAGAGAGATGATGCAATTCAGTGGTGCCTGAACAAAGACAGTTTGACCCTCCTGTGGTTGATTAAAACCAAGACTGAGCCCAATCTGTCCTGATAAATCCTTCCTTCCATGTTCTCTCAGAACTCTTCTCCCAAAGGACTTGCTATTTATTGAAACAGTAAATCCAGCATAAAATGGGAAAGAAAGAGAAGAATTTGTATTACCAAAGAATCCACAAAACTCCAGATTAGGTTGCCAATTGACTTGGAGCTGCATCCACGAGAGTCGGCATTCTTACCACCTTCTTGTACCACTCACTTCAAGATCTTTCAGAATAGCATGCCTCTCTCTCTCTCTCTCTCTCTCTCTCTCTCTCTCTCTCTCTCTCATACACACACACACTTTCTCTCTCTCTCTTTGTATGTATGTGTGTGTGTGTGTTTAAATATGCGTCTATGTGTGCTTACACATGTGAGGGAGAATGACATGGGATATCTTCCTCAATCACATCCTATCTCCTTGTTCGAGGCAGGCTCTCTCACTGAATCTGGAGAGTTCTGATTGGCTAGAATGTCTAGCCAGCAAGCCCCAGAAAGCCTCCTGACTCTACCTCACCAGCACTGGGATTATAAGCATGTACCACCACTTCTAGCTTTTTACTTGGGTTCTAGGGATTTGAACTCGGGTCTGTAGGCTTACACATCAAGCATTAGCTCTCCACCCCTGTTACACTATTTATAGTCACAGGAGAGACTCCTTAACTGTAACAAATTGGAAGACAAACCTGAAAGAGAGCTCAGGTCAGCATATTTATTCATTCTCCCTTGTGGGGGTAGGGGAGAATTCAGCTCCAGATATAAATGAACAGAGGGAAGAATAAAGAAATGAAGGGAGATTTCCTAAGAGAGGACCAACAGAAAGAACTTTTCATTACGACTTTATTTTGGGCTGGGGAGATGACTTAGTCGGTGAAGTACCTGCTAGACAAACATAAGGACCTGAGTGCAGATCCCAGCACTTATGTAAAAGCTAGGGCATGGTGGCATGCATTTCTAGGTGCAGTGGTGGAGGGATGAGGACAGGTGGATCACTGGAGCCAACTGGCCAGCCAGCCTAGCCAAATTCATGAATTCCAGTGCAGGAGGAGACCTTGTCTCAAAAAAACCAATCAGGTAGAGGGGCTGGAGAGATGGCTCTGTGGTTAAGAGCACTGGGTTACTCTTATAGAGAACCCAGGTTTGGTTCCCAGCAACCACATGGCAGATAACAACTATTTGTAACTCTAGTCCCAGACCATCTGGTATCTGATGCGCTCTTCTGGCTTTCACTGGGATTTCACTCACAGGTGTACTTACATACATAAACTAAAAACACTCATACACATAAAAAGTAAATAATAAATTAACAGATACAGGAGCCGGGCGTGGTGGCGCACGCCTTTAATCCTAGCACTTGGGAGGTAGAGGCAGGCAGATCTTTGTGAGTTCAAGGCCAGCCTGGTCTACAGAGTGAGTTCCAGGACAGCTGGGGCTACAAGGAAACCCTATCTCGAAAAGACCAAAAAAAAAAAAAAAAAAAAAGATACAGGAAAATAAGTTCTGACTTCCTAAATACTGACTCACAGATTTCTTGCCTATCACCCCAAAAGCCTTTCTGCTGTTTTGTAAGAGCTAGTGTTACATTTCTGATGCCTGTATGGCTAAAGGTTTGTCTGGGACTATCATCTCTTTGTTAAGCATGTACAAGCTTGAAAGTCTTCCAACTTATATTTATGAGATTTGCTTGTTTTTTTCTTAATTAAATTCCCCTGCCCACAATGCTAATTTGTTTTTCTAAATTGTTAAAGTCCATGCAACTTGGGATTGGCTGCTATGTGACGAGAGCAGTGAACGTCAGGGGAAGGACTTGGCTTTTTCCTTTAAGTGTGCAAAAAAGCCAGAAACTCAGAAAAAAAAAAACAAGAAAGGTCCAACTCACAATCTTAAGTTAGAGACAAGCAAAAAAAAATCTTTAAAAATTTTTTCCAGATATTTAAAAACCTTCAGTTTCCTGTTACAATCAATCAAAATAAGTGGATGGAAAAAGAAAAAGTGCTACAAATGGGAACAGAGTCTGTGGGAAGAGGAGGAAGAAAACCATGCAGGTGGAGGCGAAGGCCGGGGATCATCAGTGTGAGGCCCAGCCTGGACTACATAGCAAGGCGTGAAGGGAGGGAAGAGAGAAGGGAGGAGGGAAAGAGGGAAGGGAGGAGGGAAAGAGGGAAGGGAGGAGGAAAAGAGGGAAGGCCGCCCTAAAGCACATATAAGCTGTTACATGCCCCTTCCCTATTTCACAAATCTAAAAACTAAAGACATCCTAATTTCTTTAAAAAATTTTAATTCTGTATAGAAAAGTGCCCTAATTATAGATAGAAAATAAAGGTAAATTTCTTCTACAGCAAACGAAATGCTCTCTGTGTTAGGTGAAATGCTGTCTGTGTGAGGGGTATAGAAAGGAAATTTCTAAAAAAAAAAAAAAAAAATTCTCATATTTTTCTCACCTCTTAAATAATAAGGGAAATTTTTGCCTGAGAAACCAGAAAGATAGAAATGAATAGATCTAAATATATGAATGAATCAACAGAGATTGTTTCCAAAAATTGTGGAGTTTACCAAATTTCTATGTGTTAATATATACACTAAACTTTCTATTTAACTCAGTCTTTAGAGTAACACATATTCTATCTCCAACAAATTAAGGAAGCTCATTATCACAGAGTAGCCAGGCCAGATGCAAGCAATCTTTCAGATCCCAGGGTGTAACCTACAGTAATCATATATTCTTTTTTTTCTTTTTCTTTTTGGTATTTTTGAGAAAGAGTTTCCCTGTAGCCCCAGCTGTCCTGGAACTCACTCTATAGGCCAGGCTGGCCTTGAACTCACAAAGATCTGCCTGCCTCTGCCTCCTGAGTGCTAGGATTAAAGGCGTGCACCACCATGCCCGGCACATATATTCTTTCTTATATTTAAAAAATGTTACAAGGCCATTGTTTGTTCCAATGGCTGACAGGTTACTGGGTGTTTTTTAAAACAAACAAACAAATAAACACACTGCTTTTTGTGTTTTGTAAGCATTCAACTGTAAGGGCTGGAGAGAAGGTGGGGCAGTTAGAAGCACTGACTGCTCTTCCAGAGGACCCAGGTTCAATTCCCAGCATGCACATGGCAGCCAACAACCATCTGTAACTCCAGTTCCACAGGATCTGACACCCTCTTCTGACCTCCTTGGGCATTGTGAACACATGGTACAATTAAATACATGCAGGCAAAACTCCTATACATATAAAATATAAATAAACCAACAGAATTGTTTAAAAGTATAGAGCTGTGACTTCTGTCCTGTCCTTATCCTTTCCCAGCCACAGGCCCCCTCCTTACTCTGGCACGTGCTCACACAACTTCCCGGTGGAGAGTCTTCTGCTGCTGCATTAGCATTATTAGCTCTCTTGATTTTACTTAGCACAACCGAAGCTCACCTCCTGCAGCAAGTGCCTGCGGCTGCACAACCATTCAGCTCGAGTGTTTTAATATGTTTGGGTTTTTTTGTCTTTTTTTTTTTTTTCGAGACAGGGTTTCCCTGTAGCCTCAGCTATCCTGGAACTCGCTCTGTAGACCAGGCTGGCCTTGAACTTACAAAGATCTGCCTGCCTCTGCCTCCCGAGTGCTGGGATTAAAGGCATGCACCACCACAACCTGCAATATGTTTGATTTTTATGAGATCTTCATATATGAGTATTGTATTTGCATAATTTCCACCCCATCCTGCTGTAGCCCAAAATGGGTTAATTCAGAATAGTACAGAATTCAGGAGATTCTGAGCTAGGACTCAGCCCAGGCAGGGAAATGGGCTACTAAAAACAGCTCATTTACAGCCTTGTCACTGGAAAACCAGATTGGGATGCAGTGGCTAAGCCCTAGAATCCTTTGTTCCCTGGAAAAGCCATCCTAGGACAGTCTCCATTTGGTGCATGCTATTGCCAGACTGCCTTCCTTCCTTTTATCATTTTTATGGATGCTCCTAATCAGTTTATTGCCTGCATCCAAGGTTGTTAATTCACCTAAGTCTTATCTCTTGCAGTTATCTCTCCCCCATCTCCTTTCCTTTTTGTGAAGCACATCCCTTTGATGCCAGCCTTTTTCAAGCACTTTCTGAGAACCACATGTTTCACCCTATGTATAAGCTTGTACCAAAGACAGTAAGATGAGATTTGCCCAAGAGAAACTTAGATTAGAAGAGACTTGTGCTAGAAGAGATTTGTGGTAGATTTGTAGTAGAGATATCTGCTGTAGAGAGATTTGCAGTTAGAGAGATTTTTGCCATGGAGGATTTGCCATAGAATAGAGGTTTACTTGAAACTTATATAAGACTTATGTGGTGCTTGCTTAAAGAAGTCTTAGAGCAAAAGCAAATCTCCTGGGACCTGCCCTAGCAGGTTCTCGAACTGCTCTCATTGTGACTCGGGGAGCAAGGAGTGGGCCTGGGCCCCCACACCACCTTTAACTTTTTGGGTTAATGTTTAGATATAAGAAAATTATTAAAAAGGTACAAAGAATATCGCTATTTCCTCACTTTTCTCCCCTTAATGTTACTAATTTTTCTAATCATGGTGCAGTTATCAAGAACGGGGTGGGGGGAAATGAACACAGTACAATACTGCTAACTAACTTCAGACTGCATTTAAATTTGGTCTGAATGTTGCCACTAAGATCCTTCTTCTAGGATCCTTCCCAGGACTCGTATATTATTTTCCACTTCCTCATTCTCCTCTAATATGTAATAATTCTTCCCAGCAACTGCCAGCTTAATAAAAGGGTCAAAATGAACAGCAGTATTAATAACTCACTTAATAGGTCAGTCAACATTATGAAACTTGATATAACACTTAAAAACATTTGGTAGATCTCTTGCCAAAAATGCATAAACACATTCCAAGAAGACATCAGATAAACATAATCAAGGAACATTCTAGACAACTGCTTGATGTTCTTCAGAAGTACTATTTTTTATCTTTCTGCATGCATGATGTATGATGTATGTGTATTCGTGCGAGTGCAGCCATGTGTGGAGGTCAGACGACAATCCTGAGGAGGGGTGTCTTGTTCCCAGCTGCGCAGACCAGGCTGGCTGGCTGGCACATGAGATTCTGGGGATTCTCTTTTCTCTCTTCCATCCCAACACAGGGCACTCGGATTACAGAGGAGCAAAACCACCTCAGCTTTATGTGCGCGGCTTCTGAGGGTGTGAACTCAGGTCCTCATGTCAAATGCTTTACCCACTGAGCCATCTCCACAGTCCTTTTCTTTTTTCACTATCTGATATGTTTCATGCCTCACCAACCGAGATAGCCAGCGGCTCTAGATGTGCCAGGGCATCTGGCATTTGCATGGGCACTGGGTGCTGAACTTGGGTCCTCATGCTTCATATACAGAGCCATCTTCCCAGGACGCTAAACTATAATGACTATCCACACAGGATAGCATACCAGAGTTTGGAGAATTTTCCTTTAATTCTAATTTGTAGGTGATTTCCCAATTATCAGTGGGACCTAATTCAAATTTCATTTGAAGACCTACTGTTTTCTACTAAGATAATTTTTATCATGATAACCAGAATCTATTATTTCTGAATCATTATAAGGCAGCTATTTTAGCAAGCTAGCTTTGCAATCTTATCTAATCTGCTTTCCTAGCAAGTCACCTGATGTGTGAGGAATACAGCTCGTAGTCGCTCTCCCCTCAGCGGAATGGGCAGTAGGAACTGTGTCTCCTCCCTGGCCATCTTAAATACTTGTAACCTTTCCCTCTCCACCCTCAATGACTCTGCTTCTATTAAACCACAGTGTGCCGGGAATGATGGGAAAATCCTTTAATCCCAGCAGAGGAAGGTGGATCTCTGTGAGATGGAGACTAGCCTGGCCTACTTAGCTAGATCAGGCCAGCTGAGGCCACAGGGAGACCTTGTCTAAAACACAAAACAAACTAAAATTAAAGCTGACTGTTAGCAACTTCCAGGCCTAAAATTTCCTTTATCCCAAGCCCGCTAGCTTTAAGAAATATGTTTGGAGTCTCTGCTCAAGGGACATCTTCACAGACCCCTCTGGCTTTCCAGACTCATCTCTGAGCTATGTAAACCCTTCAGAAACAGAAGAAAGTCCACCACCACTAGTTTAGTCCTTTCTAAACTCAGTCTGCTAACTGGGCCGACCTTTGGCATCCTTCCAAAGATACAAACTCAGAAGTTTCTGGAAAATGGGACTTGGGATATGGGGAGCTAATAGCTGGGGTCACAGGGCCTCTCAGAATATAAGCTGCGAGAAGACAAATGTAGTGGCCTGGAGGGAGGGGATGAGGGAGCAGTCTCTTTTCATCATCTGTCCTTCCCCCATGGCTCTGGAAGGACACATGGCTTCCATCTGATTCAGGTTCCTACAGACACAGCCTGCTCTGTTGTCCTAACAGCTACTACTGAGATTACTTTATGTCCATCTCAGATCACTGTGGGCAACACTACAGACCTCCCACCTTTTGTGGCTCACTTTTTTCTGTGTCTGTGGAACATGCACTGGCTATTCTGAGACTGTTACCACTGCTGGTGGTGATGGGACAAAGGAGATAAACAGTAGGGACAGAAGACATGTTTGACAAGTCACATGGTAATCATTTGAAATGTAAATTAAAGGGGCTTGGCCATTTCTAGCTTTCTTAAATGCATCTTCACCCAGAGCTTTCAGAGACTTTATCTCAAACTGTTTCATATTTAACCTTCTACTCTATAGTCTTTTGCCTTTTCTATTTTCCAGGGAGGAAACTGGGAGTTTCACAGTGGGAGCTTTGAGGTTGCCTTTTCTTCCTGCTGTTAACACAGTAAAAAGGAAGAATTCTTGTGTGCTGTTCATTGTTGCTACCCCCCCCACACACTGCTTCTTAAATAGTTTTAAGTGACTTAAGACAGCATGGTGTAATCTCTTGTTTTCTTCTTTAAAAGGATGAAGTGCTTTTTCTTACATAACTGTTAGGTACCTGGTGAGACTGTGAACACTTCATGGCACATAGCAGACATAAAACAGCAGTTACTCTGGTCTCCAGCACCCATTTGCCTACACAGCCACCCACAGATTCAGAGGCAAGCTCAGAGGTGGAACCAAAGCCAAGGAGGCAGCGACAATTCTCTGACCACATCTTTTACTACTTACTTACCCCTGCGTTAAAACTAAGAGTCCAGAAGCTAGGGATGCTGAAAGTCAATGTCAAACAGGAAACAGGGAAATGACAGGGCTCTTTACTGACTTTTCACCTAAAAAGAAATGTACTGAATTTTCAAAAGAACATAGCTTTGCTAAATATTTAAAAGATTGTTCTTGTCTTGAATCCAAAAGAAAGCCATTTAATATATCTCCAACAACAATGTCCTTCCCCATTGTCAATTTCTGACCAGGTCTCCCATTTAAAGTATTAAGTCTAATTAACCCTTTCAAACCATTAAACAACGAGTGCTGGAATGCTCCTTATGACCAATCATTTGATTCACATCCTACTACAATACAAGAAGACCCCGTGTAGCTCCCTACCTTGCACACATGGCTCTTCTAATATTCACATGCAGAGCTCATCTCTCCAGGCAAGATCCTCTCCAACTAGACCAGACATAGTCTCACTGGCTCTGTCACCTCTCCCCTCCAGCTTCTCTGGCAACAGGAGTGCTAAGCTAGGGGTGAGCGAGGCCTGTGCAGCCTCCCTGCTCAGGACCCAGCTTCCTCCAACGCTTGTTTGTAAAGTTCTTCACTGCTCCTCTCTCACGGTTTCTACTGCTTAACAATAGGCGGGTTGTTTCTCAACTGGAAAATTAACATGAACATCCACATCATCCTGGCAGTTGTGGACTGCAGTCATTTTCCAGGAGGCCAACTGAAGGCCATGCATAGAGCTGCCTTTGTTGTGATAAAAAACTTTCTCTGGAGTTCATGGTGATACTGAGCTTGTTTTGTACTGCACACTGTCCCTGGCTCAAATACATGCAAATGCCGGCACACGTGCAATGTGCACAGGCGACAGGGAGAAAAGGGCTAGCCTACTCAGTAAGGTTCTTGTGTTCTGAATTTACCTAAAATTCTAAATTACTTTTCAAACTCATATTCTTTGCATTTCTTCATAATTACCTGAAAGTAAAATTTAAAAAGAAAATAAACAAGCAACTTATGCCATTTGTTAATCATGCACTAAAAATTACTTTGGCTGTGGATTTCATATAAGGGAACATCTCAAGACAACTAAGTTTGGTTATACATAAAACAATGTTTATTTACTGTGCCCCCCCCCCACCAAAAGCAAACAGTGGTGTCATGGTGTCCTAGTCACTTTCTACTGCTATGATAAAAACACTGACCAAAACCAGCTTGGGAGGAAAGGGTTTGTTCTATCTTACATCTCCCAGGTCACAGTTCTCCACTGAGGGAAGCCAGGGAAGGAATCTGGAGGCAGGAAGTGGAGCTCAGATCATGGAAGAACGCTGATCACTGGCTTGCTCACCTGACCTGTGCTCACCTGCCCAGGAGTGGCACCATTCACAGATCTTATTTTGAAATACCAGACTGCGTTAAGATAATAAATTTTTTGAAAATGTCTCTTTGTGTCAAGCTACCAGAAAAAGGTCAAGTATAGGCTCAGAAACAGCTTTATTCAAAATTCATCACTCTAGAACTCTTTTCAGTAACAATAAACCACAGTTTTCTGAATGCTTTATGGATTTTCATGTTTATACAATTCATTTCAAGCTTCTGTTTACCCTGTTTCTATAATACAGCTTTATTCAGTACCTTACAGCTGCCTTGAATATAGTATGAAGAATTTTTTTCACTTCAGGGACATGTTTTTTTTGTGGGTTTTTTTTTTTTTTTTTTTTTTGGTCTTTTCAAGGCAGGATCCCCCTGTAGTCCCAACTCTCTTGGAAATCGATATATAGACCAGGCTGGGCTTGAACTCACAGAGATCCTCCTGCCTCTGCCTCCCCAATCCTGGTATTAAAGTTGTGCTCTGGGACATGTATTTTTAAATAAGAAAATCATAGTATTACTGCATTGACAGTTTTAAAATTTCATCAACAGCTCCCTAAAATGATCTTATTGCTTTATAAAAGAGCAGTAGGTATTACACTACTGTGGTTTCAAGAGTTTCTGTTTCTCCATCAATGTCTTCAGTCTAGGCATCTTATTTTAGATGTCTGGCAACCTCGTCTATAGGAGTGAGTCATCTGCCTTCCATGAACTCAAAGCAGGATTCTGTTAAGTCACACTGGTTTGTAATAATTGGAAATGTTATAGTTTCCATTTCTAATACACTTTTCACTAACTGACCTGAAGAAAGTATCTTTGGTATTAACTTTAGGTAGGAGGAGTGAACAATGAGTTAGAATTATATTTAAATGACTTGCATTAATCTCTTCAAACTTAAAAACCACTTGGGGAAGCTGCAGGAAATCAAACATGGAGCCTTGTAAATATAGTAGGTGTTCTGGATAGCTTCAGTGTCAACTTGACACACCTGGGTTGAAGGAGATTCAACTCAGGAACTGGGTCCACTGGACTGGCTTGTGGCCACGTCTGTTTGTTGTTTGTTGAGTGATGTGGGAGGCCCTAGCCCATTGTGGGTGGTGGTACTCCTGGGTAGGTGGTTCTGTACTGTTTAAGAAAGCAGCCTGAGCACAGGCCAGGGGAGCAAGCCAGTAAGCAGCACTCCTCCACGGCCTGTGCTTCAGCTCCTGCTTCCAGGTTCCTGGCCTGAGTTCCTATGCTGGGCTCCCTCAGTGATGATCTGTGTCCCAGGAGATGTGAGCCAAATAAACCCTTTCCTCCCCAAGTTTGTTTTGGTCAGAGCGTTTTGTCACAGCAATTGAAAGGAAAATAGAACAGCAGGCAAGTATTTACTACTGCCTTGAATCCTTAGCCCAGATGTTTAACATTCTGTATTAATAGAATAATTCAGGAGCATTACTCAAGTCCAAATGGATCACAGGGAGCTGGTTAGCTGTATTTCTGCATGTAGAAGGGTGCACTTGTGTCATGCAATGCTCTCAAAGGTCAGAAGAGGGCATCAGATCCCCTGGAACTGAGTTACAAACAGTTGTTTGCCACCATGTGAGTATTGGGACTCTAACCTGGGTCTTCTGCAAGAACAGCCAGTGCTCTTAACTACTCTCTTAACCATCTCTCCAGCCAACCCCCATTAGTTTTTATTGACAACTTGACGAATCCAGTGTCACTTGGGAAAAGGGAACCTCAATGGAAGAATTTCCTTTATCAGATTGGCCCCTGTGGCCATGTTATGGGGAATTGTCTTTATTACTCATTAATGTGGGAGGGCCCAGCCAACTGTGGGTGGAACTATTCCTCCAGCAGGTGGTCCTGGGCTATAGAAACAGTCAGCCAGGAGCTAGCCGGGCAGTGACCGAAGGCAGTGCTCAGCCAGGAGCTAGCCGGGCAGTGACCGAAGGCAGTGCTCAGCCAGGAGCTAGCTGGGGAGTGACCGATGGCAGTGCTCAGCCAGGAAGTGAGCCGACAGCAGTGCTCCTCCACGGTCTCTGCTTCACTTCTTGCTGGGCTCCTGCTCTGGCTCCCTCAATGAAGGACTATAACCTCTAAGCTGGGAGCCCTGTCTGCCCCAAGTTGCTTTGGTCATGCTGTTATCACAGCAACAGAAACCTAACTAGGAAACTCAGATTACAGAATTCTTAGGCTGGAAAGGACTTTGTTGATTAATTATGGAAATGAGATTCATCAAAGATGAAGGCTGTACAAGAAACCATACCAGACAGGAGAAACCTTCCTTTAAGTCATTAGGCAGGGTAGTCCAAGAGACTCCCAAAATTACACAGGCTATTGGCACAGCCCTAGATTGCTTCCCAGAACCTGAAGGTAAGATCCCCATTGCTGAAGACAGGACATACTTCAGTGACCAGATCTTGAGCAATGGAGCTGGATCTGACCTGGAAGCCACCTCCCTGAAGGCTAGCTCTCATAGTTTTGGAGAGCATATGTAAGCCACAAAGGGAGAACATCAATCAGTGGTCCAACATCAGCCTCAAGACCAAATATCCACGTCAATGACCAGCACAGCATACGACATCAGTGCAACAGCAGCACTTCTATCTTGGGGAAAATCAATGACTAACCAATTGGACCTAAAGCCCACTCAGTGGAAGGAAACTCATGTGTAGCACACAACTGGAGAGGTCCTAGATCTTAGACAATTCTTCAAGATTGACACATCCTTAGGCTAAGGTAACATTTTACTAACTGCAAAAGAAGTATCCTTATATTTACAGACTTATCCTAGACACCTCTCAGAAAAGAAGCTTCTTTTGCACCAGATGAGAACAGTAGAGTCCCACAACTAGATATACGCAGACATGATCTATGAATTGTTTGTGCCTAGGCAACACATCTACAATGCAACCTCTACACATAAGCCCCAAGTATCATAGAACAAGGACCCAAGAAGGCATTAACCACCTCTTAACTCTTATTAAGGAAGCTCCTTCATGCAACGGGAGACCAGGAACCCAAAAGGGCCTGAATGGCCAAACCGTAAAGATGAGGAGTCTACAGAGTGTGGTTCCATGGACAGGTCGCCTATATTCAGCTTCACCTACACAGGGCTCAGGGAACATTGTGGAAGAGGGGGTGAAAAGATTGTAAGAGCCAGGGAGGTGCTGCAAGGCCAAGTAGAAATGAATCCTATGAGCTCCTGGGACCCAGTTCACATGAACCTACAGCACTGGTATCAGCAGGCACAAGCCCCATGCAAGCTCAGCTGGGCAAACCCGAGCACACAACTGCAGACATGGGTAGCAGAGCCCAACCTTGGCTGAGGACATATTGGCAGCTGAGGAAATAGTGACAGCAGATGGTGGTTGGCTGAGGAAGACCTGGCCCTCTTTAGAAAAGAGACTCTGGATAGGCTGACTGGAGCTGGGGAGGAGCTGGCACTGAGGAGTGGGCGGGGAGAGTGATCTGGCACAGTGGACCCCAGCACAAATGACAGAAGGCATGAACTCCAGGAGGGAAGGGGAGGACTGTGGGAGGGTGCCAAGGGAGAAGAGGGCATAAAGGCAATTAAGTCAGACTGAAAAAATGATGAAACACATAAAAAATTCAATAGAAATGTTGTATATAAAAAAATAAAATTCTTTGTCCTAGTGGCTTACAGCTTTACTCTCAGCACTTAGAAGTTGAAACAGGAGCACAGCTACAGTTAGGCCAGCATGCACTCCACAGCAAGAGACTGTCTCAAAAGCAAATTCATGAAGATATTAAGACTTCACGAAGATATTATGACTTAAAGAATTCAAAAGAGGAGACAAAAAAGGCATTCCATGCTATAAGAACCAGCTTTATATCAAAGAATAAGTGCTCTGTCCAACTCAGAAACTGAGGGAATGTTCTGGAAGAAAGTCTTTCTTATGTGATACTAGAGAGTGTTTAGGTAGAACAACCTCCCCCACATCACCCTGCCCCCCCCCAGGTATCTGCAGAGCCATCAGAAATCAATCAGTAAGACAGGAAGTTGCACATTTTGTACTTCACAAGGATTTGTTTGCCTTTGCTTATTATCTCCAACAGCTGAACAAATGCCAGAATATAACACACACCTAAAGAGCACGTGTTGACTGAATGAGTGGATGAGCAAGAACAGGTGGTGCTTTCCAGGAAGTGGAAGGGCAGGAGCACTGCAGGGAATAAGGATGCATGTGAGGAGACTGTGCCTGCCCGAAGCCTAGCTACGCTCATCCGTGGGATCTAAAAGCAACTCCTCTTGCAACCCACATAATTCTGCATCTATTATTTGAAGACCTGAAGTGAAGAATGAAACAAACCTTCCTCAGCATTCAAACTGCTATTTATCTCTGAGGAAAAGCAGACCCAGGCCACATGGCTAGGCTTAGCCCTTCCTCTTCTAGGCTGATACAAAATAGCAGCATCCTCCCTGTAGCCTACCATGTGGTCTTCATCATAAGAAAGAGGATCTTATTTCCTGTCTTCTTTCCCCACAATCTTCTAAACTATCTATAAATACAGTATCCTGACACACTGAAAAACAGAGACCTAACACAGTGTGATATGAAAGTTAGATGGATGGGGCTGGAGATGGCCTATCGGTTAAGAGCGCCGACTGCTCTTGCGGAGGACCCAGGTTTTATTCCCAGCACCCATATGGTGGCTAAGAACCGTCTTTAACTCCAGTTCCAGGGGAATCCGACGCCCTCTTCTGACCTCTGCGGCATTGCACAACACGGGTGCACCAACCTACATGCAGACAGTACACTCATACACATAAAAAAATACTAAATAAAAAAATTAAAGAAAGTTAGATGGAAAGCTCCAGGGGCTGCAGTGCCCTCTTCTAGCTGTCTTGGTTTCC
The DNA here is from genome assembly GCA_009823505.1 of Rhizomys pruinosus. Classification (NCBI taxonomy): domain Eukaryota; kingdom Metazoa; phylum Chordata; class Mammalia; order Rodentia; family Spalacidae; genus Rhizomys; species Rhizomys pruinosus. The sequence goes on from VZQC01013897.1 coordinate 1,986,500, forward strand.
CATGTGCACATGGCATGCAGACACACAGACACATAGAGAAAACAGTAATAAATAACCAAATAAAAATGAAAAGAAATAGTACAGAAGTATGGGGATAATTTTTTAGACATGAAATCATATACAAAATGTAAAGTTAAGGAAAGATCAGTAATGTCCAGTAAGATGTGCTCTATAACGGGTTTAGACTTAAAAACAAAAGTCAGGTGATTCCTAAAAACATGTAAGCATGTCCTAGTATAGTTATTTGAAGGACAGATGATGAAGACAAAAACAGAAAGGTCTTCCTGAGTCCATGCGAATTGAATGCCACGCCCAGAGCCACCAACTCCAAGCATTTCTAGGAAAAGCCACCTGCAGCAAGCTGATTCCCCTGAGGATCGAGGATCAGCCTTGACAAAGCACCGGTAAAGCACTCGACTCTGGAGTGCTTTCACATTCGGGTCACTTTCTTCACTCCAATGACAGGAAGAGGCACTGGCATTGGCAGGAGAAAACAGAAACTGTAGGAAGCAATAAAGCAACATGAGTCAAGAAGGGAATTTCCTACTGCCGTGCAGGGATTGCTGCTCTATAAAATGCTCTGGATGCACCAATTAAGACCTTCCTGTCAGGTTCAGCCTTTCTACTCTCCAAGAGCAGCGGCAAAGCCCACACAGAAGCTTCAGCAGCAATCACCAAGATGATGGCGAAGGGCCTGGCTGTAGCCTTGGCTGTGATACTCTGTGCTACAGCTCTTCATGGTATATGGTACTTTTCACTTCTCAGTCTGTATGTGGGTTGTGTTGTTTTTCAAATGTCTTTTCTCCTATTTTTATTCTAAAATGATTGGTAAATTTGCTTCATACATGAGAAGTTATTTAAGAGTGTTGCAGAAAATTCTGGAAATGTTTAAAGAACTACACATGATTATTATAACTAGAGATGATAAACTTTATGGACCTTTTTATTTTGGGATGATTATCTAACAAGAGCCTTTACTAGTAGTAGCTAAAAACATTTAATATGGGATTAGGAGACTATTAATTTATTATAATCAACAATTTCAGGTAGAGAAAAGGAAATTTCTCTCTAGGGTTATGATGCATATTTCATTAGGTATTTGATCAATAGTTCACTAAGGACAAGAATATTATAAAGACAGTAAGGATATTGATAATTCTCTGAAGGCCTTCTCCAAAAGAACATTGTTTCTAAATAGAAGCATTAATAACACTTTCCTCATAGCCTTACTGTGGAAATGTGATTTGATGGTTCTTCTCATGTAATTATTACAGTGGAACTCTGGAACTCAGCCAATACAGAGTCTATAAAATGAACTCAGTCATCTTTAGACTCTCACTGCTCTTATAAAAGAACAGGGGGGAAGAGAGATGGCGCAGTAGTTAAGAGCACATACTGCTCTTTCAGAACACCTGCATTCCATGTCTAGCACCCAGCTCCCATCAGCCTGTACCTCCACAACTGCACACACATGAATAAACCCACACATATTTACACACACATATGCATAAAAATAATAAATTCTTTAGAATAAATAAATAAATAAATAAATAATTTTTTTTGGTTTCCCTGGGGATGTCTGCTAATTCTCAAAACATAGTTTAAGCTGTGAAAGATAAGATGGTTTTATGATTATTTTAATTTAGACTCTGAATTTGGAAAGACAAAAATCAAAAGAACTGATATTTGATCATTTAATAAAGAAAATATCACAGGGGCTAGAGAGATGGCTCAGCGGGTAAGAGCACCGATTGCTCTTGCAGAGGACCTGGGTTCAATTCCCAGCACCCATATGGTGGCTAAGTACCATCTTTAAGCCAGGCATGGTGGTGCATGCCTTTAACCCTAGCACTCAAGAGGCAGAGGCAAGCAGATCTTTGTGAGTTCAAGGCCAGCCCGGTCTACAGAGTGAGTTCCAGGCCAGCTGGGGATATAGGGAGACCCTATCTCAGAAAAAAAAAAAAAAAAAGAAAATATCACTAATGACTATGAAACTGTACTTGTGTATATATCCAATTAATCAAAGTTATAAAATGATTTAAAATAACTACAGAAGGAAACAGCAATACTAGCAGGAACTTCAGAATCTCACAAAGGCAAACTCCTGTTCTTTGTCTTGCTGCATGCTGTGTAGTTATTTAAAGTAAACAAGCACTGGGCTGGTGACAGACACACACCTGTTCTCATGGCATTCAGGAGGCTGGGACAGGCTAACACTGAGAAGGAGCTGACTGGAGTGCTTCACATGCAAGGTCATTCTGGGCTTTAGAGTGAGCTGTTTAAACCCTAAATTAAATAATAATAAAAATTAAGGAATGAGTTGGGGGCATGGTGGCATACACTTTTAATCCTAGCACTTGGGAGGCAGAGTTCAAGGCCAGCTTGGTCTACATAGTGAGTTTCAGGGCAGCTGGGGCTACAGGGAGACCCTGTCTCAAAAAGACCAAAATGGTGGTGGTGGTGGTGGTGGTTGTGGTGGTAGTAGTAGGGAATGAAATAATCAAGTATAAGGTAAATTAGCATGAAACAGTAAATTATTCTAGAGAGACTTAAAACTTCATTTGTATCTGGATGAATTACATCAAAAGTGACAATTATTGGGCCAGGCATGGTGGCACACACCTTAATCCCAGCACTCAGGAAGCAGAAAAAGGGGGATCTCTGTGAGTTCAAGGTCAGCCTGGTATACATAGCAAGTTCCAGGCTAGCTGGGGCTATAGGGAGACACTGTCTCCAAAAGACCCCCCCCCAAAATGGCACAATTATTTTTTTACTATTTTATGTTAATAACTCTGACTAATTTAACATGGTAACAGACCAAAAGTAAACTACAGTATTTATCAGAGAATAGAATGTAGGCTATTTTCTTATGATGAATTCCATTAAAACACAATGATGTGGGCTGGAGAGATGGCCTAGCGGTTAAGAGCGCCGACCGCTCTTACAGAGGACCAAGGTTTGATCCCCAGCACCCACATGGTGGCTGAGAACCGTCTGAAACTCCAATTCCAGGAGAACTCCAGTTCCAGGGGAATCTGACACCATCTTCTGACCTCCGCGGCATTGCACGACACGGGTGCACAAAACTACATGCAGACAGTACATTCATACACATACAAAAATAAATTTAAAAATTTAAAAATAAAAATAAAAAAAAGAATTGTGTACTTTATTATCTTCTTTCACAGCTTGGATCATAAACAATTTATAACAAAACTACTCACTTTAAACTGATCCTGGAAGAATTCTTTTTTTTTTTTTTCAAGACAGGGTCTCCCTGTAGTGTTGTAGCCCCAGCTGTCCTGCAACTCACTTTGTAGACCAGGCTGGCCTTGAATTCACAAAGATCCTCCTGCCTCTGCCTCCCAAGCGCTAGGATTAAAGGCGTGCACTACCATGCTCGGGTATTGGAAGAATTCTTATGCATAAAAAACAAGAGGCAAACACACTTCATTTCTAATAAATGCCCCATAAGCATCCTTTTATACAGTAATGGTTTTAAATAAAATTTAAAGAGAAAATTATCACCATCTGAATAGAAGTGCTCCTTGCCTTCACTACCAGGATTGTAACCACAGCTACATTTTGCAGATACATGACTAACCAATGCTTTGTTCTGTTCTAGGTTTCCCTATGTTCAAAAGGGGGCGTTGTCTTTGCATAGGACCTGGACTGAAGACTGTGAAAATGGACCACATTGAGAAAGCCACTGTAAATTACCCAAGTTACAGCTGTGACAGAGTCGAAGTGATGTAAGTAATGGATTTGCAGAAGATGACAATGTGGAGGCAATTTTGTCTCGTGGATGTTATCCCCTTTGAAGTTTAAGACTTCTTTTTTTTGGGGGGGGGTCTTTTTGAGACAGGGTCTCCCTGTAGCCTTGGCTGTCCTGGAACTCACTCTGTAGACCAGGCTGGCCTTGAACTCACAAAGAACTGCCTGCCTCTGCCTCCCGAGTTCTAGAATTAAAGGCATGCGCCACCACGCCCGGTTAAGACTTCTTTTATCTTTCCTTGACAGTATTACCCTGAAAGGGCATAAAAAACCAAGATGCCTGGATACCAGATCAAAGCCAGCCCGCCTCATACAACAGGTAGGTCACCAGTCCACTTCCAGGTTGTGATCTGCTTTGCCCAAGAGCAAGCTTTGGAAAAAAGAAAATAGACAACTGCAAAAAGATTCTGCTATGATGGAATATGTATGAAGTACTCAGTTAAGGGGGCCTTAGTTATGACAGCATCCTTTTTCTGTGTTTTTACAGATTAGCTCTTAATTACTGAGGAAACTAAAACAGCCTAGTAAATAAAATTCTTCATTTTCTCAGTACAGCACCATGAAAAAAATAATTTTTTAAAACATCAAAACATATGAAGTCCCGGACAAGAAGATATGACAACTCAGAAGCACAACAACTCCAACTGGAAACAGACTTCCTCCGGCCTCCTAGAATGTGCATTCCTGTACTGCTAGGTTAAGGAAACTTCTATGAGATTTGATGCTTCTAACTGTTCTGCTTGGGTATAAAAACATTTACCTGTAGAAGTCTCGTGTCTGCACTGTCCTACATTCCGTGTTACCTAGTGAGCTTACAATGGAGAACTTGTTCCTGGAATCCAGCCCAGTACTGGACCAGAAGCGTCTACGAATGTAGCACGACATTCCTCAGAGAACTCTTCACACAAATACACACTCCTCTCCCCAAATATCATTAGCACCTAAACATGGGGGGTGGGGAAGCTTTCATATATCATCTTGATTGTTTTATTAAAATGGCCACAATTAGGAGATAGGTTACAGAAATGTATAAACTACAGCACTAGTAAAAATGCAAATGTTTCAGAATTGAGTTAGTAACACTGACTTTTTTCTAATTTGTTTCACTAAGATATTTTAAAGGAATCAAGATAATAAATTTCATGAACATCTGTTTTATCTATTTTTTAATCAATGACAACTTGAATACATTTTAAATGTAAATTGTTTTTTTCTTACCAAAAATATTGAGTGAAAAAGATATATGCATATCTGTCAATCATCTTTATTCTCAGTGATTCTATTTCTTAAAAAAATAATTTTTTGTCCTGCCAGGCATGGTGGCACACACTTTTAATCCCAGCACTCGGGAGACAGAGGCAGGCAGATCTCTGGGAGTTCAAGGCCAGCCTCATCTACATAGTGAGTTCCAGGCCAGCTGGGGCTTAAGGAGACTTTTCTTTTTTTTTTTTTTTTGGTCTTTTTCGAGACAGGGTCTCTCTGTAGCCCCAGCTGTCCTGGAACTCACTCTGTAGACCAGGCTGGCCTTGAAATCACAAAGATCCACCTGCCTCTGCCTCCCAAGTGCTAGGATTAAAGGCATGCACCACCATGCCCGGCCAAGGAGACTTCTTTTTTTTTATTACTGAAATGAAAAAAGATACAAATCCAGTTAGAAGTAGGAATTCATTGGCTTGATGTAACTGAATATTCTAAGCAATTGTCTGCCCCGTATCTGTCCATGACAATTTCATTCAATTCGTCCTGGTTATCAAAAGGCACCTTATTCTAGGGAGGTATAGTGACAATTGAAGCATTATTTCTGCCCAATTTGTGTATCAGCCTCCCAATCCAAGGAGACTTTTCTAAAGAAAAGAACAAGAAAAAAAAAAAAGGAATTTTTTTTTTGTCATACTCTAATATGTGTATTTAAAACTGGATGGCTTTAGGGCTGGAAAGATGGCCTAGCGGTTAAGAGTGCCAACCGCTCTTACAGAGGACCCGGGTTCGATCCCCAGCACCCACATGGCGGCCGAGAACCGTCTGAAACTCCAGTTCCAGGAGAACTCCAGTTCCAGGGGAATCCGACACCCTCTTCTGACCTCTGCGGCATTGCACGACACGGGTGCACAGACTTGCATGCAGACAGTACATTCATACACATACAGAAATAAATAAAAATAAAAAAAAAAATTAAAAAAAACTGGATGGCTTTAAAAAGAATCAAGTTTTTCTCTAATAAGCTACCATAATTCTATTCGTCTTTTTTTTTTTTTTTTGGTATTTTTGAGATAGGGTCTCCCTTTACTCCCAGCTAGCCTGGAACTCACTACGTAGATCAGGCTGGCCTTGAACTTATAGAGATCCACCTGCCTCTGCCTCCCGAGTGCTGGGATTAAAGGCATGTGCCACCACGCCTGACTCCATAACTCTTATTAAAGCATAAACAGCCATATGCTTTCTGGAACACTGAGAAGCCTTAAATTCTTTACCTTGTGTTCTAGTTTGGTTCTTCATTGCTGGGACAAAATACTCTTGACCAAAAACAACTTGTGGAGGAAAGAGTTTATTTGGCTCACATCTCCCAGGCCACAGTTCATTACTGAGGGAGCCCAAGGTAGGAACTCAGGGCAGGAACCTGGAGGCAGGAACTGAAGCACAGGCCAGGGAGGAATTCTGCTTACTGGCTTGCTCCCCTGGCCCATGCCCAGCCTGCTGTCTTATACCATACACAACAACCTGGCCAGAGGTGGCATCACGCAGAGTGGGCCTGGCCTCCCACATCACACAACAAAGAAAATGCTCTACAGACATGGCCGAAGGCCAGTCCAATGGACACAATTCCCCAATTGAGGCTCCCTCAATCTAGGTGCGTCAAGTTGACAGTAAAGGTATCCAGCGCACCTTATGTTTTATAGACACACAGCTACTTATCTTGCAGAATTTTTTAGATACAGACTTTAGTGCTAATCATAAAAGACATCTCTTCAGGGAGTTGAGGGGGGTCTTCCTAGTTCAAACCCCCTTTTTACCTTGGGCGAATCCCTTGTATTGTGGATCTCTGTGACAAGTCACAAAGGAGATTTCCTCTCTACCCAAAACAAAGATTCAGGCCAGCTGTTTCTACCCTGAACTTCAAACTTCAGCTAGGGCAGCAAAATGCTACCAGTAAGAAAAAGCTTTAAAGCAGCAGCAGTGTGAGTGTTATTAGGTAGACCAGTGGCTTCCGGACACTGAGATGAAGCCCACGCGTCCTATCTAGTCCTGTCTGCTACTTTGCACCTTGGGGTTCCAGTCCATTCTCCAAGCCTGACTCTCTAGTCCGCAGCTTCTTAAACACTGAGTCACAACAGAACCCAAGGTGGCTTTAAAAAAAATTTGACGGCAGTATAAAAGCTCTGAATGCAAAACAACCAAAAGTCAACTCAGAATCAAACACAAAGTGTTTCTGGCAGTGCTTTCACATGTTGCATTGTGGGACTTTACTGCAACCTTGGTTCTGAACATACAACATGTACACTGCACTGTGCATGCCATTTCAAATGTTCCATGAGGTCCCCTAAACAGCGCCACCAACAGGGACCAATGAACCTATGGGGGACATTTCTCATTCACACCACAACAGCTGTCTAACAGCTCCGCATTCCTTGTCAGTTCCTTAGCCCTACCTACTTCCACTTCTGTAAGGAGAACCTTCACTGAAATCTTTTCAAAAATCACAGCATATACTCTGTTTTCTTTAATGCCCCTTTCTGACAGTCTTGTTGATCTTGGTCAGGAAGATTGCTCCTTCAAGGAGAGTTTCCGCCTGTAAAGCTGAGATGACCAATGTTCTGATTTGTGACTCTTCTCATCAATCTTATTTGTCCCTAGAGGCTGATGGCACAGATAGCACAGAGAAGCAGTATAGAGATGTGTTAAGAGGCTCTGGAATTAGACTGCCTGGAATTAATCTGTGAAACAGTCTGTGGACTCTCAGTAAGCATTTTTTTGGGGGGGGTGTCTTTTTTTTGAGACAGGGTCTCCCTGTAGCCCCAGCTGTCCTGGAACTCGCTCTATAGACCAGGCATGCCTTGAACTCACAAAGATCCACCTGCCTCTGCCTCCCAAGTGCTAGGATTGAAGGCGTGCGCCACCACACCTGGCTTCAATAAGCATTTTAAAACAAGTTTACTCCATAAAATGGTCCTTATGACTAAAATTAATAAATAAAGCAGTACAAAAGAGAGCAAAACAAGCACAGAGTTTATTATATTTTTTTGAGACAGGGTCTCCCTATAGCCACAGCTGGCCTGGAACTCACTATGTAGACCAGGCTGGCTTGAGATCCACCTGCTTCTGCCTCCTGAGTGAAGTAATTAAAGGTGTGCATCACCACAACCAGCAATTATAAACTCTTAAAGAAAGGTTAACACTGAGCATTTACGTAGGCAGCTAATATGGAAACTAGCCATGCTTTATACTCTGTATTAAGAACCATACATGCTGTGAGATTCCCTATCTGGGATTCTTCAACACACCTTAGTTCACAGCCTTCCTGTTATTTAGAGGGAGAAAGGGAAAGAGAGGGAGAGAGGGTAGGTGGAGAGGGAAAGGGACAAAGGAAACCAGCTCCCGTCACGGAGCCACTACCTGTCCTCTGGTTTAATTTCCTCTCATCTAGGCTATTACATTTATTATTATTATTATCAGTCATACTCTTCCAGCTTTCTTGGTAAATAATAACAATGTCATCTGAACAGCATGGTCATTTAAAACCTTCAGTCACTTTGCTACATCAGAATATTGCTACAACTTAATAGAAAAGAATGTCTTTGGAATCTTCCTAGTGTTTAAGATGTTATGACTCAGAGAAAAATGCTGGCAAGGTACAATTATGACACATTTCTTCTTTTGCATTTGTGTGTGTGTGTGTGTGTGTGTGCCTATAGTCTAGGCTGCCCTCAAATTCAGTGGTCCTTCTGCCCTGCCTCAGCCTCCCCAGTGCTAGAATTACAGGCATATGTTACCACTCCTGGCGTTCCTGTTTTGCTTTTTGAGACAGGGGTCTCACTCTGTAGTAGCTGACCTCGAATGCACTATGAGGACAGACTACCCTCAAACCTGTAGCAAACCGCCTGCTTCAGAACTCAAGTTCTGGGCTTACAGGTCTGAGCCACCACACCCGGCTATGATGCATCTCCTAGGTTCCTCTCTTCAAAGGAGGAACCAGGAATCTAAAACTTATTCTGTTTCCCTGAAATGAGAACCTGATAGGAAATTAATTTTTGTACTATTTTGCTTTTTGAGACACTCTGCAGCTCAGGCAGCCTGTAACTATGGAACCCAGACTGGCCTCCAATTTACAGTGTTCCTCCTGCATCAGCCTCCCCAGTGCCAGAATTACATGCATGTGCCACCTGCCCGGCATTAGTTTTGAATGGAGCCCAGGTATTCATATTGGACTACCACTTCAGTTGATGATGCATATACCTATCCTTGACTGATGCATTCGCGTATTACTGTGTAACATATGAGGACCTATGAGCTCTCCACCCAAATCAAGGACATTAACAACAACTGCAAGCACACTAACCTGTCTCTTTGTTGTTCTATTCGCTCATCCCCCCTAACTCCAACATAAACACCATTCTGTGTACTGTTCTTAATATTTGTAGTAAAATACACCTAACATAAAAATTCACACTTTAGGTACAGCTCCATGTCATAAGTACATCACTCATGGTGTGCCAACAGCCACCCCCTTTGTAGAAGTAGTTTTAGTGTTTAAATATACATGCCTACACAGGATACAATTTGACTTTTGGCCCATTGAACTCTATTGAAAGGACAATCTGGCAATATTTAATCCATACCACGTGGAAAGAAAATCACTGTGCTCTAAAACGCATGCACACTGAAGCTGTTCTCAGCCCTCCCAAACACGCCTGCAAGCATCTGCAACCCCTTTGGCAGCTGCCTGTGAATGAAGAGGCCCATGAGTTGGGAGAAGCATGTAAGCAACATTACTCGCCTGAGTGAATCTCTTAGGAGTGCCAAGTCCAGACTACAAAGGGGAAGCTTTGCTCGCTCCCACTTCCCAAGGACCACCTGCAGCTGAGGGGATTCCTGTCTTCAGAAGCCACTGAAGCCCCTGCTGCTTTTATTTAGGAAGCTTCCTCTCAGCACATGAGTTTCTCAGAGAGCATTTTTCCTAGGTCTATGTTCACAAGCTTTTCAGGACACCATCTGTTCTGTTTGTTTGTTTGTTTGTTTGTTTATTTATTTATTTATTTATTTATTTATTTATTTATTTATTTTTTGGTCTGATGCCATAACCAAAGGATTAGGAGAAAAATAAACGGAAGTGGAAACTGAAACTGAGATGGGACAGCTCCTTACCCCTCACTTTCTTTCAAAAGGAGACCCAAGCCAGCAAAAACTGGGAAAGTGAATATACCAAAAGCCTTCGTAGGGGAAGAATACATTTTTTTTTTGGTCTTTTTGAGACAGGGTCTCCCTGTAGCTCTGGCTGTCCTGGAACTCACTGTTTAGATCAGGCTGGCCTTGAACTCAGAGAGATCTGCCTGCCTCTGCCTCCCAAGTGCTAGGATTAAAGGCGTGTGCCACCATGCCTGGCGAGAAGAATAAATTTTAAGAGTTATTATTTCTCCGTTTTCCACTCAAATAACCCATGCGGGGTTGCCTGTGACTGAACTAACAGTGGGTCTGCCACCACTGCTCAAGTGTGAATGTTCCCTGAATGACTTCCCATGTTGGTAAGATTTGTGAGGTTTATACCCTCAGCAGAGTCCATGCAAATGAGAGAGGGAATATTTGTTTTGCTTCTGTTCTCACAAAGCAACATATTAATACATAATTTACCTTCCCAGTCACTCTGATCCTGGAAAAGAAGTGACCTGGAAACCACAACCATTCATCCCAGTCACTGGAAACATCCTCACTGGAGATCAGTAAATGGTTATTATTTATTTTTTGGTCTTTTTGAGGCAGGGCCTCCCTTTATTCCCAGCTGTCCTGGAACTTGTTGTGTAGTATGTAGACCAGGCTCGCTTTGAACTCACAGAGATCTGCCTGCCTCTGCCTCCCAAGTGCTGAGTAGTTTTATTTTTATTTTTTAAACTGGAATCCATTAGACTTTACTCTATAGACTTGGTTAGCATAATTAATTCTCTAAGAACATGTTTATTGTTGTTGACTGGGGCACATGAGTGTTCTCAACCTTTAAGGCTGATGTCCAGATCACAAGATATGACTTCCCCATCCCATTCTCCTAATCCTCCTACACAGCCGAAATTGTCCTGAAACTCCCAATTCTCCTACCTCTGTCTCCCAAGTCCTGGGCTGATATGGGGGCTCCACCACATCTGGCTTGGAAATTGAAGTCCAAATGTGGACATCTGATGAGTCAACATAAATCCTTTTGAAGGGGTTGGTTGGCTTCCCCCTGTGTTGTTGTTTGGTGGCATTTCTGTACTTGCAAAGGTTCCCCTTTGGGCCCCTCTGGGCCAAATTTTGCAAGTCCCTTCCAAGGATTTATGTCCTTAACGGGTACACTCTCCTAGATATTTCTCTATTATACATTTTTTTCACCCACTTCATACCAATATTATAGTTACTGTATTTATTGTTTTGTGCCTTTTGATCTTCCAAATTAGAATGCAAGTCTATCAAGGAGAGACACTGGGTCTTATCTCTTCCAGTGTACCCTAGAATAGCTTAGTTCTCTACACAAGTACAGGGACAATATTGAGAAGCCTAACTCTCTCTTCTCACATCACCCAAGGTGACATATGTAATATGCACTAAGGAAATTTGTATGTCTTCATTTATTCAATGCATAATTGCAGAAAGTGACATATTAAGGATCTTCTAATGGCAGAACGCTTTGTTTATAATCAGTCTTTGGAAAGAAGATTCTGGCCTACACATAGCGAAGACTATCTATGCTGATTTCACCTTCGTTATCTCTGTTAACTTCTGGGGAAAGTATACTTTTTGAGAGTCTCATGTAGCCCAGACTGGCCTTGAATTCACCACACAGATAAAATTCTTATACTAGAAAATAATCTCTCTAGCTGGGAATGGTGGTGCGTAACTGTATTCCCAGCATTGGAGTGGCTGAGCTAGGAAGATCATGAGTGAGAAGCCAGATGTGCTGTTTAGTGAGAACTTGACTCGAGAAGAAGATGAGGGGAAAAGAGGAGAGAAGAGAGGGGCAAGGGCAGAGAGGGAAAAGAAAAGTAAAAGACTAGAGAAGATAAGACAGCAAGACAGGCCTGGACAGAGGAGAACAGAAGGGTGGGGAAGGGAAAGGGAAAGGGAAAGGAACACAGGGAGGGAAGAGAAAAGGGAGAAAATATTTACTATGAAATAAGCTAGTGCTGGAGGGACCAGAGAGCAAAATGCTGAGACAGAGAAAACAGCAAAGCGGCAGATGCTAGTGCTCCGTTATCATTGTGTTAAATACAAATGGACTAAACACCATCATATCTGCAGAAATAAATAACACAGTTCTGAATGATACATAAGATTTAGGGCTGGAAACATGGCTCAGTAGTTAAGAGCACTGGCTGCTTTTGCAGAGGACCTGGGATCAGTTCCCAGGACCCACGTGACTAACCACCACCCATAACTCTAGGACCAGGGGATCCAATGCCCTCTTCTGACCTCTGTGGGCACTGCTCAAACAGTGCATTCATCTACGTGCAGCCAATAGACTTATACACATAAAATAAATTTTTTTTAAAGGCGTGTGCCACCATGCCCGGCATTTATTTCTGTATGTGTATCAATGTACTGTCTGCATGCAAGTTTGTGCACCCGTGTCGTGCAATGCCTCGGAGGTCAGAAGAGGGTGTCGGATTCCCCTGGAACTGGAGTTCTCCTGGAATTGGAGTTGCAGATGGTTCTCGGCCGCCATGTGGGTGCTGGGGATCGAACCCGGATCCACTGGAAGAGCGGTCAGCCCTCTTAACCGCAAGGCCATCTCACCAGCCCATAAAAATATTTTTTTAAAAAATCAAAACAATTCATATATTTTAACAGAATTGGAACACAAATTGTAGCATGTATGAAGAGATTTTTCCCTGGTTACAGAAATAATGGGATGTGTACAAAATACTTGCTATACTCTAGACCAAAATCTAACCCAATACAGTTTATTTTAGTCAAGAAAACCACTTGAAAATGCACCAAGTGACCAAGTACCTATCTCTGTGATTGTTCACTGGATAACACACATGCCTACAACATATGTGTACCATTGTAGTTTTCATTTTACCATGAAATTCAGTGTGAGAGCAACCTAAATTAAACCTTTTCTAGGTGTTTAATTCCTGAAGCACAAAATAATCTCAACAATGACTTCCACCACGTAAATAGATCCAATGAAAGCACGAGTCCAAATCAAGGACATCCTCTTTGGAGAGGCTGGGTAACCAAATATTTGAGAGTGTGGTCGGCAGAGCTAGAGTTCTTGTGCTCTTAACAGGATTAAATGAGAGCTGAGGATGGTGGTGCATGCCTGTGTCCCAGCAATCGGGAGGCAGAGACAGGCAGATTTCTGTGGGTTCAAGGCTAGCCTGGTCTACATATCAAGGTCCAGGACAGCTGGGGCTACAGGAAGACCCTATCTCAAAAAGATTTTTTAAAAAAGGATTAAATGGGGCTGGAGAGATGGCCTAGCAGTTAAGAGCACCGACTGCTCTTGCAGAGGACCAGGGTTCGATCCCCAGCAACCACATGGCGGCTAAGAACTGTCTGTAACTGAAATTCCAGGAGAACTCCAGTTCCAGGGGAATCCGACGCCCTCTTCTGACCTCCGCAGCATTGCACAACATGGGTGCACAGACCTGCATGCAGACATACATTCATACACATACAAAAATAAAATAAAAAAGGATTAAATAAATACAAATTCACTAAATACCTCAATAAATGCCTAACAGAAACCTAATGCTATGTAAAGTTCAATAAAAATCAATTAAGTAAGGAATATTTCTCCTTAATAAAAGACTGTTAGTCAGAAGCTGGAGAGATGCCTCAGCAGGTAAGCTGACTGGCTGCTCTTGCAGAGGACCTGGGTTGGGTTCCCAGCACCCACTTGTTGGCTAAATTTATCTCTAACTCCAGTGTCAGGAAATCCAACACCCTCTTTTGGCCTCTACAGGCATTGCATGCATGGGTACACTTACTTACATGCAGGCAAAACACTCATACACATAAAATAAAAATATATATTTTTAAATATAACTACCACCAAGCATGGTGGCACACATTTTTAATTTTAACACTCAGGAGACAGAATCAGGTGGATCTTTGTGAGTCCAAGGCCAGCCTGATCTACATAGTACCAGGCCAGCTGGGGTTACAGGGAAACCCTGTCTCAAAAAATAAAATAAAATAAAATAAAATGTAACTGCCAATTTAACAATAACTATTAAGAAAAAACATGGTAGTTAGACTGAATGGGTGGATGGCAACCTTTTGTGCCTAATACATTCAATGAACCTCCAATATTCTTCCATCTATGAAATGAAAATACCACCTTTGTCATAGGGTTCTTACAGTGTAGTGGAGAATGGCTTACACGCAAAATAATGCAAAATATTCCTATTGATGTCTTATGGCTGCAAATTAAAATACATGCGACACACAGCATAAAGCAGAGTCATTTAGAAACTGTGTTGGGGGGGCTGGAGAGATGGCTTAGTGTTTAAGAGCACTGACTGCTCTTGCAGAGGACCCGGGATTGATTCCCAGCAACCACAGGGCGGCTAAGAGCCATCTTGGGCCAGTTGTGGTGGTGCACACCATTAATCCCAGCACTTGGGAGGCAAAGGCAGGTGGCTCTCCATGAGTTCAAGGCTATCCTGGTCTACAGAGTGAGTTCTAGGCCAGCTGGGGCTATAGGAAGACCATCTCAAAAAAAACAACAACAACAACAACAACAACAAAAAAAACCCCAAAAAACTGTGTTGGTGCTTAAACATTAACTGGATATTTCATAGGAGGTGAAAGATAAGAATGAAACTCCCATTTAAAAAGTTATTCTATAATGCACTGCAATTCTGCTTTTTTCAAGAAAGAGTCCAGTGTTTTGGAAAGTGAAACCTAACTCACTCTTTCATTGAAAAATATACTACAAGGGCAGAGGGAAATTCCATAACTCAGAAGTCACAATAAATAAAAACACTATCCTTGATTTTGCAACGGGGACTTCCCACAAAGAATGGCAAGTCCTGCTGAGTCAACTAACTGTAAAGTTATCCAATCAGAGTCAGGGAGGGAAACTGCCTTTGCAGATAAATACTGCACAGTAACCCAACATTTTATGAGACACTCATCAACTGCTTACATACATTCTGAGCCTTCCATCGAGGAACCTCCAGCCTCAGCACCATGAACCAAAGTGCTGTTCTCATTTTCTGCCTTATCCTCCTGACTGTGAATGGGACTCAAGGTAAGGAACATCAGGGGCTACTTAACAAAATCAGAAAGAGGACTGGGCATAAATTCTAAAAATATGTATTTTAAAGTCTCTATGTGTGCCCATAAAGGAAAAGCCAGCAGAAATTCCTTTGCTCACAGTTTTCACATGGAGGTCAGAGAAACAAGCAGAATAACAGAAAAGGAAAGAGGGAAGGAGGAACAAAAAAAGTGAGGGAAGGAGGAGAGAGAATTAGACACAGACACTCCCCTACCTAAGCTTAGCTAACATGACCTGTGCCTGAGGGCATGGCTTCACAATTAACAGGTTGCAGCTCCCTTTTTCAAGAGAACTGATCATTAGACTTCTGATACAGCAGGAAACATCTCTCCTCAGATTAAGTGACTATGTGGCATGTGACAATTTGGGGACAGATTCTGCTAAGCACTACCTACTCTATATTAATTGCACAAACTGCTAACCTTCCATCCTTCCTTTCCCTTCCCTCCCCCTCCTCTGCAGGAGTCCCTCTCTCTAGAACAGTACGCTGTACCTGCATCAAAATTGATGAACAACCATTTAATCCAAGGGCCTTGGAAAAACTTGAGATTATTCCTGCAAGTCAATCTTGTCCACGTGTTGAGATCATGTGAGTAAACCTCTACCTGCTGATAACTTCCTGGATGTAATCATATATTAAATATGTGATGCTAATAAACAAAGATGAGTTCATGGTATATGATAACTTTACCATAGACCAAAAGCATTCTCTGGAGTAAAACTTGAATCTCTGACCTCAGAACTGTTCATTCCATCGTTTTGTTAGCAGGAAATTGTTTTAAATATCTCGTCTTTTATTTCTATAGTGCCCAAATGAAAAAGAATCAAGAAAAGAGATGTCTGAATCCAAAATCTCAGGCAATCAAGAAGTTATTGAAAGCAGTCAGCAAAAACAGGTGGGCGCGCTATTGCTCACAGAACTTTTTAGGAAATGGAAATCTTGGGAAGTCATATCTGCTTTGAGTTTTGCTGTGGGGTCCTGGGCTAAAAGTATGTCACCTCCATGTCCTTTTCTACCTCTATGTATATAGAGAGGTGGTGCCATCTTGTGACATACGTATCTGAAGTCATTCTGGTATCTGTCTAGAAATGACTGGGAATCATTTCAACCTTGTGACACAGATAGAACTATGGAGGCAAAGCAGCAAAATTTCTGCACTTTCCTCACAAAAAGGAAAATAGAGTGATGTGTGCAGCAGCAGAAAGCAGAGCAAGCTTCTCCACGAGGCGCTCTGGAGACCCGGAGGAAGCCAGAGTCTATTCCACTCAGTCCACGTCTCTCCTCTTACAGGTCTAAGAGAGCTCCTTAAAACCAGAAAGAAGCAAATCGCTGCGGCACTGAGAAGGATGGACCAGAGAGGGCGATCCCCATCACTTCCCAGTACAGACTGTACGTCAAACCCTGTTGTCTCTGGATTGCAGTTCTCCAGAAAAGTGGCCAATCCGAGTGGGCACGTTAGCTGCCACTGTTCCTGCAGGCTGGAGGATGATTCATCATGCTGAGATAACAGTAACTCCAGGAACAGAGTTCCTAACCCTATGGATAGGAGCTAGCTTGGAGTACTAGCTCAAATAGCTGGCAATAACTCTCCCTGGCACTAAACTGTAAGCTATGCTGAGGTGCTACATTCTTAGTCAACGTGCCAAGTCTTAGTCCTGCTCCTTGCGCTATCCTTACCTTCCTGTCTTTTCACAGTTGAGTGGACCACAGTTCTTTTCATCTCAAATAGCAGTCAAGGTAATAATGCCATCTGCTCTGCTGAGAACATCTTTACTTCACAGGCTTCTCCTGCCATCCTCCAAGGGATCATAGCCTGTCATGATTCTAAACACCCACAGGAAGCTAAAGATGTTTGGAAGTGGGTGTATATTATTTAATGAAAGACTGTACAAAGAATTCCTACATGTTTTTATATTCCTTTTGTTATATGTAGAATTAAGTGCATGTCAATGAGTAATTAGAGAAATTTTTACATACAAATAAATGTTTTGAGTGCTATGTAAGACAAATATGTTGGGAAGTTTTCAAGATAAAAATGATGTGCTGTACTAAAATATTCATAATAATGACTGAAACCAAAAAGATAATAAAGTAATGATAACCAATATGAACTGCCATGTGACTGCGACATTTATTCAGAGGCTTATACTAGAGAACTGATGGCCTGCAAGAGAGGTTGGGAGGGGTAGAGGGTGGGAGAATTGCCATGTTCTTTCAAGTTTGGCCTCCTGAACGTTTACCATGCAGGAGTCCCCCATGACTGCCATGGTGTAAGGGAACTCATCATGAGCGTCACACCCTGTCCTGGCTAGTTTTCACTGTCAACTTGACACAACCAAAGGTCACCTGGGAAGAGGGAGTCTCAACTGAAGGATTGCCAGGATCAGCCTGGCTGGGGCCTTGTCTTGGGAGTCTGTCTTGATTGTTGATTGATGTGGGAGGGCCCAGCCGACTGTGAGTGGTATCACCCCAGGACAGGTGCTCCTGGGTTACCTAAGAAAACAGGCAGATTATGAGCCAGGGGAAGCAAGCCAGAGAGCGAACGGTAAGCAGCCTTCCTCCACAGTTTCTGCTTAGTTCCTGCCCTGACTTCCTCAGTGATGGACTGTTACCTAGAAGCACAAGCTGTAAAACCCTTACCTCCTCCAAACTGCAACAGAAAGGAAATGAAGACGGAACCCTGCAGCCGTTCCCATCGGTCATGTCCACTCGGCTGTCCCACAGGAATACCTTAAGTCAATCCATTTCTCTCCTAGAACTGCTTTTTCACATTGATTTTCTGTTCGCTGCACTGCACCATTATCCACTCAGATCCCCAACCAGAAGCTTCTATTACCACTTCTCCTGCACCTCCTATGCCCAGATAGTGACTAAGAAGACATCTGCAGCACAACTAGTACAGATCATTAGGACCTAGACTATACAGAGAATTGTCAGGGGTCAGAAGGATGGCCCAGCAGGTAGGGGTACTGCCACCAAGCCTGAAGACCTGAGATCCATCCCACGATGCACTTGGTGGAACGGCAGAACTGACTCCTACAACCTGTGCTGATCTCCACATCCATGCCATGGCATGTGTGCATACACACACGTGTGCACACAGTTTATATGTAACAAAAATGCTGATAAAAGAATTCTCATGGGAGCCACTGGAGAGAAGGGTCAGTGGTTAGGAGCACTGGCTGCTCCTGCAGAGGACCCAGGTTCTGTTCCCAGAACCTCCATGGCTGCTTACAACCATCTGCAACTCTAATTCCAGCAGATCCAATGCTCTCATCTGGCCTCTTCTGGCGCCAGCATACAATGGTACACTATATACATGATATATGTGTGTACGCATATGTACATATGTGTGTACACATATGTACATGATATCTGTGTGTACACATATGTACATGATATATGCTCACACTTCAAATTTAAAAATAAAAGAATTCTCAGTTAAAAAATAGTAAGAATTTCTCAGAAGAAAAAAAAGCACAAGCCCAAAATATGAAAAGATGCTCAATCTCATTTTTAATGAACAAAATGTGAATTCAAATCATTAGCTATATCATTTCACACCATCAGACTGGCAAAAAAAGTATCAGTTAATTCCAATGGTCAATGAGGAATGTAGAGCAATGAGAAAAACGTACCAAAAAGTAGCCTTGACTACTGTGGAAAACAGTCTCCTATTAACTCATATGGTTGAACAGGTACATTCCATATGTTCTGGAATCATAGTACCATAAGGTAATTTATCTACTGCATAAGATGTGTAGAGCAGAAAGGTTAGCCACAAGGATAGTACAGCAGCTTCATTGCTCATCAAAACTAGATGCTAAGAACTGCTTGAAGACACCACATGCTGGACTTGAGATGGAAGCTTCCTCCCTGTTGGTTAGCCCTCACAGGGCCAGAAGGTGCCATGAGGCATCTGGGGGAGAAGTCTCACCAACAGTCTCACCTGGTTATGGATCCTGCATGCAACACTGTCAACAGGCCAGCCAAGATGCACCCACTTGGCGCAACAGTGGCAAATCTGTCATGGGGCAACCAACAGCTCTCTGTCTGGACTTGAAGCCCATTTCTCAGGAGCAGATCATCATCTAGTACTATAAACCTAGTCAAAAGCCCATGACTGGGCGTGATAACTAGGTCCTAATGGGCCTACCTATGTCCATTTTGTTAAGTGGATATGATGGGCCCATAAAATAGATTACTGCTGTCAGTTTTGGTCAGAGAAGCTGCTTCCTGCAATTGGCAACAGTAACTGCAAGGGCTTATAAAAGGTTAAAGTGATGAGAGTATGTGACAGTCAGGTACTATAGTTCACACACACACACACACACACACACACACACACACACACACACTGTGGCTTGGGAAACATTGTGAAAGAAGGGGCTGAGAGAATTTAAAGGCAGGAAGAAGAAGGGGATGATGTGGCACACTCACACTCAGGGATTTCATGTCCACCCCACTCTTAAACTTGCCACAGTTATGATTACCTGCACAAGATAAGCACAAGACAGGGCCCAGCAACATCCTGTCATGGAAGAAGGGAGAGCTCATGAGACTCCATCCTTCCCTGAGGAGGGAGTAACCCAGTGAGTTAACAGAGTTATTTACAGAATCATGACTGAGTGGTTGTTGACCAGAGTATAGGCACCTTACCAGTGACTATACCATTGAAAAAAATGTCTGTCCTCCAACCATTAACTGTACATAAATCCACAGGAGAAAATGGCCACTAGCTGTGGTGTGACCAAACAAGAAGGGCCTGAAGGACTTACCTTCTCAGAGCAATGGACCTCAAAGTGAAACTCAAGGAACATGCAGAAAGTGAATTTGTCCAGGGAACAAGAAACACACTCTACCTTACTATTGTACCCACAAGCTTCTATAAATAACTATATACCTCTGTGATTAAGAAAAATGATTATGGGGCTGGAGAGATGGCACAGAAGTTAAGAACACTGGCTACTCTGACAGAGGACCTGGGTTTGGTTCCCACCACCCACGTGGCAGCTCATAACCATCCATAACTCTAGCTCCATGAGATGGATCTGACACCCTCTTCTGACCTCTGTGAACATTGCAAGACTTGGATGCTAACATACACATAGGCAATATACTCATACACAAATTAATTTTTTTTTTAATTTAAGATGGTTATTTAGCTTGGAGTGAAGAATGGACTGAGAAAAAAATACCAGAAACTTAAAACCTCAAGTCACAGATCCTCAGACACTTATATACTCTGTGTCCTGGGATATAAATCAACAGCTAAATTGTAACTATACATTTAGAGAGAACTATATGACGAAAACACAAGTAACATCATGTCCTCTTGTAACTAAATTGCTAAAAATAAGAATTTACAACCAAAGTGAAAACCAATGATGCTTCCCACATGACTTTGTCACTACAAAGCCTAGTTAACAAATCCCACGCGGCCAGAGGAGAAAAGAACATCACAACAGGTGTAGGAAATGTGAAGAGTGCAGTTTTCACCTGGGTGTGAGATCAGAAGGACCCAGCTCTCCCTCTGGTATTTGTGAAGGGACCGAGCCCTACTAAGTCCTAGTAAGAAGCTTCAGACCCTTCCCTTGTGCCCCACTGCCTTGTGGAAGGAGCTGCCAACCAGCCAACCCCTTCTTTGGTAATCAAGAAACCAGTCATGATGACAGCCCCGGAGCCTTGAACACCTCACAGTTGCCCTGGAGAATGACAGGAAAGCCTGCCTGCTGCTGAAGCCATGCCACGTCAGGACTGCTTCAGACAACTTGCACCTACTCCACAGCACAGCTCAGGTCTCAGGGAGCTCTGAAGGACTCTGCCCATGCTGTGCCTATTCTCACTCAGGATGGGAGAGGCAGACCACCTTGGGGCACAGCAAACAGCCTGTGACTGGTGCATGGGTTAGTTTATGACTGACAGAGCTAGAAGCTGTGCCCAAGCCCGCCACATTCCTCTCCTGGCTACTGCTTTCAAGGTTCCCTGCCTGCAGATTTTGACAATTTGACATTATGTATCTCAGAACTGATCTCTGGATTTATCTTGCTTGGAATTCAGAAAGTTTTTCCTGCGTATAGACTCGTATTTTGATTCCATTTGGAAAGTTCAGGGCCTTCACTGTGAAGATTCTTTCTGCCCTTTTTTCTACTTGTTCCTGAACTCCCATTACGCATGCGCTGGTCCCCTAGATGTCTTCCATAGCTTCCTTGTGCTCTTTATTCTCTTTTCTTCATTACTTTTTTCCTTCTATTTCTCAGATTCAATAATTTCAATCGCAGTACCTTCAAATATTTTCTTTTTACCTCTGATTACTTACAACTGCTCTTGAAACCCCCTAGTCATTTTTTACTTCAGTTTTTGCCTTTTTGTGATACCAGGGATTGAACCCAGGGCCTCATTCATTCTAGGCAAACATTCTACCACTGAGCTATATCATCAACCTCTGAGATGTTAAATTTTGAAATCCTCAACTTTTCGTTTTTGAGATAGGGTCTCCCTGCAGCCCAGGAACTTGCCATACAGACCAGACTGGCCCTGATCTCACAAAGAGCCTCCCTCCACTGCTTTCTGATTGCTGGAATTAAAAGCATGAACTACCTCACCAGGCCCCAGATCTCAAATTTTGAGTCCCTTTTTATAATTTCTACCTCTTTATTGACATCCTCATTTTCTGAGTTCCTTTTGTTCACATACAAATGTACAAAATGGTTTTCTTTAACTCCTAAGTGATCTGATATCTCTATCTAATAAATCTAATACCTGGGTTTCCTCAGGGACTTTAGGGACCTCAATAGAATTTAATTAGACCTTTACAGATCTGTCTTCAAATATAGTCACACTGTGACCACACAAGCAGGTCTGGAACATAAGCATTCAGGGAAACACGCCCTGTTGTCAAATAGTTATGAAAAGGCAAAAAAATAAACAGCAGATGCTTTAACTAAAAGTGGACTAGCTTCTCACTGAAAATGTGTAAATAATTAACAGATAGGTATAATGCCAATACAGATCTCTGGGGCTTCCTGGTTAGCCTAGCCTACTTGGTTCCAGGCCAGTCAGAGACACTATCTCAAAAAACAAACAAGGTTAGCGGCACCTGAGGGGTGACAGCCAAGGCTGGCCTCTAGCTTCCACGTGCGTGTGCACCTGCACACTCATGCGCATGCACACATATGTGCACATATATACACAAAAGGGAATAATCTCACATGCCAATTTCCACATACTAAATACAAATTAATACAAGACTGAGAAACACATATATCATCAGCATATTAGTTAGGAGTATTACAAAATTAGCCTTATTTTTCCAGAAAGTAAT